>JAJGOT010000291.1:30000-275000 GCA_022457155.1 Cladopsammia gracilis
CATTTTTCGCTTCTAACGGCCGTCGCTATCAGGAGAATCGAATCCGATTTTTGGACCTCGAACACAAGCAACTGAAACAATTTGGGATCTGTTTTGCGCTGTTCTGCCATGGCACCTCGGCACTCATTTATAGAAGACGTTAGACGTATGGCAGATGTCATCCAAAAAGAAGAAATTTTTAATCGTGTTGGGAACCCGCTACTCGCTGCGAATTTGGAAGCTACTCTGTTTAAAGGCAAAGGCATACATGTATTTTGTAAATTCGATTTATGGACCAAAGAAAGGAGTTACCCCTGTGGAGAAAGAGGACAATTCTCGACGAGGTAAGGGAAATTTTGACTGTTTTCTTTGTTATTTTATGCACTCCGTTTTGAAATCTATAAAGTCCGAGAAGTGACGCGAAGCGCATGCTCGGCCGCTATGATGTACGGAATTCTGCTCCATTGAGTTTGTACTGACAACTATTTACGTCACAGTGTATTGGCCGCGCACAAATTTGAGCCATTTTTTAGCGCCAACAACCTAACTTCGAGACCATAAAAAAGCGTTTCGCATCGTCTCTAACACTTTAAACCTTTTATTCCAAGGTCTGAAAAGGTGAAACTTTCTATATATCAAAAAATAAATTACATTTCATAGACGCTTTAACAACGTTTTAAGTTGTCTTGAAAATTGAAACAAAATGGCAACATGAAATACCATACCTTTAAAGGTGTAGTGTAACGTTTGACGATTGAATCTGTTAAAGGATTCTCTAGGCGCCGTCTAAAGCAAAAGTTTTTCTGTAAAAATGTGCAAGTTGTATCTATCTTCATCGCCATCTTGTAAGGGATCTGCGTATGAAGAGCGTTAAAGACTCGTAAGTTCTCATCGTCAGCTTTATCCTGGTAATAGTAATAGGCTTGGAGCCTCTCCATGAAGATGCCATCCACTTCGTCATGTAACAAGGCTTCATATAAATCTTCAAAATCACCGTACACTAAAGATAAAAAAGAAAACCTGTACAGATCAGAAACAACTATATTATGTTGGGCTCCTACCAACTCTCTGCCCCGGTGGGAGGAGGGGTACTCCCATTTAAAAGGTACGGGGATGCTTGTCGTCTCGTTTAGAGGTATAAATTATGGATTTTGGTAGCACTTAGGGTGTTCTAGAAGGACAGCCGATATTTTTGGACATAAATGTATCGTTTAGGGTGGCACGCGAAGATTTATTGCAATACTTTTATAATCAATTATAAAATGCTCAAGAAAATGCGCGCGCTATGATTGGTTTAAACCGAGTTCATTATAACTCGATAAAGCATGCGCGTGACGTAAGGTTCATTATAATAAAGAAATAAAGAACGTGCTGAGTGCATTATTGAGTTATATAAGCACGCGGGAATTTTTAAGACCACGAGAAAAGTGCAGAGAAGTACGTGCCAAAGGCTTCTCGCACTTCTCGAGTGTTCTTAAAAATTCCCGCGTGCTTGAACTCAACAATGCACGAGAAACAATTTTTTTTTATTTTTTTTATTATGAATTATAAAATGCTCAAGGAAATGCGCGCGCTATGATTGGTCAAACCGAGTTCATTATAACTCGATAAAGCACGCGCGTGACGTAAGCTTCATTAAAACCGTTTTCATTTTATAAAAGAAATAAAAAAACTTGTTCCTCGTACATTGTTGAGTTATATAAGCAATGGGAATTTTTAAGAACACTCGAGAAGTGCGAGAAGCACTCGCCTTTGGCTCGTGCTTCTCTGCACTTCTCTCGTGTTCTTAAAAATTCCCGCGTGCTTATATAACTCAATAATGCACTCGGCGCGTTTTTTATTTCTTTAATAAAGCCTGGTTACCATATAATCGCAACGATCGCAGCGATCGTTGATTCTTGCGATCCTTGCGATCATTGAGACCTCGGGTTTCCACATGATGGCAGCGATCGCAAGGAAACGTCGAGTAGGACTGGATCCGATAAACTTTAAGTGCATTATGGGATACAAGGCTTTGGGGTGCAATGCTTTCTGGGACATTTTGGATCGCAAGAATCGCTAGAGTGATTTACATATAAAAACCTCTCGATTGCAAGGATCGCAAGGATCACAGAGATAAGCCTGGTTTCCATATAATCGCAAGGATCGCAGCGATCGCAGAAAAAAGTGTTGTGCGATCCTTGCGATCATATGAAAACCAAAAACTTTGCGATACTTGCGATTGCGATCGCAGAGATAAAAAAAAATTCTATCTCTGCGATCCTTACGATCCTTGCGATCGAGAGGTTTTTATACGGAAACCACTTTTGCGATCCTTGCGATCCAAAATGTCCTAGAAAGCATTGCACCCCAAAGCCTCGTATCCCATAATGCACTTAAAGTTTATCGGATCCAGGCCTACTCAACGTTTCCTTGCGATCGCTGCGATCATATCTAGCTTCTCTTCTCCTCCAAGCTAGCTCCTCTTCCTATTCAAAATCTATTTAGCCATGTCTCAGATATACATTCCTACAACACCAGATCAGCAACTACTAATAAATTTTATGTCTTCTCGTCTTGAACAACTAAAGAATTCATTTGCCCGATTTGGCGTGCGGCTATGGAATGCTTTACCTGAAAATATCAAAAAAATCTGCCAGTAGAAACTTGTTTAAGAAACAAATACATGAAACGCTCATTAATATTTTCAAACAAGAAAATTTGTATCTTACACCATCTTCAATTCTTGAATTAATTAAAAACTTGTAAACTGTACCAATCCTGTAACTACGACCAGTATAGTGTAATCTCTTTCTACTTTCTTTACTGTGAAATGATATATATGAAATAAATCATATATGAACTGCGGAAATGAAATCAAATGAAGAATGATCCTCGCAGTTGTGAACGCAATTTAAGCAAATGCGAAAAGAAGCCTGAAAAAAAATTCAGGACTTCAACGGGGTTCGAACCCGTGACCTCGCGACACCGGTGCGATGCGATATAACTCAATAATGCACGCGGCGCGTTTTTTATTTCTTTATTAATAGATGAAAATATTCGATGAAAAAATCTTTATCATCATTCAAATCACTTGAACTCTTGTTTGTCTGTCTTTTTAGCTCATGGATGATGCAGTCATTCCATGGGCTTTCGGAGGCAGTCGAATGGCACTCGCACACACTTACTCACTCACTTACTCGCTCACTCGATTCTCATTAATTTATTCATTAAATTTGGATTAAACATTTTTCTCCTACCTCCCCTACTAAGTATTGGTTTTGTCCCAAGAGTCACATGGGCATATGTTTGGCACATTTTAGAGGGTACTAGAAAGGCGTACATTTTGGCCCGATGTGATAACATGGAGTAGATGCGATCGAATGTGAAGATCTATCGGAGCCGGAAGATGGGTTGTCATTCAATGGAAAGCTAATAAGCCCAATAATACTAGCTGCGAAAAATGGACATCGAATTGATAAAGCGACGTTGACAAATATCGACTGTGGTTCATTATTATTTGGACGAATTGACGATTTGTCTTTTAAAATTGTCCTTTCGATCGGAGGAAGAATGCAACAGGGAATGAATGCTAGAATCGAAGAACCCAACATTAAATGTTGTTAGCGGCTTTTTAATGTAAGTACATGTAGAAGGTTAAGGAATGTCAATTGCAAATTTTGCATTGAAATATTCTAAATTATGGCACGCACGGAGGGTTGTCTCATAGCAGATGTGTAATGTAAATGTACATTTGATAAGCAAGCAAAACACTACATATTATAAACAATCCCACCAAATCCTCTTCTCCTTTTTATTCAACTATCTCTACACTAATCCAATTCATCCATGAGCTGGCTCACGGGAACCTTTAATTTGCTTTCGAGTGGTATCTTTTAGGGGTCAAATAAAGCTTGAGCCACGCCCAGATTGGTCTCCTGTAGAGGCTTAATTCAAAATTTCCCGTACCTTTCATTTGTGAGGCCCCCCTCCCACCCCCACCCGGGCTCTCTGTCTCATGTCACTGACAAGCAACGTATATCAAATTATTATAAACAAAACACTCACGATGAGGTATTGCCCCACTATAACTTGCTTCAGCCTGAGCCTCGCTGTCTTGTGACAATACAGCTACCTGCATAAGAAATTATCACTAAATCAAAGACAAAAATCATAACTTTATGCAATTCAGCTCGTATTTTTGCGCGAGTCTGCCAAAAATCACAGGACACTACCTAAAAAAAATTCATATCTTTATAGATTGTAAAATAGGCGTATTTTTGCGCAAACCCACCAAATAGGTGAATGCGAAAGCGAAGGCGAAGGTGGCAGAAAAGGTCTGGAACGAGTGCGCAAGGATGCATGGGCGCTTGGTGCCTCTTCTCACTAGTATGGGAGTTCGCACTTTTGCCACTAGGGGGGAGGGGGAGGTAAGATGGAAAACCGACTGTTTTATGACTGTGTTAGACTTTCCGCGTATGCAGGCAAAAACTTACATCCTGTCCTTCCAATGAATTGAGGAATTCTGGTGAGGAGCTGTGAGTGAGGGCGGACGTCACTGTAGCAGTAAACATGGCGATAACAATCAGACCAAGAAGGATCCATAACACACCAAACAAACGGCCAATCATCGATCTGGGAGTTTTGTCACCATATCTACACATAATGAGAAAACGGTTAGCTTCACAAATAGACAGTTAACAGTCCTCGAGCTCCTGAGTTATCCACAGATGTCTCTCTTGTGTCTTTATAGAAATACGCGTCTATAAAAGGGTAGCGCGAGGACGTTTTTGGATACTGGAATGAGAAATGGGGGAGACTCTAGCTCCCCCGGGACTCTCCCTCGCTTTCGTCTTTTCTATTTCCCCTCGCGCGCGCCTCCTAAAAGGCACAAGGGATACGACAAGAGACAAGTCACTCAAGCTCTATATATTTCCGAGTGAAGGTCAAGTTAATGTTCGCTACAAATTTTCTTTTTCCATGACTCCTTATATTGTACTTTACAGAATACTCAAAATTGTCATTTGGCTGATCAACTTCGGAGAGCGCACTCCAGTAGAAAACTGTCAAGACATATCTACACTAGTATCTACACTAGTAGATAGTTGTGGTAGTATTATTTTTAGTAATAGCAGTATTTTCCTCTTTTATTTTAACGCACGGCACCATAAGCTTGTAGCTTTAATCACCACCGTGGATACATAAAGTTTATTGTATTGTATTGTATTGTATTGTTTCTGACAATGACAAGAACTACTCAAATATTCGACTTTTAGCTTTTAGTACAGGTGTGTTTGAAAGCCTCCTGGAGATAATCTAATAAACATATTGTGTTTTTTTTTACCATAACTGCAATATTTCCCGCGTACTCTCATTAGCCGAGAACTATTCTTTATAAGAGTACAAATCATGATTTGACATAATTGATCACGCCACCCGCGTCTAGCGCGCGGGAGACCAAGTGATTTTGGCTTCAAGAAGAAATTCAGCCGGTTTGGTTTCATGAAAGATAGCTGCTTTCTCTGTCTATTTTCGGCCAATTGTCGCCGTTTCTAATTAAATATTACATTTGCCATTGATAAAATCCAAAAAATCCACGCTAGTCCGAAGCTTAAACGTTTGGAGCAGAACTTGAGACGGTTGTGTACTCGAGGACTTCGGTAACCTGGAAAACGTATTCAAGCCGAAAGAGGACGCGAAACGTTACTGCTTCATTTAGCAAACTTTCGTCACTGAGGAAAAGACTCTCATTGTGAAGTGGAAAGAAAAGTAAATAAACGAATGACTTGAAAGTTTTCTTCACATTCTTGTCTGTGAAATCAAAAGTTTCCGTGATGATCATGTTTCAATACACTCGATGTTAAGTTCATTTTTCTGGATTTTGGGCCAAATTCAACGTGATGGTTCCGAGTAAAATGTTTTTGTTATGGTAAAATGCAACTCAATTTTAGTTCGCCATTATATGTCCTCTGATAAATAATGGTTTGACGCCATAACATGGTGAAAACAGTTGCGGAATTTCTCGCTTCCATATTCTACTAATGCACGGAATAATAATATTATGAGCTCTAAAGTAAACTATAAGAATCCGGTGAATTCATCCGGTATAAAAGTTCATTTCCTACCCAACAGTGGTCATGCTGATAAAAGCCCACCAAAAACCTTCACAAGACCCTCTTGTAAAGGACGAAGGGAATTCTTCGTTTTTCACATGGTATTCCTGCAATACAAATTAATTTGAGTGACGACGAGTGCATTAAGTTTTCACGCATATTGTCAACTTTCCTTCAGTTGTTCCTCAACGAATTGACTGCTAAAAACATTGATCTACAATATTATCTGGATAAAATTCAATATGGCGGAAACCATTTCAACGTGATTGTGGAATCAATTTCTGGGAAGTGAAACCCTTCGAGCAATTAGTCAGCTGGCGGAGAAAACACAGCAATAACACACTCGGCAATCAATTCAGTTGAACGTGTTGTTTATCAAGTATATGAAAGGGACAACGCATTCATGAAAATGCTATATGCCTTTAATTTAAGCCTAGTACAGTTTATTCTGACTTGTGCTGCGAAGCAGCAGGGCCCGGTTGTTCGAAAGCCGGTTCACATTAATCCAGGATTTAAACTTAACCGAGGATTTCATTTCTCTTGTTAGAAGTGTTTTCAAAAGCTAATTATAAGTTACATGGGAAAACTAGTCAGAGACGAAACTAAAGGGCAAAAATACTTTGTAAAAATCTCCATTGATTAATTATTCAACTGGAATCAAAATTGATGCTAACCCTGAGTTAGCTCTCAACCGCTCTTTGAACAACCCGACCCAGAACTGTAAACCATAACAAACTAATAGCCACAAACACTGTTCCGGAAATTCTAAGAAAATGATTGCCTAAAACCTCTAGATCTAGGTAATTATACTGGGGAAAACTCTGTCTCTCACAGTACGTAACTTGAAGCTTGTTCGTGGTTGTGTTAATGGTGGTATTCCAAAACAAAGATCTCACGATTTTCAAACTTACCAACGCCCAAATAAAAATCCCAGCTATTCCGGCTAGAAGAAAGGTCATTGCAAATATGGGCCACGAATCGTAGAGCGCACGCAACACCAAACGCCTGGCTTTCTTGTTGTAGTGATCAATGCGACCAATAAGCACATACCCATGTGTCTTGACGATATCGTAAAATGTGTAGCTAATTCCAGAAAACGTCAATAACGTCTCTAGCTTTTCTGTAACAGGGAAAATTATATCTGCTTGCTCGAGATCTACGTGGAACGAATGTGACTCGGTGTCTACGTCCAAGTTATTTATAATGAGAATAGACGAATTGCCTTGGCAACATCGTACAAAACTCTCTTCAATGTAGTCAAACACGATACCATCTGCCAAGACTGTTTCGTTATTATCATCTTCGAGCATCACATACGGTGGAAAGGATAGCATTACTGCTGACATATCACCAGTAGGACATCCTGTCATGGGGTCCGTGTTGCCGCCATCATCAGGACAATTGCTGTTCGCCATTGTGTTATTATTCACGGTTAAGAAAATTAATGTAAAAATCATCACAAGAAAGGACATTGCCAGTGCCATGTCGACATCCAAGATACTTTAATCTGAACTAAAAAAATAATAAGGCTCTTAAACACGTTAAATTTAGCAAGTGAGTTACTTCAGTAACTTAAAGGCCCACCGTCACCCAAAAGACGTTGCGGTCGTTTATTTTTGTTTTGAAATGCTCCATTGTTCATACGTGTGATCTGGTTGGTTGCACGCATTCAAGCGTGAATTTCGTGTTACACAAAATTCAGCACAGAAAGTGATCACGGCGCGCACGGCATTTTGGGTGAAGGTGGGTCTTTCAAGGTTAATCGTAGCAGATTTCCTGATTCTCAAACCAGGTTAACCAGACCTGAACCCGATGTGCAACAAGGGTGGTGACTAGAATGGATACTCCAAAATCAGGTTGGACACCTTATTGAAACTTATATAACGGGGTAACTGGTTAGCTTTCAGTTGAGGTTAGGGGTTGCAGTTTATATAGTTAAATTTAGAACTAAGCAACTCGAGAAGCTAGGTGGTGCAGTGGTACGGTAGGCTATATAAGCTTAAGCCTAGCTGAGGTCACAGGTTCAATCTTGAGTGGGGATTTTAGATTTTCTTTTTTACACTTAAAAATTTATTGAAAATAAATTCAAAGTGTCGACATTACGTTATATAATTCTCAACAAGTGTCCGAGGTGATCCAACCTGATTTTGGAGTATCCATTCTAATGACGAACGTGATCGGTTTTGAAGGTGCTGCCTGAGCCAACGAAAGATGTCAAACCAAAAGGATCACAATAATGGATCCACAGTCCGGATTCGGTGGATATGATAAAAGACTAGTTAAGAAGACCGAAAATGGACAACTTTTGGTATAAAAAATATAAAAATTTAGTTAAAAAACGTTTCGGTCTCTCGGCTAAATAAAAGACAAGAATTTCATTCAAAAAATCGTATTCATTACAATTAAATTCAGCGGGGTTTCAGAAGTAGTTTAGCGAACCGAACCGATAATTAAGCAATTACAATTCAACTATTTACCGTTCTAATTTCGACGGAATTGTTAAAAATTAAATCCCTGTGATTTTCGTATGTGTTGTATTTCTGGTAAAAGGAAAGTGGGTTGAAATTTAATAAAACAAATTAGTTGTCAAACGGTTGAGTTTAAATAGGAATAAATTGTGAACAAAACACGTCCCAGCAAGTCAAAGAACTGGTGAGTAAACAATTCTTAAGCAATACGTCATGGAGTCACGCTCAAATTCCACCCATCTCGTATTTATGTCACGCTATGGCCGGCTGTTTTTTATTTGATCGATCTTGTTGATATTGTAAATTTATTCTAAATTCCATCCCGGATTCTCCAAAATGCTTGTATTTAAGTAGTCGTAACTCCTTGTAGTAGGCAGTTTCAAGGATTTTAAGCAAAAAAAAAATGCAAAGTTGTGAACTTATGTTTTTTCTAGAAGCACCGAGCCCGTCAGAGAAAAAATATAGACCTGAAATGTAGCCTACTATAGAGTGCTTGGAGCGGACTGTGGAATGTAAATGTGAATGTGGACTAGACTGTGTGTAATAGAGTCTAGATTGTGTATTGTGGACTGCTAATATAAAACTCTAAAATGAGAACTATGCTGTGATCTTTGGACAGTTGGCATTTGACATGGATTTTGACCATGATATATCAATCTTCAGTTTTCAAGGTCGAGTGCGCCCCGGTGTGGCGAAATTAAAATAATCACACGCCTTTGCACTTTAATATTTAGTAAGTCAAATTAATGGCGATAATTTTGAATAACCGGCGAATCGTAATAATGACCATAATAATTGGCGATGATCAAGAATGATGCAAACAGCGTGTAATAAATAAAAACTGTCCCCTCCCTTGAATATCTGAAGATTTCCCTTGCCAATGAACTTTAGTTGAAATTTAGCCGTAAAGTATTTTTCCAACTGCCTGAAAGTAATTTGCATTTGCTATTGAGCAGTCTGTTAGGGTCTGTTTAATTTCCATTTTTGTTATGACTGCTCCTCGTTCTTATTATTATTAGCAAAGGCCAGTTACTTCAAATAGTTTTTATGAACTTTGGTGCCATAGAAGTAGCTTGTTGCGAGTTTGACGGTCTTTCTCTAAATACTAAAAAATACTCTAAACAAAAAGCCAAGTTCACAATTAGCACTAGTGTCACAACAATAAATCATCATGTTTATGTTGACCATGTTTAAATTAATAATAAAATAACAAAGTTGGTCGCGTTTTCAGTAAAAAAAGAGTTGACATAAAGACATTTTCAGCCAAAAATTGTCAATTAAATCCCATGAAATCAGCTATCGCTCGCGCTTCTATTCTTTTTAATTCGAGCATTATTAAAAACTTTAAGATGCCATTTACTAACAGAACTTCTAACATGGCCGAGCGCTGGCAGGTCTCAGTAGCTTCTCGTGCAGGTTTCCAGAGCGTTATTTTTATCCGTCAATACAATTGTCATTAAATCAATAAAGGTGTGTTGAGTATCACTCTTTTTCGCGTTTCATTCATACGTACGATAAATGGCACCAAAATGCGAAGAGGAGCCTTAATTAATACCCCGGCTTTAGAATTAAAGATAAGAAAACCCTCTTCGAAAAATAGATTATAAATACCAACTAACTCACAAGTTTTGATGTGGTCTTGGAATACCCCCCAATGATGAAGTCGGATGTAGATTTACCTTTAGCTTCAACCGACAGAAATCTTGCAACTCAGTCAGCGTTATCAATACCTAAACTGTGCACCGTACACTCAAGTTCTCACTGGTACTTTTTTGTTGTTTTAGCTGTAAAACGGAGTTAAAATCCTGATTCCAAGATGGCTGTTATTGTCAGAATTTTATACGCTGTAGAATGAAGTTTACAGATAGAAGGTCGGTAGAGCGGCTTTTAAAAGTATAAATCAATACCATAAACACCTGTCAGTGTCATGATACGCAAATAGAGGGTTCAAAAAGAAAATTGGAGAAAAATGTTTTTGAATTTCTTGCACTCCCCGCCTGCGGTGGGCTAATGAATTTTTCCGATATTTAGCTTGGTAGCTTATGTCTCATGATCACAGTTGGGGGATGAATAGGCATAAATATGGTGGCCGATCGCTATCATTCAATTTTTTTGTTAATATTTAAAATATAACAAAATTTTAAAACACATTTGAACAGAAAAATTATTAAAAAGAAAATTAAAATTAAAATAAGAAAGGAAAATAAAATTCTTTTCAAATCAAAATGAAAATAAAATTCTTTTCAAATCAAAAACCAAATTAAAACTGAATTAAAATTTTATCGGCCTAGCGCTATCAAAACTCATTTATCAAAACCCATTTAACAAATGAAAATAAAATGAAAAAAAAATGTCCAAAAAAATTGCCTTTTATTTTCAAAATGAAATTAAAAGTGAAATTTATCGGCCCAGCGCTATCACAGTATCCCATATTGCATTACGCATCCGTTTAATCATTTCCAGCTTCTGCGCATGTTGCCAAATTTACATGTGCTCCGCGAAGAATTCAACCAAACATGGGGGATCGAGCAGCGTGGAAGAATTTTAAAAATCAAATGACGGCGAAGCGAAGAAACAAGAAGAATGCGTCTGGACATAACATATTAGAAGAGGAAACAATGACGGTTCAGCGATTGAGTGCAGACGTTTCTGGGAAAGCGCAAAAGTATACGAGAGTTGGCGCAAGGGAATTCGTTCCATTCAAAAGTTGTATTTAACTGCAAATTCCAGTTTCCAGTATTAATGATTGCCAAACATGGTTGTCATGGTAACATGTTTCGCGATTTTTTTTTTTTTTTTGCTCAACCGATATCTTGGTTTGATGACGCTCTAGTCAATCAGGTTTCATGACTGAAGACGCGTAAATTTGCATTTCACACCCAAAAGATGTCCCTTTTATACTGGGACTTCGTGTTTAACACCAAAACGTTTGTAATAGATCAACAACGAGTGCGAGGGTTTGATCGGGGCATCCAAACACCGAAAAGCAATGAAAGCACGAGGCCGCTTCGGCCGAGTGCTTTCATTGTTTCAAGGTGTTTGGATGCCCCGATCAAACCCGGAGCACGAGTTTTTGATCTGGCTTCTCAAATGAAACAATGCAGAATTATTCAGTGTTAGTTTTTTTGGCTTTGTCCTTTTCAAATGCCGTCACATGCATAATTTTATTGAGCTTGTTGTGTTTCGCCATTTGGTGTGAGACCATGTGCGAAACAGAAGCGTCTCTGTTTAGGGAGGCTAAAACGGTTGTCGAAGAAGAAAATCTAGTCGATAAAGCTATTCCCCCGTCAACGAAATATAAAAAACAAATGGGCAACATCCATTTTCTACGAATGGCAAACTTCTCGGACGGTTCAAGTTCCCGTTCTCTGAGATTCGAAAGGAATGTTTAGGGACTGATTTACACAAGATTATGTCACTTTCTTCTCGTATTACTCGTATTCAGTGAAGAAACGGACGCACTGAGTTTGAATTATTGACTTAGCAAATTTGTCATGGACGTGGCCAAAAAGTCGAGAGAGAGAGATATCCACCGAAGACTGTTTGTGGCATAGTATGCGGTATCCGACGCTTTCTAGAAGAGAAAAAGGGTGCTGAAGCATTAAATCCCCTTGATAATGGCGACCGAAGGTGAGAAAAATGGTCCATTTTGTTTTTAAATTAAAATGTCGATGTCATGTTGAAATTCCATTTATAATACTCAGATTATTGTTTTAAAGGTTTACTCTGTTTCACCGAGCATTGGACGCGGAATCGAAAGATGGCACACGAGAGGGCTTACATTTGAAGACCAAGAAAGGAATGTAAGGTTACGAATGTAATTATATAATCGGCCATTTGCACGATGGCGTCATATGACTACAACTACCAGAATTCATTTTGTTTTTCCTTTCTTATTTAAATTTTGTAATCCCAGTGCGGTTTAAATAACAATAGCCCTAATTTGCACTACAAAACAAAAAACTGAAGGATTCTGGTAGTTGTAGTCATATGACGTCATCGTGCAAATGGCCTATTGAGTGGAATAACATGTATTGTTGCAAAACTCATTAATATGCAAGTGTTTGATTTGAGATGAGATCAAACACGGTTTTGAACTGAAATCAAAACCCTTAAGATCTTGATCTGATGTTTCATTGGGTATCAAGACTCATCCACCTGACCCAAATGGACGTCATTTATTGGCTGGTCACTTTATGAATTATTAATGAGTTTGAGAAGCAGTGTTCTTAATTAACAAGACAAACAATATAATGACAGAAGCTAACGACATCTTTTCGTCGCTCATAGCTAACTGCGTCTTCAACGTCTTCTTATGTTACACTTCCACAAGGTTGAACATTGTAACTATTCTCGCGCTGAGAAAAACGTTGCCGTTGCCAAACCCTTTAAAGACATTGCTCCTGAGTCTGGCTGTTTCTGATCTTAGTGTTGGTTTAGTTGTCCAACCTTTGCACATTGCACTTTTTTGCTATGAAAATGGAACAAAACAATGAAATCAATGAAACTTATAATAACGTGGTCAATGCACTTCACAAAACGGGGACTTTCCTTTGTCATGCTTCGTTCTTCGGTGTAACAGCTCTAACTGCAGACAGATTCTTGGCAATCCATTTTCATCTGAGATACCATGAATTTGTAACTCACAAGCGTGTTGTTGCTGTGGTGATCTCAATTTGGATGTTCAGTACGTTCCTTCGAGTGACTAGTTTTTGTATCCCTTAAAGTCGTCATCGTTGCAACTATCGAAGTTGTTTGTTACATAATTATAGGATATTTTTATTACAAGATTTATTTAGCCGTTCGATACCACACACATCAAATTCACGCCCTACAAGTGGCAGAGAATAATGAAACCGTATCACATTTTGCGAGGCTTATAAAATCTGCAATTGGTACATTCTACGTGTATCTGGTGTTTGTAGCTTGTTATTTACCAAACACTTGCGTCGTTGTTGCCATTATAAGCAATGGACAAAGTAGTTTGATAAGTCATCTCAGACTATATACTCGGACATTGATGTTCCTCAATTCCTCTCTCAATCCTCTGATCTTCTGTTGGAAGATGAGAGACATTCGACACGCTATCATGAACATACTACGGAATATAATTCCGAGGAAAGCTGCTAGAGATGGAGACAGCGATCATGAGGTGATACAGCTTTCGATACTCCATAGGAATCAAGAACACTAATCATGGGACTAATATTATACTGCTCGCGGGGGACAGGTTCCGCTCATCAGTATGCATTTATGAAAAGAGTATACACGAAGTGCGACGGCCGATATCGAAAATGCGCGAAATATTCCTGAACAGGCTCTGTAAGGCCGGCACACACTAGGGGACATGTTGCGGGGACATGAAGCGGGGACAAGTCCCTTCGTGTGCACAGCGTACTGGCGCATGTTGTAGGGACAGTACACAAGCTGGTGCACACAAAGCGGATTGATGTATAAAAATCACAGAAATGACCAAGGGCGCCGCCTGGGAACTAGTATACGAGCAAAGCTAAAGAAAGATGGCGGACTCTATGGTTAGAAAAAAGAAGCTTGCACTACTGTCAATGATATTACTAGATGATGAAATGTGTAATTATGTTGACCGAAAACGATGGATACGCAAGTGGCTGAAAAGAAGAGAAGAAAAAGGGGCCTACTACACCTATTTTGTAGCGGGGACAGTTTGCAAGAGTAGTGCACACGATGCGGCATCGAAATGGGGGTCATTTTGTCCCCGCTTCATGACGCACGAATTCAAACCAGCTGAATTTCGTGCAACAGAACTTTTTCGCAAAAACAGGGATATCACACGAGGAAAACTGTCGCTGCAACATGTCCCCGCTTCGTGTTCCCGCAACATGTCCCCTAGTGTGTGCCGGCCTGTAATGTTTCTGCATCAATAACGTGCAAAGCGCAGTTTGGTAAAATACACTATTTTTCAACGCATTGTTCTTTCCGCATGAAGTGTTGACAATAGCCACTTGATTAAAATTAGCAAAATTACCATAAATATATATTTTTTGCATTCGTGTTTGCTCAGTAAGCCTTCAGAAGTGTAAAAACAAACAATTTTGTGTCCAAGAATTCAGCGCGGATAGAGAATTTCATGAGTTGACACTACAGGAAGGTAAACTACAGGTGTATTGTAGATTGTCACATCTGACTCAATTTTCAAATAGGCTTTCAAAGGGAAGATATGAGGCTTCAAATTCTAACATGGACAATTTTACTCCTTTAAAAGCTAATAGCTTTTAATTAAAGTTGAAATAAAAAAATCGGAGTCAAATATGACACAATTAAAAAAAAAATCCTTACGCACTTCCATTATTCGCCAATATCTCTGTCAAATTTTAGCGAAATCGGCTTTCAAACGTTCACGTTATAACGTTTTTCAAAGTAACACCCCTGCCAAAATTTTTCCTTATGAATTTATTCATGGAAAGGTATAACTATTCACCCAGGTCAAGAATTACTACAATGCGAAGCTGCGCAGTGCAGTGTAAGCCGTGAGTTCAGATGGCATAGGTACTAGGTCTAGCTCGCATGTAAATCTAAACAAAGTCATACAATTAGAGTGATATTTTGAGTAAAACTTTGCTCCGTCGTCAGTATTTAAGAAATGAATATCTTAATATGTATATAAAATTGTCACCAAGAAAACAAAAATGAAAATATATGATTTGCTTAAATCGAATTTTCTGAGGAAACAATACATGTATATATTGTACTGATGTGTGTTTTTTCAACAATGACCGTCTTGTAAGAAAAATATAATAAATAAATAAATAAATAAATAAAACTGATCAATAAAAACCAAAATCCTCAATCTAATCTTTCCATAAGTGTAATGCGACTTCATTAAGGTGGCTCGACTGGGTTTTTGTGTGACGATACCTTTTAACTTTAAGAAACTTGTGTACCACCACAAACGATCCAACGGAAAATCGATTGCCACAGCTGTACTAGAGAAAGATTAAAGTTTCAGATGAGGTAAGTTTATGGAAATCGGAGTTGCCAAAGCAACGTTATGACGTCACCCCCTGTTTTACATAATACTGATTTACTTGTCATCAAGAGATAATTGTGGAAAACGCTCTCTGGATCTTCGACCTGACGTACTTGTCCTTAGGTCTACAAAATTTTACAAATTTCTATTGAAGCGTTTTCGAGAAAATTTCGAGTGAAGTTTTAAGGTTTTAAAATACAACAAAAACAAAACAATTTTGAAATGTTATTAAAACTTATTTCTACAAGGCTTGATGAAATAATATTTTGGTCTTAAATGAATTTTATACGCATGCGTGGCCTTGGGGGCCACAGGGTGCCTATGTGTTCGTAAACTACGCCCTGTTACACTCATATAGGCTGTCATTCGTTTCTGGCAGTACAATGTGTGCATATGGAAACGTGTATTTCAGTATATGCAAATATTAAAAACAATGCGTTGCCAGTATGCAAAATTAAAAGCAATGTTGTTGAAGTCCATTTCTTGCTACCGTCATCGTTAATGACTGACTTGTCACAAACCCACAACCGACAAAGGGCTTGTTTCTCGCAAATGGCTTAATAGGCGTAAGAAATTTTTAAAAAGATCACGATGTTTTTTAATTTGTAATACATGTTTCGATGTGACTGACATCTTCGTCAGTTACAAAGAGTGTTTGCGTTGCCAGTATGCAAATATTAAAAGCAATGTTGTTGAAGTCCATTTCTTGCTACCGTTATCGTTAATGACTGACTTGTCACAAACCCACAACTGACAAAGGGCTTGTTTCTTGCAAATTGCTTAATAGGCGTAAGAAATTTTTAAAAAGATCACGATGTTTTTTAATTTGAAATACATGTTTCGATGTGACTGACATCTTCGTCAGTTACAAAGAGTGTTTGAAAAACCGTTTGAACTTATAACAACCTTAATATAGAAGCATGCATAAGAAATTGCACTTTTTGATGTAAACAGAAAACAAAACTACATGGTAATTCTTTAATAATTTTTTTCTGGGTTCTAAATGGATGAAATAAATGTTCGTTTAGAGGCTGGCTTTCAAGTGCTGTCTCCATTCAAGATTCATCAGTTTGCGGGCAAGTTAAACTTCCAGCCCAGACATCTGTTTTAAGCTTAAAGATCGAAAGAACAGTTTTTAACAACACTGTGTTTTATTTATACCTGAGTTGTGTTTACGTATACTTCCTCGAAATGAACAACAATGGACACATTCGAACTATTAAGTTTTAACTTAAAATGGAACGGCAAACTGCTAACACCAATAATCACAAATTTACACTAATCTCATATTTGAATGAAACTTTTCCGTGGTGAAAAATCGCTGTCTGACCATAAGTTAACCGGCTTTTAAGTTAGTTCTGTCTTAGAGAAATATTCCGTACTAATTATGTTACCTATGTTAACCTTAAGTTACCTATGTTACCGATGTTACCTATGTTACCTGTATCCGATGTTACCCATGTTACCGAAGTTACCGATGTTGCCTATGTAACCGATGTTACCTATGTTACCGATGTTACCGATGTTAGCGATGTTACCGATGTTACCTATCTTACCGATGTTACCTATGTTACCTATCTTACCGATATTCCCCATGTTAACGATGTTACCGATGTTACCTATGTTACCTTTGTTACCTATGTTACATATGTTACCGATGTTACCGATGTTTCCGATGTTATCGATGTTACATATGTTACCTATATTAACGATGTTACCGATGTACCCCATGTTACCGTTGTTACAGATGTTACCTATGTTACCGATGTTACCTATCTTGCCGATGCTACCGATTTTATCTATGTTACCTATGTTACATATGTTACCTATGTTACCTTTGTTACCGACGTTACCTATGTTTCCTATGTTACCTTTGTTACCGATGTTACCGATGTTACCTGTGTTACCCATGTTAGCTATGTTACCTATTTTACTGATGTTCCCGATGTTACCGATGTTACCTATCTTACCGATGCTACCGATGTTATCTATGTTCCCGATGTTACCTATGTTACATGTTACCGATGTTACCTATGTTACCTATGTTAGCTATGTTACCTATTTTACTGATGTTCCCGATGTTAACGATGTTACCGATGTTACCTGTTACCTATGTTACCTATGTTACCTATGTTACCTATGTTACCTACGTTACCGATGTTGCCGATGTTACCTATATTACCGATGTTACCTATGTTACCTATTTTACTGATGTTCCCGATGTTACCAATGTTACCGATGTTTCCGATGTTATCGATGTTACATATGTTACCGATGTTACCTATGTTACCTACGTTAACGATGTTACCGATGTTAATGATGTTACCGATGTTTCCAATGTTACCTATGTTATCTTTGTTAACCTAAGATACCTGTGTTACCGATGTTGCCGATGTTACCTATGCTACCGATGTTAACGATGCAACTGATGTTACCGATGTTACCTATGTTACCGATGTTACCTACGTTACCGATGTTACCTACGTTACCGACGTTGCCGATGTTACCTATGTTACCGATGTTACGTATGTTACCGATGTTACCTATGTTACCGATGTTATGTATGTTACCGATGTTATGTATGTTACCGATGTTACCTATGTTACTTATGTTACCGATGTTAACGATGTTACCGATGTTACGTATGTTACCGATGTTAACGATGTTACCTATGTTACCGATGCAACTGATGTTACCCTATGTTACCGATGCTATCGATGTTAACGATGTTACCTATGTTACCAACGTTACCGATGTTACCGATGTTAATGATGTTACCGATGTAACCGATGTTTCCGATGTTACCAATGTTACCTATGTTAACCTAAGTTACCTATGTTCCCGATGTTACCTATGTTACCGATTTCCCCATGTTACCGATGTTATCCATGTTACCTATGTTACCTACGTTACAAATGTTACCGATGTTAATGATGTTACCTATGTTAACCTATGTTACCTATGTTACCTTTTACCGATGTTACCTACGTTACCTATGTTACCGATGTTACCGAAGTTACCAATGTTAGCGATGTTAGCGATGTTACCGATGTAACCTATGTTACCGATGTTACCGAAGTTACCGATTTCCCCATGTTACCGATGTTATCCATGTTACCTATGTTACCTACGTTACCGATGTTACCGATGTTAATGATGTTACCTATGTTAACCTATGTTACCTATGTTACCTTTTACCGATGTTACCTACGTTACCTATGTTACCGATGTTAGCGATGTTAGCGATGTTAGCGATGTTACCGATGTTACCTATGTTACCTATGTTACCAGTGTTACTTATGTTACCGATGTTATCGATGTTACCTATGTTACCGATGTTACCGATCTTACCTATGTTACCGATGTTACCGATGTTCCCCATGTTACCGTTGTTACCGATGTTACCTATGTTACCGATGTTACCTATCTTACCGATGTTACCTATGTTACTTATGTTACCGATTTTACCTATGTTGCCTATGTTGCCTATGTTACCGATGTTACCTATGTTACCGATGTTACTGATGTTACCGATGTTACCGATTTCCCCATGTTACCGATGTTACTGATGTTACCGATGTTACTGATGTTACCGATGTTACCTACGTTACCGATGTTACCAATGTTAATGATGTTACCGATGTTTCCGATGTTACCTTATAGTTATACCTTCTGAAGATGCAATGTTCCAGAAATTCTTCTCGTGTTGTGCGCTTTTCTACTCCAATTGATCTAACTATTCACACCCGGCTGATTGGATCTTAAGATTTGTATTGTCTGTTTGATTAAAAAGCGTGAATTTTAACGAGAGTGTTATCATTCCCACATTCAACTTGAGTAAAGAATATTTTGTCGCTACTATATTCTGCCAAGATGTTTCTGATCATTCAAGTCGAATCGAGCCCTAATCCTCTTCTGATGGAGTTGAAAAAATGCAAAGGTAGAGGATAGCTAGTCTAGGGTCAAAGATAAGCCTCGTTACGGCCTAGCAAGCGCCACGCAAGCGCCTAGTCAATGACGTCACCTCATTAGCAAAACATAAGCGCGTCCCGTGTGCGTTCCCTTTATTAATATGTATAAGGGTCTTCCTGCATATGTCACAATATGCCTTACTGCATAATATATATAGTTAGCCTTAGCCTAACAGCGTAGCCCTTTGAAAACCTCTGAACAAGCTTAACTAAGATGAAACTTAACTTAGGTGAAAGGTCGGAAGCACAAGAATTAAGATTGACGACCAGGCTATTTTTCAATTTTAGCAATTCTCAAAAACAGTATTACCCGACCGTCTGCAAAGTACATTTAGACCGTACAAAAGTTCACAAAAACAACTTTTTCTTCGTCTAGAATAACTATAACGACTATTTTCCGAATAAAATACTTTCCGAATAAAATTGCTTGTCAAAAAATGCCCGAGAAAGAGAAGAGAAGAGAAGTGATAGAGATTTGAATTTACTAAATGCTAATTAGATGACGTCAAATACAGACTCGTTTATTATACAACTACTTGTTCCCACATCCAAGCAATATTTTTTTTTACAAATCAATTGACTATAAACAGTTTTTATTCGTATTTCATAAATTGATTATCCATAAGCTGTGAACTGCGTATTGGAAATGAAGTAGAAATAAAGGTGAAGTCTGCATTTGACGTCACCTAATTAGCATTTTGTAAATTCAAATCTCTATATCTCACTAGCGCGACGTTAAAAACAAGAAATATTTCACTATTCGACTTTTCAACGTACATTGAGTTGATTAAAAGAAAAAAATTGGGGTTTAGGAGCACTTTAAGCTACACGTTTATAAACAATTCTCCAAAACTAACGAGAACACAAACAAAAAGTCTTAAGTCCCTCCGGCTACTACTGTACTTGGAAATTCTTTAAATCTCCGCTTTGGTGTTGAAATCCGTAAAACGAACCCCTCACTTCGCATTGCTAAAAACGTATATAGTTCCTCGAAGCAAGATTTTATCCCTGAAAGCTCTTCTTTTTCCACTAATGCGGCTTCTGAGTATGCCTTAATTAGTATTCTGTCTTGAGTAGCAAACCGCAAAAAAAAAAATTGTTGGGTGATAACGACTTTCATTCTCCGCTAAAAACAGCAAAAAAATCCTACATCTAAAGTGTTTACCGAGCTGACGGCTGTGTAGCCGCGCGAAAAACAAAGCCTCAAGATCCCGAATGTTTTGTGGCGTCACACGCGCATGTTTTGCGACGTCATACGCGCCAGCGAGCTAGCCCAACGCGTACGGCGGGCGTTCGGCGGGCGCACAACGCGCCCGCGAAACATTCCGCTATAGCCATGACCATGAAAAATGACGGGCATAGGTTCTATGAGTATGGTGCTCCGCCGGGCCTTCGGCCCGCGGGCTCCGCTACTAATTTGGAATAGGTAACTTATTAATGAATATTAATAAACGGAATGCCTTTTCATGACCTCAATGAAGTAGAATTCTAAGCGGCCAGATTATTATGATTGCATTGGAGTTCCTTCTGACTTTTGAAGTAATAAAGTCGTTCTTCCAAAGTTCTCCTAAGATCGATAAGTCCTTTTATACTTTCAGGTGGCCGTTTATTTCGAGAGGGTCTTGCTTTCGGGAATTGCTATCAAGGCCGCAAAAGTAACCTGGCGTTCGGATAGAAGTTACTTTCCTTGAGGGCGAGAGGGGTAGTTACTTTTAGAATTTTGCGGTGCAGTTGAACCTCTCTAATACGGACATTAAAGAGACAGCTATAAGTGTCCGTATTAGAGACTGAGTTGTCCGAGGTCATGGATATGACGACATCTATAAGGCTCCATTGTACTTCCAAACGGCCCAAACTCGTGTTTGAGTTATTGTAGCAGAAATTTCAATGTTACGTTTGCTTAACTAAAATTATATCGCTCGAAATCATTAGAGTAAAGTATGTTGAAAATTATTCGAAGAATCTGTGACAATTCATGCATATCAATATAAATGTTATATGATTTGTGATGTAAAATACATACAGCTTTTTTCGAGCAAAGAGCAATGCCAAAAGGAAGAAAATAAAGGAAGGAAAATAAAGGAAGAAAGAGGTGGAGCGATTATTATTTTTTTCATTATGAGAAACAAGGCAAACATATACAGGCAATTTTTAGGCGTTTCAGTTTTTTTTATTTCTTTACTGATCGACATAAGCGTCTATTAGTGCAATTTATAAAACTTTTGGCTACTTCTCTCTGTCTGCTTTGCATGCCTTCTCCTGCTGGAGGAGTTAGAAAATGTACTCCAGGAAAGATACCGCATTAAAATACCGGCTTGAGGTCAAAATGATTCAACATAATTTTTGTCTTCACGCTTAGGCCTTACCAAGGACTCCATATTAACATACTCACTCACTCACTCACTCACTCACTCACTCAGACGGCTGCAAGGCAGTCGGCCACGATCTTTCGTCATTGCTTTCTATCTTTGGCAGCCCTTCTGATTTCATGTGGGAGCGGTGGATGCTCACTAAAAGTCAACAAAAATTCACCCGTGCAAGACACGAAAAATAATCCACGTTATGTATTATCGCCCAATTTTGCACTTATAACGCCATGTTTTATGCAAATTAGCCACATTACTGACAATTCTGTTTTACAGCAAAATTTCCTTTTCCATTGCATTGAGCTAACAATTGAAACTTTCAAAGAAAAAACGTAATTGAAAGGTGAATTAGTATATGGACTCACTGCAACGATAGTTCGCTACGAATTAATATGTGCAAACATGAAATCATGTTTTTTTTGGTGTAAAGGACTGATTGCCAGCTGTTTGTTCGGTATTTTCAACGTACAATAATAGAGATTTGTTTTAAATTGCATGATAACCATCCCAGAAGCGCGGTTTTCTCGACGCGGAAAGGGCACGGGAGATGGGTGTCTTCACTGACTTGTGTTTAAAGCAGGAAATTCTTCGTCATAGCCGTGCGGGCTCGAGACCTGGAGTGGGGGTGGGGTGGGGGGGGAGGGGGGGGGAGAGAAGTTTGTTTTTTGCTGCCTTATTTATAATAAAGTAAGCTCTATGAAAAGAACAATTATGTTGCAAGAATTTTGATCTCCTGGCACAGCTTTCCTGGACTTATGTTATTAATAATAATTATTGTCGATATTTACAAAAAGTAGACTATGTTGCTGTGACCGGACCCCCTCTTTCAGAAATTCCTGGATCCGCTCCTGAATTTAAAGAATATAGAGATATAAATAGTAGATGAAAATATTATTAAGCATGGTAAGCGTCTCTGTTACGTCGTTACGCCGGTACATGTTGACAAACTCGTGTTTTCATACGATAAACTTCCAGAAACCTCAATTTTGTTCTCAGGCCGCGCGGGCCTCAGTTTTATTCATTGACAGTGAACGTGTGCGAGTTTTCATTCATTGAAAGTGAACGTGTGCGAGTTTTGATTCTTCGAGAGTGAACGTTTGTTTGGAAAACCTCCACACGTCAAAAGCGAGTTTGTTAACAAGATAGCCAATTAACTGTTGATGTTACGTTTACGCAAGTCAACCTGAGGTTGCCAACACAAGTTTGCTCTCTTACGTTTGTTGAGTGAAGGCGGCTTTACCGGCTGTATTTGCCCTCCTGGTTAGCTCAGTTGATAGAGCCCCGGTCTGCAGAGCGGGAGGTCTCGGGTTCGAACCCCGGCCGGACCAACACTCAGGGTCTTAAAATAACTGAGGATGAAGGTGCTGCCTTTGCTATGACATCGGCAAATGGTTAGACCTTCACGTGGCTCGGATGACCACGTAGAAATGGCGGTCCCGTCTCCCATGGGGACGTAAAAGAACCACTGAGGACGTAACAAACCCTGGCTGTGACCACCCTCAGTGTCAGTACTTGTTCATGGGTGGGGTGGGTCTGATTGATTGTGAAGCGCATTTGAATATGTATATAGAATTTGCGCTATACAAATGCATATCATTAATAGATTGTTGTTGTTGTTGTTAATTGAACCAGTTGAAAGATATTTTTGCATTATAGATGCAAAAAGATGAAAGAGGTTTTTGCATTATGGATGCTTAGAAGATGATTAAATGGAACTTTTAGTGAATCCAGTATCTTGTGATGAGATTTTTGGTGTAATTAAGATTTTGTAGTTTAATTTAGCCCCCATGTGGAGCACCAAGGTGGCCGCTACATACATTTTTTACTAAAAATTTCTAATACTCGTTCGCCTATAACTCTTGAACGAAATGCTCTTGCGCTTCAAACTTTGGCCCAGATATGTAGTTTAAACTCTCTGCAATTCTATAAACATTTAGGAATCTAAAATCTGCTTTTTAATGGTTTTGAATTTTGATATGAAAAAAAA
This sequence comes from Cladopsammia gracilis, assembly GCA_022457155.1. NCBI lineage: Eukaryota > Metazoa > Cnidaria > Anthozoa > Scleractinia > Dendrophylliidae > Cladopsammia > Cladopsammia gracilis. The sequence goes on from JAJGOT010000291.1 coordinate 53,870, forward strand.
TTAGCTCCAATTGTTGGAAAAGGTCTTCAAAAAGGTGCGTTCTGTTTATGAACTAACCAATCTGGCCGACCAGTTCTGCAGGAGACAAGGTAAGCGTTTTAAGACACACTAGAACTAACGTTAACCTCAGTTAGCTTAAGGCTTTCGTCTGTTTTCCATTTTGGCTGTTGTCCGTTCGAACTTGTCAGGCGTTCTTTCATAGACTGTACTCGGGAAGAGAGCTTTTCCAGGTCCTGTCCTAGAGTCTCGAGCTGCCTTAAAGTGAAGTTTACGTGACTGGAACTTGCACCAGACACTCTTCTTTCTTCTATAACGTGAAGAAAAATAAAACACACTTACGTATTTTCTCAATTAAACGCCCCGGCGTTTATTTCAAACTTGGCCTAGTGGACCCGGCGTTTCTTTGAATCAGTAGTTTTTTTCTCGCCCGCCATTTTTTATTATTATTCGTTTTTCTTGGCAGCCTTGTACCTTGCCCTTAAATCTTGAGTTAATTCCTCTATTATACCCGCCGTTTATTCGGGGCTCGGCGTTTAATCGAGATAATACGGTATTTAAGTGCCTACGCATGGATGCGATTTTCAAAACAATGACTGAAACCACAACTCATAACTGTGCCTCCCGCTTCCGGTATTTCCATTCCAGTTTTCCAAATGTTCTTACTGTTACATAACTTAGTGGCACGTGACAGACTTGAGTTGTGTGAGTTCGAGTTTTGCGAAGCGTACACGTTGTTCTGACAGTCCTGAAGTGTAAAAGCGAAGTAAATCGTCAGTAAATCTGTTTTGTTCGAACCAGCGAGTTGTGTTAAACGTCGTCCCATCGACACATAACAAGTAGCCCAGTACCATCCTGAGATGTAGTTCCTTCAAAATATACACATGTGAAGCCCTAAAATTTTTCTCACAAAAAACCCTTTCTTTTCTTATTTTTTCCAATGTAGCTTCCTTTCATAGTCATTTTATTTTTATTGTTTACAGGCAATCAGAAAAGTGATTGTTTTACGTCAAAGTTGTCTTTGTCCAAATCAAATTTTTACTTGTCCCTCTGACAATTGGACACCGTATGTTTTGGCGTACTCTTTGAAGTCCAGCGGGAAGAAAAAACTGCTACTTACGAGACTTAAAGAGCTGTTTTTCCGATTTCAGAACAAAAAAATCCACTAAAACGCCCAAAATGAAAAGACCAAGGAAGACGCCGAAGATGCCGAGAAGTAGAATTCCAGTGTGAGGAGAAGTTCCTGATAATAGGCCTTCTGTATCTACGGATGGTTTAAAAACCTGCAAGGAACAATAACGAGATATTTCTATTATAAGACGGCTGAAGATACCCGCGTATGTATACACATGTCTTACCCTCAGACTCTCCCCAGATACATTTGAAGCACGAGAAAACAGAGGGCGCGGGGCATTATGGGAATGGTACAACCTTCTCAGCACAACATCCGTCCGCGAATCCCGCGCACCGGCGCCAAGGTGCCTGGTGGTTACAACAGAGAGGTTTTATTGAGTGTCGAAAGTAATTTCGCAATTGCTTTGATTTTGCATTGCTACGCTTTGTGATTTGTGTAGCAAAACCAACACCAATCGTGACTTGCTCGTCTAATTAATTATTGTTATCGCTGGATTCACGTTGGTCTTGTTACGAAACGCATTCGTAACAAGGCATTACTCACTAAGTTGACAGCTGGTGGAAGGAGTGAGTGAGTGAATTTAAATTGGCCACCGTTACCGATAACCGTTCATTACGTTTTCGCGTATTCACGGGTTCAAAAGTAAAGACCACACTACATTCACTACATTCAGTTGCCGACACCTCAAAGCTCGATCGCTAAGCAAATTGCAAGTTATATAAAACACGAAACTTGCCGGGACAAAAATCCCACAGGAATAATCGGCGAACACAATATCAAACGATCCTATCCATCCATGAACGCCTTGCATTGTCTTGAAAACTTGCAATTATACGATGTAGTTCTTTCTTTCGTTTCTCCAGTCAACACACGGAGATATTTTGCGGTATGTCTTTCATGGTTGAAAGCCATATAGTCGTCGACATAAACTAAAATATGCGTGCATACATTTGCATGCGCTAATGTAACAAAAAAAATCAAAGGTTCCTTACAAGCCAAGTCGTGAATACGACTATCGGACCTTTTCCTACCCTACACAAGGTGGGTCCTCATAGATTGTACATGTTATGACTACTTCTTATGTTGCAGATCCACGTACCAATATCTTTTACCAAACGGAAGGACCTCTAAAACCTGTGTACGTAGCTGAAGGAATCCTGGGTTATTCTCCAGAGCGTATAGCAAACAAGTGGCAAGTAAAATCCACTGTGATTTTTATCATCAATGCTTTAAAGATGAATTACAGTCCGTACTGCACAATCTCAGCTCGGCAATGTTTGTCAGCCTCACACGAAGGAATGTGTTTACTACCGAAAATGAAAATTACGGGACAAACTTATACCTTTTACTTCATTATTAATATCAGATATCCTTGCCAAACAATAATAACAGGTAAAAGAACCTCAACGTTTTCCCAAACCGACGTTTCAGCTCATCGAGCATTCGTAAACACAACGACCGTAATGGCGGACTTGGTTTACTCTCATGTACTCCATGTATGCTATTACCGAAGTGTAACATATCAACAACTTAATATAAAATTTAATTTAATATAAAGTTTACGATGAGCGAGTGACTTTTCTCCAGTAACCGCAATAAGTCGTATTCACGACTTAAAAAGAAACTCAGCGCCAGATTTACAACTCGTGTGCTGCGCCACGAGTAATTAGTTCCTGAAATTTGATTCATTAACAGGCAGTCAAGAAACCATTCTTGTGGAATTTTCCCTCTTTTAGTGGTTATTTTGTCTCTTTAGTTAATATTTCTTTGCTTTCATCACTTTTGGCAATTTTTTCTTCCTTTTTCAAGATATTAAAGCAAGCTTAAGGACGTTCGCGCGAAAATCTTCTAACATTGATTTTTTTATAAAACTTTTGCTACAGCAAGGTTATGAGTTACTCGTGTCAGAAATGCCAAAAAATGAGGGGGTCACAGACTTCGTTTCTGAGATAAGCTATCTAAAAGGCGACCCTAATTTTGAAAAATTGGTCTTCCTTACGGGATGTGACCCAAATGTCTGTTGGTCTAAAAATATTGCAAATGAATCTCTAAAATACAACTTTCTCTCCCAAATTTTATGCGAGTAGGACTGTTTAGCAAATTCATTCAACTGGTGACATTCCTTGAAGTAAATTTCATCTTTAAACGACTGCATTTGCAAACTCTGACAGCCGCAAGTTGGCAGGATTCGATGGCGCGCGGGTAGAAAAATGAAAAAATTAAACTTCCTATATTGATTTTTTGTTCATTTTTTCACAATCTGTCGAGAAGTGGCAAAGAAAATTATCTATGAAAAAAAATTGGGGGTCACCGACCATCCAAGCGAGTTAAATCTAAGCAAAGTTAACGCAACGGCTATCAGCCCTTTATGTGCTTAGATTTCTTCTCTTGCGCGCGCGCTCATGCATGACGTAGCATGACGTTGCGACATGAATTGCGTGCGCAGTAAGGATGCGCATAAACAATTAGCGCGAACGTCCTTAAAGCAAGCACCTGGCCACAATCACGAAAATACGATACATGGACCGAGATGATTGTCCTTTAAACATTCTCACGCCACTTTCTCTGGAAATCAGAAGTAATACCCAACCGAAACCAGTTGTGACTTACTGCCACGTGTTTTTCCGCGCTCATCAGGCTACATATATTTTCTTTGAGTTCTGATTGGTTCATTGGATTTTCTACGTCTGTCGCTGTAGTTAATTGCAAATCACCCTTAACAACATTTTAAGTTGTCTTGAAAATTGAAACAAAATGGCAACATGAAATACCATACCTTTAAAGGTGTAGTGTAAAGTTTGATGATTGAATCTGTTAAAGGATTCTCTAGGCGCCGTCTAAAGCAAAAGTTTTTCTGTAAAAATGTGCAAGTTGTATCTTTCTTCATCGCCATCTTGTAAGGGATCTGCGTATGAAGAGCGCTAAAGACTCGTAAGTTCTCATCGTCAGCTTTATCCTTGTAATAGTAATAGGCTTGGAGCCTCTCCATGAAGATGCCATCCACTTTGTCATGTAACAAGGCTTCATATAAATCTTCAACATCATCGTAAACTAAAAACAAAAAAAGAAAACCTGTACAGATCAGAAACAACTGGTAAAAGGTACGGGGATGCTTGTCGTCTCGTTAAGGGGTATAAATTATGGATTTTTTTTTTTGGCACTTAGGGTGTTCTGGAAGGAACGCAGATATTTCATATATTAATAGATGAAAACATTCGATGACAAAATCTTTATCATCATTAAAATCACTTGAACTCTTGTTTGTGTGTCTTTTTAGCTCATGGATGACGCAGTGATTACATGGGCTTTCAGAGGCAGTCGAATGGCACTCACACACTCACTCACACACTCACGCGATTCTCATTAATTTATTCATTAAATTTGGATTAAAAATTTTTCTCTTACCTCCCCTACTAAGTATTGGTTTTGTTCCAAGAGTCTTATGGGCATATGTTTGGCACATTTTAGACCGTACTAGTAAGGCGTACATTTTTGCCCGATGTGATAACATGGAGCAGATGCGATCAAATGTGAAGATCTATCGGGGCCGTAAGATGGGTTTTCGTTCAATGGAAAGCTTGTAAGCCAACGAACACTAGCTGCGCGAAAAATGGACATTGAATTGTTGAAACGACCGTGGTTCATTATTATTTGGACGAATTGCCTACATTTTGCCCAGTAACATGGAGTAGATGCGATCGAGTGTGAAGATCTATCGCGGCCTCAAGATGGGTTGTCGTTCACTGGAAAGTTAATAAGCCAAAGAACACTAGCTGCGAAAAATGGACATCGAATTGATAAAGCGATGTTCACAATTATCGACTGTGGTTCATTATTATTCGGACTTATTGACAATTTGTCTTTTAAAATTGTCTCTCGGATCGGAGGAAGAATGTAACAGGGAATGAATGCTGTATCATCTGGTTTTATATGCATGCTAGAATCGAAGAACCCGAGATTAAATTTTGTTAGTGGCTTTTAAATGTAAATACATGTATAAGATTAAATCGCTAAGCCGGAAAGTCAATTGCAAATTTTGCATTGAAATATTCTGTATTATGACACGCACGGAGGGTTGTCTCTCATAGCAGATGTGTAATGTAAATTGACATTTGATAAGCAAGCAAAATACTTAATATTTTAAACAATCCCACCAATTCCTCTTTTCCTTTGACTTTGATTTAGGGGTCAAATAACGATTGCGCCACGCCCAGATTGGTCTCCTGTAGGGACTTAATTCAAAATTTCCCGTACCTTTTATTTGTGAGTTCCCCCTCCCACCCCCACCAGGGCTCTCTGTCTCATGTCACTGACAAGCAACTTATATCAAATTATTATAAACACAACACTCACGATGAGGTATTGCCCCACTATAACTTGCTTCAGCCTGAGCCTCGCTGTCTTGTGACAATACAGCTACCTGCATAAGAAATAATCACTAAATCAAAGACAAAAATCATAATCTTGGGTAATTCAGCTTGTATTTTTGCGCGAGTCTGCCAAAAATCACAGAACACTACCTAAAAAAATTCATCCCTTTATAGACTGAAAAACAGGCGTATTTTACGCAAATCCACCAGAAAGAGAAGGTAAATGCAAACGCGGCCGAATCTCCAAGCCACACTAACTATAATACAAAAATCACCCAAAATAACAGGACACTACATAAAAAAAGTCATTGCTTTATAGACTGCAAAACAACGCCGCGTATTTTTGCGCAAACCCACCAAAAAGGTGAATGCGAAAGCAAAGGCGGCCGAAAATGTCTGGAACAAGTGCAATCAAGGTGTGTGAAACTGGGCCGGGGTGGGGGAGGGGGGGGGGGGGGAGGCGCATGAAGCTCGCTCGCAAGGATGCATGGGCGCTTGGTGTCTCTTGTCACTAGTATCGGAGTTCGCGCTTTCCCCACCAAGGGAGTGGGGGGAGGTAAGAGGGATAAGCCGAATGTTTTATGACTGTGTTAGACTTTCCGCGTATTCAGGCAAAAACTTACATCCTGCCCTTCCAATGAATTGAGGAATTCTGGTGAGGAGCTGTGAGTGAGGGCGGACGTCACTGTGGCAGTAAACATGGTGATAACGATCAGACCAAGAAGGATCCATAACACACCAAACAAACGGCCAATCATCGATCTGGGAGTTTTGTCACCGTATCTACACATAATGAGAAAACGGTTAACTTTACAAATAGACAGTTAACAGTCCTCGAGCTCCTGAGTTGTCCACAGACGTCTCTCTTGTGTCTTTATAGAAATGCGGGTATATTTAGCCGGTTTGGTTTCATAAAAGATAGTTGTTTTCTCTGTCTATTTTCGGCGAGTTGTCGCCGTTTTTAATTATATTTGCCATTGGTAAAATGGCAAATATAATGGTTGTGGACTTGAGGACTTCGGTAACCTGGCAAACTTATTCAAGTCGAAAGAGGACGCGAAACATTACTGCTTCATTTAGCAAACTTTCGTCACTGAGGAAAATACGCTCATTGTGAAGTGGAAAGAAAAGTAAATAAACGAATGACTTGAAAGTTCACTTCACATTCTTGTCTGTGGAATCAAAAGTTTCCGTGATGATCAAGTTTCAATACACTCGATGTCGGTTAAGTTCATTTTTCTGGATTTTGAGGCCAAATTCAACGTGATGGTTCCGAGTAAAATGTTTTTGTTATGGTAAAATGCAACTTAATTTTAGTTCACCATAAAATGTCCTCTGATAAATAATGGTTTGACGCCATAGCATGGTGAAAACAGTTGCGGAATTTCTCGCTTCCACATTCTATTAATGCACGGAATAATAATATAAATAATTATTATTATGAGCTCTAAAGTAAACTATAAGAATCCGCTGAATTCATTCGGTATAAAAACTCATTTCCTACCCAACAGTGGTCATGCTGATAAAAGCCCACCAAAAACCTTCATAAGACCCTCTTGTAAAGGACAAAGGAAATTCTTCGTTTTTCACATGGTATTCCTGCAATACAAATTAATTTGAGTGACGACGAGTGCGTTAACTTTCACGCATATTGTCAACTTTCCTTCAGTTGCTCCTCAACGAATTGACTGCTAAAAAACGTTAAAAAATAGAAACAAAACATGCTGGGGCCAACTCCCCAAAATCGATCTGATCTGCAATGTTGTCTGGATAGAATTCAATATGGCGGAAACCATTTCAAGATGATTGTGGAGTCAATTTCTGGGAAGTGAAACCCTTCAAGCAAAAAGTCAGCTGGCGGAGAAAAAAAAACAGTAATAATACACTCGGCAATCAATTCAGTTGAACGTGTTGTTTACCAATGATATGAAAGGAACAACACATTCATGAAAATGCTACATGCCTTTAATTTAAGCCCAGTACAGTTTATTCTGACTTGTGCTGCGAAGCAACACGGCCCGGTTATTCGAAAGGCGGTTAACGCTAACCCAGGATTAAAACTTAACCGAGGATTTCATTTCTCTTGTTAGAAGTGTTTTCAAAAGCTAATTATAAGTTACATGCGAAGACTAGTCAGAGACGAAACTAAAGGACAAAAGTACTTTGTGAAAATCTCCATTGATTAATTGTTGAAGTGTTATCAAAATTGATGGTAACCCTGAGATAGCTTAACCGCTCTTTGAACAACCCGACCCAGAACTGTAAACCACACCAAACTAATAGCCACAAACAGTGTTGAGGAAATTCTAAGAAAACGATTGCCTAAAACATCTAGATTTAGGTAATTATACTGGGGAAACCTCTGTCTCTCACAATACTTAACTAGAGGCTTTTGGTGGTTGTGTTAATAGTGGTATCCCAAAACGACTCTCGCGATTTTTAAACTTACCAACACCCAAATAAAAATCCCAGCTATTCCGGCTAGAAGAAAGGTCATTGCAAATATGGGCCACGAATCGTAGAGTGCACGCAACACCAAACGCCTGGCTTTCTTGTTGTAGTGATCAATGCGACCAATAAGCACATACCCATGTGTCTCGACGATATCGTAAAATGTGTAGCTAATTCCAGAAAACGTCAATTGCGTCTCTAGCTTTTCTGTAACAGGGAAAATAATATCTGCTTGCTCGAGATCTTCGTGGAACGAATGTGACTCGGTGTCTACCTCTTTTACAACGAGAACAGGCGAATTGCCTTGGCAACATCCCTCAAAACTCTCTTGAATGTAGTTATACACGATACCATCTGCCGAGACTGTTTCGTTACCTTCATCTTTGAGCATCACATACGGTGGAAAGGATAGCATTAATGCTGATACGTAACCAGAAGGACATCCTGTCATGGGATCCGTGTTGCCGCCATCATCAGGACAATTGCTGTTCGCCATTGTGTTATTATTCACGATTAAGAAAATTACAGTAAAAATCATCACAAGAAAGGACATCGTTAGTGCCATGTCGACATCCAAGATACTTTAATCTGAACTAAAAAAAGAATAACGCCCTTAAACACGTAAAATTTAGCAAGTCAGTTACTTCAGTAACTTAAAGGCCCACCGTCACCCAAAAGACGTTGCGGTCGTTTATTTTTGTTTTGAAATGCTCCATGCATTGTTCATACGTGTGATCTGATTGGTTGCACGCATTTAAGCGTGAATTTCGTGTTACACGAAATTCAGCACAAAGTGATCACGGCGCGCACATCATTTTGGGTGAAGGTGGGTCTTTCAGAGTTAATCGTAGCAGATTTCCTGATTCTCAAACCAGGTTAACCAGACCTGAACCCGATGTTCAACAAGGCTGGCTTTCCAATGATCCAAGGGTACTGTAAGAGCGGTTTTCTAGGTCGAGTGCGCCCCGGTGTGGCGAAATTAAAATAATCACACGCATTTGCACTTTAATATTTAGTAAGTCAAATTAAAGGCGATATTTTTGAATAACCAGCGAATCGTAATAATGACCATAATAATTGGCGATGATCAAGAATGATGCAAACAGCGTGTAATAAATAAAAACTGTCCCCTCCCTTGAATATCTGAAGATTTCCCTTGCCAATGAACTTTAATTGGAATTAAGCCGTAGAGTATTTTTCCAACTGTGCGAAAGTAATTTGCATTTGCTAATGGGCAGTCTCTTAGGGTCTGTTTAATTTCAATTTTTGTTATGACTGCTCCTTGTTATTATTAGTCTTAGCAAAGGTCAGTTACTTCAAATAGTTTTTATGAAAAGACTTTTGTTCTTGGGCCATCGTAGCTTGATGAGAAATAGAACACAAACCGCGGTGATAAACATATTGAACTTATTCATATTTACTTTTTTGAAAATGTCTGTAGTAGCATACGAAACGTCGAGTTTTATCTAAAGTTTATCACCGCGGTTTGTGTTCTAGTTTTTATGAACTTTGGTGCCGTAGAAGTAGCTTGTTGTGAGTTTGACGGTCTTTCTTTAAATACTTGGAAACAAAAAGCCAAGTTCACAATTAGCACTAAAATAAATCATCATGTTCATGTTGACCATGTTTAAATAAATAATAAAATAACAAAGTTGGTCGCGTTTTCAGTAAAAAAAAGAGTTGACATAAAGACATTTTCAGCCAAAAATTGTCAACTAAATGCCGTGAAATCAGCTATCGCTGGCGTTTCTATTGTTTTTAATTCGAGCATTAAAAACTTTAAGATGCCATTTCCTAACAGAACTCCTAACATGGCCGAGCGCGGGTAGGTCTGAGTAGCTTCTCGTGCAGGTTTCCAGAGCGTTACTTTTATCCGTCAATACAATAGTCATTAAATCAATAAAGGTGTGTTGAGTATCACTCTTTTTTGAGCTGCATTCATACGTACGATAAATGACACCAAAATGCAAAGAGGAGCCTTTATATCTCGGTTTTAGATCGAGTTAAAGATATGAAAACAGATTATAAATACCAACTAACTCACAAGTTTCTATGTGGTCTTAGAATATCCCCAATGATGAAGTCGGATGTAGATTTATCCTTAGCTTCAACCGATAGAATTCTTGCAACTCAGTCGGCATTATCAACAACTAAATTGGTACTTTTTGTTGTTTTAGCTGTAAAGCGGAGTTAAAATCCTGATTCCAAGATGGCTGATATTGTCAGAACTTTATACCCTGTAGAATGAAGTTTACAGATAGAAGGTCGATAGAACGGCTTTTAAAAGTAGAAATCAATACCATAAACACCTGTCAGTGTCATGATACGCAAATAGACGAAGTATGTTTTTGTAATCGTGTTTAATTATGGATTAAATTTTAATTGCAAAATCGGGATCAAAAAGAAAACTCGAGAAAAATGTTTTTGAATTTCTTGCACTCCCTGCCTGCGGTGGGCTAATGAATTTTTCCGATATTTAGCTTGGTAGCTTATGTCTCACAGTTGGAGGATGAATACAGATACACAGGTGACGGATTAAACAGCAAATACATTTATTTTAATATTCTTAAGCGTTTCAAAATACAAATATCCCAAGTGATGGTTCTTTAGCAGTAATTTATTGTAACAAATTATGTTCCCTGAAACAATAAACGAATAAATACATATTAGATAACTATAGAGTGGTTTTACTTAACCCGTGAAACACTATCTATCAATTAGTGTGTGATAGTCCAAATTAAACAAAAGAAAACAATGGAATTATAGTCTAATAGTGCGTACTATGCTACTATCTATTTCACGGTCAAAGCAAAATCACTCTAGTTTAATGTTAGAGTAGTAAAATGTTTATCTCCATAAATTCCGTGTGGTTCAGTTTTACTTCAAAGTGCTTACTGTTAAGTCAACCGTCTTATTTCCAATTCTTCAGAAAGATTAAATATTTAACTTCTTATTTAGGCGGTTTTCGGGATGACGTCACTTTACCACAACAACCAGGATTCATTTCTTATTTTTCCTTTCTTATTTAAATTTTTTAATCTCAGTAGAGCTAAGAAAACAACAGTACTAATCAACATGACAGAACAAAAACACTGAAGGAGAAAAAATAACGAAAATAAAACGCTTTCTAAATTTATTTAAAGCGTTTACTTGTGTCTTTCGTGTTACAGACTGCTGGGCATAGAAGAGAGTAAAAGACACCGACAAAATAAAATTGCTTGCCAATTTAATCAAATAAATTCGTTAACATGGTGCTGAACAGCTAAAATAATTGCAGCATTATAATTTGTCTAAAACATTGCCCTGAAGATATCAAGCAATTTTCATAGGATAAAGAAATAATTGATTTTTTGAGAAAGTCTACAATTTGCAAATTCGTTTACTAACTCTTGTACACTGTATATCGTTCCTTTTTCTGATTGGAACACCGAATAATTCTTTACTTTCCATGTAAGGCCGCTTTCTAGGGATTCTTCATTATTCTGTGGGGGTGGGGTGGGGGGGGGGGGGGCACTGTCCCCGCTGATATATCGTACGTGTTTTCATGATTTTGACTAGGAGCTTGCTTTTAACTTGCTTTATTATCTTGAAATAGAAAGACAAAATCGCCGATTAAAAGAAATATTAACTAAAGAGACAACATAGCGGATAAAAAAGTCAAAATTCTACACGAATGACAATTTTGATTTCTTGACCGCCTGACACGAAATCAAATTTGATGAACTGCAATCCACTTCCCATAATCCACATTATCCTTGCAATCCTGCGCTTTATGTTTTATAAGAACTTTATGTTTTTACCGTAAAATCTCTTTTAAACCTCCCCGCCTCTGACAAGCTCAAAATTAAACCGTTTTTCACTGCCTCGATTTTTATGCGCGGACGTCTCTGGAAATAAGGGTGTTTACCTTAACAAGGTCGAAAGGTAATATTTTTGGATCGTGATTGGTGGATTTCGATCCATTTTGTCGCCATAATAATAATAATAATAATATCTTTAATCTTTAACGAGGGAGCCTACATCACAAAGTTGTTTACAGAACTCCTCACAAGACGTAATTATGATTGACAGCAGTGTGAAACATACACTAGGTGCGGTTACACACACCACGGTAAATGCCATTTCCCATTGTAGATCATCCCGCAGTGCATCATACTTGGGTTTAGTATACCGTGTTAACCAGCGGTTACATACGCGATTGCAAGGTAAAAAATGTCACGCAATTCAGTGAATTACTTTTCCTTTGCGGTTAGGTGTTGATGTCAAACGGAGCATCGTGATTGTACTCTTGTACCTTGGGCATCAAAACACCATTGAATCTTAACACGTGAAATGTCATGGGCGCTTCGCGTGATCTTTTTTATGTATCCATGGATATTTACCACGAAAAATTTACCTCGGGAAATGTCGGTCACTCTCACTTAATGCGTTTCCCGTGGTGAAAGGGTCATTTACCACGGTAAAAGTGCCCGTGTGACCGCACTATTAGCTGGGACTTGAACTTTCGCGTGTTACTGAAAGGCGCAGTAATCCTATGTTACCTATGTTACCTATGTTAACGATGTTACCGATATTTCCTATGTTACCTATGATACCGATGTTACCTATGTTACCTTTGTTACCTTTGTTACCTATGTTACCTATGTTACCGATGTTACTGATGTTAAAAAATGTTACCGATGTTACCTATGTTACCGATGTTACCGATGTTACCAATGTTACCGATGTTACCTATGTTACCGATGTTAAACTATGTTACCGATGTTACCTATGTTACCTATGTTACCCATGTTACCCATGTTACCCATGTTACCGATGTTACCGATGTTTCCCATGTTACCTATGTTACCCATGTTACATATGTTACCGATGTTACCTATGTTACCTATGTTACCTATGTTACCTATGTTACCTATGTTACCGATGTTACCCAAGTTACCCAAGTTACCCATGTTACCCATGTTACCCATGTTACCGATGTTACCGATGTTACCGATGTTTCCTATGTTACCTATGTTACCGATGTTTCCTATGTTACCTATGTTACCAATGTTACCGATGTTACCTATGTTATCGATGTTACCGATGTTACCAATGTTACCTATGTTACCTATGTTACCTATGTTACCGATGTTACCTATGTTACCGATGTTACCTATATTACCTATGTTACCGATGTTTCCTATGTTACCTATGTTACCTATGTTACCGATGTTACCGATGTTACCGATGGTACCTATGTTACCAATGTTACCTATGTTACCTATGTTACCTATGTTACCGATGTTACCTATGTTACCTATGTTACCTATGTTACCTATGTTACCTATGTTACCAATGTTACCTATGTTACCGATGTTACCGATGTTTCCTATGTTACCAATGTTACCGATGTTATCGATACCTATATTACCTATGTTACCTATGTTACCTATGTTACCTATGTTACGTATGTTACCGATGTTACCGATGTTACCTATATTACCCATGTTACCGATGTTACCTATGTTACCAATGTTACCAATGTTACCTATGTTACCTATGTTACCAATGTTACCAATGTTACCTATGTTACCGATGTTTCCTATGTTACCTATGTTACCAATGTTACCAATGTTATCGATGTTACCGATGTTACCTATGTTACCTATGTTACCGATGTTACCTATGTTACCTATGTTACCTATGTTACCGATGTTACCGATGTTACCGATGTTACCTATATAACCTATGTTACCGATGTTTCCTATGTTACCTATGTTTCCTATGTTACCGATGGTACCTATGTTACCTATGTTACCGAAGTTACCGATGTTACCTATGTTACCAATGTTACCTATGTTATCGATGTTACCGATGTTGCCTATGTTACCTATGTTACCGATGTTACCTATGTTACCTATGTTACGTATGTTACCGATGTTACCGATGTTACCTATATTACCTATGTTACCGATGTTTCCTATGTTACCTATGTTTCCTATGTTACCTATGTTACCAATGTTACCGATGTTACCGATGGTACCTATGTTACCAATGTTACCAAAGTTACCTATGTTACCAATGTTACCTATGTTACCGATGTTACCGATGTTACCTATGTTACCTATGTTACCGATGTTTCCTATGTTACCGATGTTACCTATGTTACCGATGTTACCTATGTTACCTATGTTACCTATGTTACCCAAGTTACCCAAGTTACCCATGTTACCCATGTTACCAATGTTAAACAAGTTACCCATGTTACCGATGTTACCGATGTTACCGATGTTTCCTATGTTACCTATGTTACCAATGTTACCGATGTTACCTATGTTATCGATGTTACCGATGTTACCGATGTTACCTATGTTACCTATGTTGCCGATGTTACCTATGTTACCTATGTTACCTATGTTACCTATGTTACGTATGTTACCGATGTTACCGATGTTACCTATATTACCTATGTTACCGATGTTTCCTATGTTACCTATGTTTCCTATGTTACCTATGTTACCGATGTTACCGATGGTACCTATGTTACCAATGTTACCTATGTTACCTATGTTACCGATGTTACCTATGTTATCGATGTTACCGATGTTACCGATGTTACCGATGTTACCTATGTTACCTATGTTACCTATGTTACCTATGTTACCGATGTTACCTATGTTACCTATGTTACCTATGTTACCTATGTTACCGATGTTACCGATGTTACCTATGTTACCGATGTTACCGATGTTATCTATGTTTCCTATGTTACCGATGTTAGCTATGTTACCTATGTTACCGATGTTACCTATGTTACCGATGTTACCGATGGTACCTATGTTACCGATGTTACCGATGTTACCTATGTTACCTATGTTACCTATGTTACCTATGTTACGTATGTTACCGATGTTACCGATGTTACCGATGTTACCTATATTACCTATGTTACCGATGTTTCCTATGTTACCTATGATTTCCTATGTTACCGATGTTACCGATGTTACCGATGGTACCTATGTTACCAATGTTACCTATGTTACCTATGTTACCTATGTTACCGATGTTACCGATGTTTCCTATGTTACCTATGTTACCAATGTTACCGATGTTACCTATGTTATCGATGTTACCGATGTTCCCTATGTTACCTATGTTACCTATGTTACCTATGTTACCTATGTTATCGATGTTACCGATGTTACCGATGTTTCCTATGTTACCTATGTTACCTATGTTACCTATGTTACCGATGTTACCCATGTTACAGATGTTACCTATGTTACCGATGTTTCCTATGTTACCTATGTTACCGATGTTTCCGATGTTACCTATTTTACCGATGTTTCCTATGTTACCGATGTTTCCTATGTTACCTATGTTACCTATGTTACCGATGTTTCCTATGTTTCCGATGTTACCTGTGTTACCTGTGTTACCTACGTTACCGATGTTACCTATGTTACCTATGTTACCTATGTTACCTATGTTACCTATGTTACCTATGTTACCGATGTTACCGATGTTACCTATGTTACCGATGTTACCGATGTTATCTATGTTTCCTATGTTACCGATGTTAGCTATGTTACCTATGTTACCGATGTTACCTATGTTACCGATATTACCTATGTTACCTATGTTACCGATGTTACCGATGTTACCGATGTTACCTATGTTACCGATGTTACCTATGTTTCCTATGTTACCGATGTTACCTATGTTACCTATGTTAACTATGTTACCTATGTTGTCTATGTTGCCTATGTTACCGATGTTACCGATGTTACCTATGTTACCGATGTTTCCTATGTTACCTATGTTACCGATGTTACCTATCTAATTACCTATGTTACCGATGTTACCTATGTTACCGATGTTACCAATGTTACCTATGTTACCGATGTTACCGATATTACCGATGTTTCCTATGTTACCAATGTTACCGATGTTACCGATGTTTCCTATGTTACCTATGTTACCAATGTTACCGATGTTACCTATGTTATCGATGTTACCGATGTTACCGATGTTACCTATGTTAGCTATGTTAGCTATGTTACCTATGTTACCTATGTTACCGATGTTACCTACGTTACCGATGTTACCTATGTTACCTATGTTACCGATGTTACGTATGTTACCGATGTTGCCTATGTTACCTATGTTACCTATGTTACCGATGTTTCCTATGTTACCAATGTTTCTTATGTTACCTATGTTACCTATGTTACCAATGTTACCGATGTTACCGATGGTACCTATGTTACCAATGTTACCAATGTTACCTATGTTACCAATGTTACCTATGTTACCGATGTTACCGATGTTATTGATGTTTCCTATGTTATCGATGTTACCGATGTTCCCTATGTTACCTATGTTACCTATTTTACCTATGTTATCCATGTTACCGATGTTTCCTATGTTACCTATGTTACCTATGTTACCTATGTGACCAATGTTACCGATGTTACCTATGTTACCGATGTTTCTTATGTTACCTATGTTACCTATGTTACCGATGTTTCCGTTGTTACCTATTTTACCGATGTTTCCTATGTTACCGATGTTTCCTATGTTACCTATGTTACCGATGTTACCTATGTTACCTATGTTACCTATGTAACCGATGTTACCGATGTTACCTATGTTACCTATGTTACCTATGTTACCGATGTTTCCTATGTTACCGATGTTACCGATGTTACCGATGTTACCGATGTTACCTATGTTACCTATGTTACCTATGTTACCGATGTTACCGATGTTTCCTATGTTACCGATGTTACCGATGTTACCTATGTTACCTGTGTTACCTACGTTACCTATGTTACCTATGTTACCTATGTTACCTATGTTACCTATGTTACCTATGTTACCTATGTTACCTATGTTACCTATGTTACCGATGTTACCGATGTTATCTATGTTTCCTATGTTACCGATGTTACCTATGTTACCGATGTTACCTATCTTACCTATGTTACCTATGTTACCGATGTTACCGATGTTACCTATGTTACCGATGTTCCCTATGTTACCTATGTTACCGCTGTTGCCTATGTTACCTATGTTACCGATGTTACCTATGTTACCGTTGTTACCGATGTTACATATGTTACCGATGTTACCAATGTTACCGATGTTACCTATGTTACCGATGTTACCGATGTTACCTATGTTACCTATGTTACCGATGTTTCCGTTGTTACCTATTTTACCGATGTTTCCTATGTTACCTATTTTACCGATGTTTCCTATGTTACCGATGTTTCCTATGTTACCTATGTTACCTATGTTACCGATGTTTCCTATGTTTCCTATGTTACCGATGTTACCTGTGTTACCTACGTTACCTATGTTACCGATGTTACCTATGTTACCTATGTTACCGATGTTACCTATGTTACCGATATTACCTATGTTACCTATGTTACCGATGTTACCTATGTTACCGATGTTACCTATGTTACCTATGTTACCGATGTTACCTATGTTACCTATGTTAACTATGTTACCTATGTTAACTATGTTACCTATGTTGCCTATGTTGCCTATGTTACCGATGTTACCGATGTTACCTATGTTACCGATGTTTCCTATGTTACCTATGTTACCGATGTTACCTATCTAATTACCTATGTTACCGATGTTACCTATGTTACCGATGTTACCAATGTTACCTATGTTACCGATGTTACCGATATTACCGATGTTTCCTATGTTACCAATGTTACCGATGTTACCGATGTTTCCTATGTTACCTATGTTACCAATGTTACCGATGTTACCTATGTTATCGATGTTACCGATGTTACCGATGTTACCTATGTTAGCTATGTTAGCTATGTTACCTATGTTGCCTATGTTACCGATGTTACCTACGTTACCGATGTTACCTATGTTACCTATGTTACCGATGTTACGTATGTTACCGATGTTACCGATGTTGCCTATGTTACCTATGTTACCTATGTTACCGATGTTTCCTATGTTACCAATGTTTCTTATGTTACCTATGTTACCTATGTTACCAATGTTACCGATGTTACCGATGGTACCTATGTTACCAATGTTACCAATGTTACCTATGTTACCAATGTTACCTATGTTACCGAAGTTACCGATGTTATTGATGTTTCCTATGTTATCGATGTTACCGATGTTTCCTATGTTACCTATGTTACCTATTTTACCTATGTTATCCATGTTACCGATGTTTCCTATGTTACCTATGTTACCTATGTTACCTATGTTACCTATGTGACCAATGTTACCGATGTTACCTATGTTACCGATGTTTCCTATGTTACCTATGTTACCTATGTTACCGATGTTTCCGTTGTTACCTATTTTACCGATGTTTCCTATGTTACCGATGTTTCCTATGTTACCTATGTTACCGATGTTACCTATGTTACCTATGTTACCTATGTAACCGATGTTACCGATGTTACCTATGTTACCTATGTTACCTATGTTACCGATGTTTCCTATGTTACCGATGTTACCGATGTTACCGATGTTACCGATGTTACCTATGTTACCTATGTTACCTATGTTACCGATGTTACCGATGTTTCCTATGTTACCGATGTTACCGATGTTGCCTATGTTACCTGTGTTACCTATGTTACCGATGTTACCTATGTTACCTATGTTACCTATGTTACCTATGTTACCTATGTTACCGATGTTACCGATGTTACCGATGTTATCTATGTTTCCTATGTTACCGATGTTACCTATGTTACCGATATTACCTATCTTACCTATGTTACCTATGTTACCGATGTTACCGATGTTACCTATGTTACCGATGTTCCCTATGTTACCTATGTTACCGCTGTTGCCTATGTTACCTATGTTACCGATGTTACCTATGTTACCGTTGTTACCGATGTTACATATGTTACCGATGTTACCAATGTTACCGATGTTACCTATGTTACCGATGTTACCTATGTTACCGATGTTATCGATGTTACCGATGTTACCGATGTTTCCTATGTTACCGATGTTACCGATGTTACCTATGTTTCCTGTTACCGATGTTACCTATGTTACCGTTGTTACCTATGTTACCTATGTTACTTATGTTACCGATGTTTCCGATGTTACCTATGTTACCGATGTTACCGATGTTTCCTATGTTACCGATGTTTCCTATGTTACCTATGTTACCTATGTTACCTATGTTACCGATATTACCTATGTTACCGATGTTACCTATGTTACCTATGTTACCGATGTTTCCTATGTTACCGATGTTACCAAATGTTACCTATGTTACCGATGTTACCTATGTTACCGATGTTACCTATGTTACCGTTGTTACCGATGTTACCGATGTTACCGATGTTACCTATGTTACCGATGTGATCGATGTTACCGATGTTACCGATGTTTCCTATGTTACCGATGTTACCGATGTTACCTATGTTTCCTATGTTACCGATGTTACCTATGTTACCGTTGTTACCGATGTTAGCTATGTTACCTATGTTACCGATGTTACCTATGTTAACTATGTTACCGATGCTACCTATGTTACCTATGTTACCGATGTTACCGATGTTACCTATGTTACCGATGTTACCTATGTTTCCTATGTTACCGATGTTACCGATGTTACCTATGTTATCTATGTTACCTATGTTACCTATGTTACCTATGTTACCGATGTTACCGATGTTACCGATGTTTCCTATGTTACCTATGTTACCGATGTTACCTATCTAATTACCTATGTTACAGATGTTACCTATGTTACCGTTGTTACCGATGTTACCTATGTTACCGATGTTACCGATGTTACCTATGTTACCACTGTTACCGATGTTACCGATATTACCGATGTTTCCTATGTTACCGATGTTACCTATGTTACCGTTGTTACCGATGTTACCTATGATACCTATGTTACCTATGTTAGCGATGTTAGCGATGTTACCTATGTTTCCGATGTTACCTATGTTACCTATGTTACCGATGTTACCGATGTTACCGATGTTACCGATGTTAGCGATGTTACCGATGTTACCGATGTTACCTATGTTACCTATGTTATCAATGTTATCGAAGTTACCGATATTATCTATGTTACCAATGTTACCTACGTTACCCAAGCTACCTATTTTACCGATGTTACCAATGTTACCCATGTTACTGATGTTACCGTTGTTACCGATGTTACCTATGTTACCAATGTTACCGATGTTACCGATGTTACCTATGTTACCGATGTTACCGATGTTACCGATGTTACCTATGTTACCGATGTTATCGATTTTACCGATGTTACCGATGTTTCCTATGTTACCGATGTTACCTATGTTACCGTTGTTACAGATGTTACCTATGTTACCTATGTTACCGATGTTACCTATGTTACCTATGTTACCGATGTTACCAATGTTATCTATGTTACCAATGTTTCCTATGTTACCTATGTTACCGATGTTACCTATCTAATTACCTATGTTACCGATGTTACCTATTTTACCGATGGTACCTATGTTACCTATGTTACCGATGTTTCCTATGTTACCGATGTTACCGATGTTACCAAACGTTACCTATGTTACCGATGTTACCGATGTTTCCTATGTTACCGATGTTTCCTATGTTACCTATGTTACCGATGTTACCGATGTTACCTATGTTACCGATGTTACCGATGTTACCTATGTTACCGATGTTACCGATGTTACCGACGTTACCGATGTTACCTATGTTACCGATGTTTCCTATGTTACCTATGTTACCGATGTTACCTATCTAATTACCTATGTTACCGATGTTACCTATTTTACCGTTGTTACCGATGTTACCTATGTTACCGATGTTACCGATGTTACCGATGTTACCTATGTTACCGATGTTACCGATGTTACCGATATTACCGATGTTTCCTATGTTACCAATGTTACCGATGTTACCAATGTTACCTATGTTACCTATGTTACCAATGTTACCGATGTTACCTATGTTATCGATGTTACCGATGTTACCGATGTTACCTATGTTAGCTATGTTACCTGTGTTACCTATGTTACCTATGTTACCTATGTTGCCTATGTTTCCTATGTTACCAATGTTACCTATGTTACCGATGTTACCGATGTTTCCTATGTTACCTATGTTACCAATGTTACCGATGTTACCTATGTTATCGATGTTACCGATGTTCACTATGTTACCTATGTTACCTATGTTACCGATGTTTCCGTTGTTACCTATTTTACCGATGTTTCCTATGTTACCGATGTTTCCTATGTTACCTATGTTACCGATGTTACCGATGTTACCTATGTTACCTATGTTACCTATGTTACCGATGTTTCCTATGTTACCGATGTTACCGATGTTACCGATGTTACCTATGTTATGTATGTTACCTATGTTACCTATGTTACCGATGTTTCCTATGTTTCCTATGTTACCGATGTTACCTATGTTACCTGTGTTACCTACGTTACCTATGTTACCGATGTTACCTATGTTACCTATGTTACCTATGTTACCTTTGTTACCGATGTTACCGATGTTACCGATGTTATCTATGTTTCCTATGTTACCGATGTTACCTATGTTACCGATGTTACCTATCTTACCTATGTTACCTATGTTACCGATGTTACCGATGTTCCCTATGTTACCTATGTTACCGCTGTTACCTATGTTACCTTTGTTACCTATGTTACCTATGTTACCGTTGTTACCGATGTTAAATATGTTACCGATGTTACCAATGTTACCGATGTTACCTATGTTACCTATGTTACCGATGTTACCGATGTTACCTATGTTACCGATGTTACCGATGTTACCGATGTTTCCTATGTTACCGATGTTACAGATGTTACCTATGTTTCTTATGTTACCGATGTTACCTATGTTACCGTTGTTACAGATGTTACCTATGTTACCTGTTACCGAAGTTTCCGATGTTACCTATGTTACCGATGTTACCGATGTTTTCTATGTTACCGATGTTTCCTATGTTACCTATGTTACCTATGTTACCTATGTTACCGATGTTACCTATGTTACCGATGTTACCTAAGTTTCCTATGTTACCGATGTTTCCTATGTTACCGATGTTACCAAATGCTACCTATGTTACCGATGTTACCTATGTTACCGATGTTACCTATGTTACCTATGTTACCTATGTTACCGATGTTTCCTATGTGACCGATGTTACCTATGTTACCTATGTTACCTAAGTTACCTACGTTACCGATGTTACCTATGTTACCTATGTTACCAATGTTACCTATGTTACCTATGTTACCGATGTTTCCTATGTTACCGATGTTACCGATGTTACCTATGTTATCTATGTTACCGATGTTACCTATATTACCGTTGTTACCTATGTTACCGATGTTTCCTATGTTACCGATGTTACCGATGTTACCGATGTTACCGATGTTACCTATGTTACCTATGTTACCTATGTTACCGATGTTACCGATGTTTCCTATGTTACCGATGTTACCGATGTTGCCTATGTTACCTGTGTTACCTATGTTACCGATGTTACCTATGTTACCTATGTTACCTATGTTACCTATGTTACCTATGTTACCGATGTTACCGATGTTACCGATGTTATCTATGTTTCCTATGTTACCGATGTTACCTATGTTACCGATATTACCTATCTTACCTATGTTACCTATGTTACCGATGTTACCGATGTTACCTATGTTACCGATGTTCCCTATGTTACCTATGTTACCGCTGTTGCCTATGTTACCTATGTTACCGATGTTACCTATGTTACCGTTGTTACCGATGTTACATATGTTACCGATGTTACCAATGTTACCGATGTTACCTATGTTACCGATGTTACCTATGTTACCGATGTTATCGATGTTACCGATGTTACCGATGTTTCCTATGTTACCGATGTTACCGATGTTACCTATGTTTCCTGTTACCGATGTTACCTATGTTACCGTTGTTACCTATGTTACCTATGTTACTTATGTTACCGATGTTTCCGATGTTACCTATGTTACCGATGTTACCGATGTTTCCTATGTTACCGATGTTTCCTATGTTACCTATGTTACCTATGTTACCTATGTTACCGATATTACCTATGTTACCGATGTTACCTATGTTACCTATGTTACCGATGTTTCCTATGTTACCGATGTTACCAAATGTTACCTATGTTACCGATGTTACCTATGTTACCGATGTTACCTATGTTACCGTTGTTACCGATGTTACCGATGTTACCGATGTTACCTATGTTACCGATGTGATCGATGTTACCGATGTTACCGATGTTTCCTATGTTACCGATGTTACCGATGTTACCTATGTTTCCTATGTTACCGATGTTACCTATGTTACCGTTGTTACCGATGTTAGCTATGTTACCTATGTTACCGATGTTACCTATGTTAACTATGTTACCGATGCTACCTATGTTACCTATGTTACCGATGTTACCGATGTTACCTATGTTACCGATGTTACCTATGTTTCCTATGTTACCGATGTTACCGATGTTACCTATGTTATCTATGTTACCTATGTTACCTATGTTACCTATGTTACCGATGTTACCGATGTTACCGATGTTTCCTATGTTACCTATGTTACCGATGTTACCTATCTAATTACCTATGTTACAGATGTTACCTATGTTACCGTTGTTACCGATGTTACCTATGTTACCGATGTTACCGATGTTACCTATGTTACCACTGTTACCGATGTTACCGATATTACCGATGTTTCCTATGTTACCGATGTTACCTATGTTACCGTTGTTACCGATGTTACCTATGATACCTATGTTACCTATGTTAGCGATGTTAGCGATGTTACCTATGTTTCCGATGTTACCTATGTTACCTATGTTACCGATGTTACCGATGTTACCGATGTTACCGATGTTAGCGATGTTACCGATGTTACCGATGTTACCTATGTTACCTATGTTATCAATGTTATCGAAGTTACCGATATTATCTATGTTACCAATGTTACCTACGTTACCCAAGCTACCTATTTTACCGATGTTACCAATGTTACCCATGTTACTGATGTTACCGTTGTTACCGATGTTACCTATGTTACCAATGTTACCGATGTTACCGATGTTACCTATGTTACCGATGTTACCGATGTTACCGATGTTACCTATGTTACCGATGTTATCGATTTTACCGATGTTACCGATGTTTCCTATGTTACCGATGTTACCTATGTTACCGTTGTTACAGATGTTACCTATGTTACCTATGTTACCGATGTTACCTATGTTACCTATGTTACCGATGTTACCAATGTTATCTATGTTACCAATGTTTCCTATGTTACCTATGTTACCGATGTTACCTATCTAATTACCTATGTTACCGATGTTACCTATTTTACCGATGGTACCTATGTTACCTATGTTACCGATGTTTCCTATGTTACCGATGTTACCGATGTTACCAAACGTTACCTATGTTACCGATGTTACCGATGTTTCCTATGTTACCGATGTTTCCTATGTTACCTATGTTACCGATGTTACCGATGTTACCTATGTTACCGATGTTACCGATGTTACCTATGTTACCGATGTTACCGATGTTACCGACGTTACCGATGTTACCTATGTTACCGATGTTTCCTATGTTACCTATGTTACCGATGTTACCTATCTAATTACCTATGTTACCGATGTTACCTATTTTACCGTTGTTACCGATGTTACCTATGTTACCGATGTTACCGATGTTACCGATGTTACCTATGTTACCGATGTTACCGATGTTACCGATATTACCGATGTTTCCTATGTTACCAATGTTACCGATGTTACCAATGTTACCTATGTTACCTATGTTACCAATGTTACCGATGTTACCTATGTTATCGATGTTACCGATGTTACCGATGTTACCTATGTTAGCTATGTTACCTGTGTTACCTATGTTACCTATGTTACCTATGTTGCCTATGTTTCCTATGTTACCAATGTTACCTATGTTACCGATGTTACCGATGTTTCCTATGTTACCTATGTTACCAATGTTACCGATGTTACCTATGTTATCGATGTTACCGATGTTCACTATGTTACCTATGTTACCTATGTTACCGATGTTTCCGTTGTTACCTATTTTACCGATGTTTCCTATGTTACCGATGTTTCCTATGTTACCTATGTTACCGATGTTACCGATGTTACCTATGTTACCTATGTTACCTATGTTACCGATGTTTCCTATGTTACCGATGTTACCGATGTTACCGATGTTACCTATGTTATGTATGTTACCTATGTTACCTATGTTACCGATGTTTCCTATGTTTCCTATGTTACCGATGTTACCTATGTTACCTGTGTTACCTACGTTACCTATGTTACCGATGTTACCTATGTTACCTATGTTACCTATGTTACCTTTGTTACCGATGTTACCGATGTTACCGATGTTATCTATGTTTCCTATGTTACCGATGTTACCTATGTTACCGATGTTACCTATCTTACCTATGTTACCTATGTTACCGATGTTACCGATGTTCCCTATGTTACCTATGTTACCGCTGTTACCTATGTTACCTTTGTTACCTATGTTACCTATGTTACCGTTGTTACCGATGTTAAATATGTTACCGATGTTACCAATGTTACCGATGTTACCTATGTTACCTATGTTACCGATGTTACCGATGTTACCTATGTTACCGATGTTACCGATGTTACCGATGTTTCCTATGTTACCGATGTTACAGATGTTACCTATGTTTCTTATGTTACCGATGTTACCTATGTTACCGTTGTTACAGATGTTACCTATGTTACCTGTTACCGAAGTTTCCGATGTTACCTATGTTACCGATGTTACCGATGTTTTCTATGTTACCGATGTTTCCTATGTTACCTATGTTACCTATGTTACCTATGTTACCGATGTTACCTATGTTACCGATGTTACCTAAGTTTCCTATGTTACCGATGTTTCCTATGTTACCGATGTTACCAAATGCTACCTATGTTACCGATGTTACCTATGTTACCGATGTTACCTATGTTACCTATGTTACCTATGTTACCGATGTTTCCTATGTGACCGATGTTACCTATGTTACCTATGTTACCTAAGTTACCTACGTTACCGATGTTACCTATGTTACCTATGTTACCAATGTTACCTATGTTACCTATGTTACCGATGTTTCCTATGTTACCGATGTTACCGATGTTACCTATGTTATCTATGTTACCGATGTTACCTATATTACCGTTGTTACCTATGTTACCGATGTTACCAATGTTACCGATGTTACCGATGTTACCGATGTTACCGATGTTGCCTATGTTACCGATGTGATCGATGTTACCGATGTTACCGATGTTTCCTATGTTACCGATGTTACCGATGTTACCGATGTTACCTATGTTACCGTTGTTACCGATGTTAGCTATGTTACCTATGTTACCGATGTTACCTATGTTAACTATGTTACCGATGTTACCTATGTTTCCTATGTTACCTATGTTACCGATGTTACCTATGTTACCTATGTTTCCTATGTTACCTATGTTACCGATGTTACCTATGTTATCTATGTTACCTATGTTACCTATTTTACCGATGTTACCTATGTTACCGATGTTTTCTATGTTACCTATGTTACCGATGTTACCTATCTACTTACCTATGTTACCGATGTTACCTATGTTACCGGGGTTACCGATGTTACCGGTGTTACCGATGTTACCTATGTTACCGATGTTACCGATGTTACCGATGTTACCTATGTTACCGATGTTACCGATGTCACCGATATTACCGATGTTTCCTATGTTACCGATGTTACCGATGTTACCTATGTTTCCTATGTTACCGTTGTTACCGATGTTACCGATGTTACCTATGATACCTATGTTACCGATGTTACCGATGTTACCTATGTTACCTATGTTACCGATGTTACCGATGTTACCGATGTTTCCCATGTTACCGATGTTACCGATGTTACCTATGTTTCCGATGTTACCTATGTTACCTATGTTACCGATGTTACCGATGTTACCGATGTTACCGATGTTACCTATGTTATCTATGTTATCAATGTTATCGAAGTTAACGATATTATCTATGTTACCGATGTTACCTACGTTACCCACGTTACCTATTTTACCGATGTTACCAATGTTACCCATGTAACTGATGTTACCGTTGTTACCGATGTTACCGATGTTACCGATGTTACCTATGTTACCGATGTTACCGATGTTACCGATGTTACCGATGTTACCGATGTTATCGATTTTACCGATGTTACCGATGTTTCCTATGTTACCGATGTTACCTATGTTACCGTTGTGACCGATGTTACCTATGTTACCTATGTTACCTATGTTACCGATGTTTCCTATGCTACCGATGGTACCTATGTTACCGATGTTACCTATGTTACCTATGTTACCGATGTTACCTATGTTACCGATGTTACCGATGTTACCAATGTTACCGATGTTACCTATGTTACCTATGTTACCTATGTTACCTATGTTACCGATGTTACCGATGTTACCGATGTTACCTATGTTACCGATGTTATCGATGTTACCGATGTTACCGATGTTTCCTTTGTTACCGATGTTACCGATGTTACCTATGTTTCCTATGTTACCTATGTTACCGATGTTTCCTATGCTACCGATGGTACCTATGTTACCTATGTTACCGATGTTTCCTATGTTACCGATGTTACCAAATGTTACCTATGCCACCGATGTTACCTATGTTACCAATGTTACCGATGTTACCGATGTTTCCTATGTTACCTATGTTACCAATGTTACCGATGTTACCTATGTTATCGATGTTACCGATGTTACCTATGTTAGCTATGTTACCTATGTTACCTATGTTACCTATGTTACCGATGTTACCTATGTTACCGATGTTACCTATGTTACCTATGTTACCGATGTTACGTATGTTACCGATGTTACCGATGTTGCCTATGTTACCTATGTTACCTATGTTACCGATGTTTCCTATGTTACCAATGTTTCTTATGTTACCTATGTTACCTATGTTACCAATGTTACCGATGTTACCGATGGTACCTATGTTACCAATGTTACCAATGTTACCTATGTTACCAATGTTACCTATGTTACCGATGTTACCGATGTTTCCTATGTTATCGATGTTACCGATGTTCCCTATGTTACCTATGTTACCTATGTTACCTATTTTACCTATGTTATCGATGTTACCGATGTTTCCTATGTTACCTATTAACCTATGTTACCTATGTTACCTATGTTACCTATGTGACCAATGTTACCGATTTTACCTATGTTACCGATGTTTCCTATGTTACCTATGTTACCTATGTTACCTATGTTACCGATGTTTTCGTTGTTATCTATTTTACCGATGTTCCCTATGTTACCGATGTTTCCTATGTTACCTATGTTACCGATGTTACCTATGTTACCTATGTTACCTATGTTACCGATGTTACCGATGTTACCGATGTTACCTATGTTACCTATGTTACCGATGTTACCGATGTTACCGATGTTTCCCATGTTACCGATGTTACCGATGTTACCTATGTTTCCGATGTTACCTATGTTACCTATGTTACCGATGTTACCGATGTTACCTATGTTATCTATGTTATCAATGTTATCGAAGTTAACGATATTATCTATGTTACCGATGTTACCTACGTTACCCACGTTACCTATTTTACCGATGTTACCAATGTTACCCATGTAACTGATGTTACCGTTGTTACCGATGTTACCGATGTTACCGATGTTACCGATGTTACCTATGTTACCGATGTTACCGATGTTACCGATGTTACCGATGTTACCGATGTTATCGATTTTACCGATGTTACCGATGTTTCCTATGTTACCGATGTTACCTATGTTACCGTTGTTACCGATGTTACCTATGTTACCTATGTTACCTATGTTACCGATGTTTCCTATGCTACCGATGGTACCTATGTTACCGATGTTACCTATGTTACCTATGTTACCAATGTTACCTATGTTACCGTTGTTACCGATGTTACCAATGTTACCGATGTTACCTATGTTACCTATGTTACCTATGTTACCTATGTTACCGATGTTACCGATGTTACCGATGTTACCTATGTTACCGATGTTATCGATGTTACCGATGTTACCGATGTTTCCTTTGTTACCGATGTTACCGATGTTACCTATGTTTCCTATGTTACCTATGTTACCGATGTTTCCTATGCTACCGATGGTACCTATGTTACCTATGTTACCGATGTTTCCTATGTTACCGATGTTACCAAATGTTACCTATGCCACCGATGTTACCTATGTTACCAATGTTACCGATGTTACCGATGTTTCCTATGTTACCTATGTTACCAATGTTACCGATGTTACCTATGTTATCGATGTTACCGATGTTACCTATGTTAGCTATGTTACCTATGTTACCTATGTTACCTATGTTACCGATGTTACCTATGTTACCGATGTTACCTATGTTACCTATGTTACCGATGTTACGTATGTTACCGATGTTACCGATGTTGCCTATGTTACCTATGTTACCTATGTTACCGATGTTTCCTATGTTACCAATGTTTCTTATGTTACCTATGTTACCTATGTTACCAATGTTACCGATGTTACCGATGGTACCTATGTTACCAATGTTACCAATGTTACCTATGTTACCAATGTTACCTATGTTACCGATGTTACCGATGTTTCCTATGTTATCGATGTTACCGATGTTCCCTATGTTACCTATGTTACCTATGTTACCTATTTTACCTATGTTATCGATGTTACCGATGTTTCCTATGTTACCTATTAACCTATGTTACCTATGTTACCTATGTTACCTATGTTACCTATGTGACCAATGTTACCGATTTTACCTATGTTACCGATGTTTCCTATGTTACCTATGTTACCTATGTTACCTATGTTACCGATGTTTTCGTTGTTATCTATTTTACCGATGTTCCCTATGTTACCGATGTTTCCTATGTTACCTATGTTACCGATGTTACCTATGTTACCTATGTTACCTATGTTACCGATGTTACCGATGTTACCTATGTTACCTATGTTACCTATCTTACCGATGTTTCCTATGTTACCGATGTTACCGATGTTACCGATGTTACCGATGTTACCTATGTTACCTATGTTACCTATGTTACCGATGTTTCCTATGTTACCGATGTTACCGATGTTACCTATGTTACCTGTGTTACCTACGTTACCTATGTTACCGATGTTACCGATGTTACCTATGTTACCTATGTTACCTATGTTACCGATGTTACCGATGTTATCTATGTTTCCTATGTTACCGATGTTACCTATGTTACCGATGTTACCTATCTTACCTATGTTACCTATGTTACCGATGTTACCGATGTTACCTATGTTACCTATGTTACCGCTGTTGCCTATGTTACCTATGTTACCGATGTTACCTATGTTACCGTTGTTACCGATGTTAAATATGTTACCGATGTTACCGATGTTACCAATGTTACCTATGTTACCGATGTTACCTATGTTACCTATGTTACCGATGTTACCGATGTTATCGATGTTACCGATGTTACCGATGTTTCCTATGTTACCGATGTTACCGATGTTACCGTTGTTACCGATGTTACCTATGTTACCTATGTTACCTGTGTTACCGATGTTACCTATGTTACCTATGTTACCGATGTTACCGATGTTACCTATGTTACCAATGTTTCCTATGTTACCTATGTTACCGATGTTACCTATCTAATTACCTATGTTACCGATGTTACCTATTTTACCGATGGTACCTATGTTACCGATGTTACCGATGTTTCCTATGTTACCGATGTTACCGATGTTACCGATGTTTCCTATGTTACCGATGTTACCGATGTTACCTATGTTACCGATGTTACCGATGTTACCGATGTTACCTATGTTACCGATGTTTCCTATGTTACCTATGTTACCGATGTTACCTATCTAATTACCTATGTTACCGATGTTACCTATTTTACCGTTGTTACCGATGTTACCTATGTTACCGATGTTACCGATGTTACCGATGTTACCGATGTTAGCGATGTTACCTATGTTACCGATGTTACCGATATTACCGATGTTTCCTATGTTACCAATGTTACCGATGTTACCAATGTTACCTATGTTACCTATGTTACCAATGTTACCGATGTTACCTATGTTATCGATGTTACCGATGTTACCGATGTTACCTATGTTAGCTATGTTACCTGTGTTAGCTATGTTACCTATGTTACCTATGTTACCAATGTTACCTATGTTACCGATGTTACCTATGTTACCGATGTTACCGATGTTACCGATGTTTCCTATGTTACCTATGTTACCTATGTTACCTATGTTACCGATGTTACCCATGTTACCGATGTTACCTATGTTACCGATGTTTCCTATGTTACCTATGTTACCGATGTTTCCGATGTTACCTATTTTACCGATGTTTCCTATGTTACCGATGTTTCCTATGTTACCTATGTTACCTATGTTACCGATGTTTCCTATGTTTCCTATGTTACCGATGTTACCTGTGTTACCTACGTTACCTATGTTACCGATGTTACCTATGTTACCTATGTTACCTATGTTACCGATGTTACCTATGTTACCGATGTTACCGATGTTATCTATGTTTCCTATGTTACCGATGTTAGCTATGTTACCTATGTTACCGATGTTACCGATGTTACCTATGTTACCGATGTTACCGATGTTACCTATGTTACCGATGTTACCTATCTTTCCTATGTTACCGATGTTACCTATGTTACCTATGTTACCTATGTTACCGATGTTACCAATGTTACCTATGTTACCGATGTTACCGATGTTACCGATGTTACCTATGTTACCGATGTTTCCTATGTTACCTATGTTACCGATGTTACCTATCTAATTACCTATGTTACCGATGTTACCTATGTTACCGATGTTACCAATGTTACCTATGTTACCGATGTTACCGATATTACCGATGTTTCCTATGTTACCAATGTTACCGATGTTACCGATGTTTCCTATGTTACCTATGTTACCAATGTTACCGATGTTACCTATGTTATCGATGTTACCGATGTTACCGATGTTACCTATGTTAGCTATGTTACCTTTGTTACCTATGTTACCGATGTTACCTACGTTACCGATGTTACCTATGTTACCTATGTTACCGATGTTACGTATGTTACCGATGTTACCGATGTTGCCTATGTTACCTATGTTACCTATGTTACCGATGTTTCCTATGTTACCAATGTTTCTTATGTTACCTATGTTACCAATGTTACCGATGTTACCGATGGTACCTATGTTACCAATGTTACCAATGTTACCTATGTTACCAATGTTACCTATGTTACCGATGTTACCGATGTTACCTATGTTTCCTATGTTACCGATGTTACCTATGTTACCTATGTTAACTATGTTACCTATGTTGCCTATGTTGCCTATGTTACCGATGTTACCGATGTTACCGATGTTACCTATGTTACCGATGTTTCCTATGTTACCTATGTTACCGATGTTACCTATCTAATTACCTATGTTGCCGATGTTATCTATGTTACCGATGTTACCAATGTTACCTATGTTACCGATGTTACCGATATTACCGATGTTTCCTATGTTACCAATGTTACCGATGTTACCGATGTTTCCTATGTTACCTATGTTACCAATGTTACCGATGTTACCTATGTTATCGATGTTACCGATGTTACCGATGTTACCTATGTTAGCTATGTTAGCTATGTTACCTATGTTACCTATGTTACCGATGTTACCTACGTTACCGATGTTACCTATGTTACCTATGTTACCGATGTTACGTATGTTACCGATGTTACCGATGTTGCCTATGTTACCTATGTTACCTATGTTACCGATGTTTCCTATGTTACCAATGTTTCTTATGTTACCTATGTTACCTATGTTACCAATGTTACCGATGTTACCGATGGTACCTATGTTACCAATGTTACCAATGTTACCTATGTTACCAATGTTACCTATGTTACCGATGTTACCGATGTTATTGATGTTTCCTATGTTATCGATGTTACCGATGTTCCCTATGTTACCTATGTTACCTATGTTACCTATTTTACATATGTTATCGATGTTACCGATGTTTCCTATGTTACCTATGTTACCTATGTTACCTATGTTACCTATGTGACCAATGTTACCGATGTTACCTATGTTACCGATGTTTCCTATGTTACCTATGTTACCTATGTTACCGATGTTTCCGTTGTTACCTATTTTACCGATGTTTCCTATGTTACCGATGTTTCCTATGTTACCTATGTTACCGATGTTACCTATGTTACCTATGTTACCTATGTAACCGATGTTACCGATGTTACCTATGTTACCTATGTTACCTATGTTACCGATGTTTCCTATGTTACCGATGTTACCGATGTTACCGATGTTACCGATGTTTCCTATGTTACCTATGTTACCTATGTTACCGATGTTACCGATGTTTCCTATGTTACCGATGTTACCGATGTTACCTATGTTACCTGTGTTACCTACGTTACCGATGTTACCTATGTTACCTATGTTACCTATGTTACCTATGTTACCTATGTTACCTATGTTACCTATGTTACCGATGTTACCGATGTTATCTATGTTTCCTATGTTACCGATGTTACCTATGTTACCGATGTTACCTATCTTACCTATGTTACCGATGTTACCGATGTTACCTATGTTACCGATGTTCCCTATGTTACCTATGTTATCGCTGTTGCCTATGTTACCTATGTTACCGATGTTACCTATGTTACCGTTGTTACCGATGTTACATATGTTACCGATGTTACCAATGTTACCGATGTTACCTATGTTACCGATGTTACCGATGTTACCTATGTTACCGATGTTACCGATGTTACCGATGTTACCGATGTTTCCTATGTTACCGATGTTACCGATGTTACCTATGTTTCCTGTCACCGATGTTACCTATGTTACCGTTGTTACCTATGTTACCTATGTTACTTATGTTACCGATGTTTCCGATGTTACCTATGTTACCGATGTTACCGATGTTTCCTATGTTACCGATGTTTCCTATGTTACCTATGTTACCTATGTTACCTATGTTACCGATGTTACCTATGTTACCGATGTTACCTATGTTACCTATGTTACCGATGTTTCCTATGTTACCGATGTTACCAAATGTTACCTATGTTACCGATGTTACCTATGTTACCGATGTTACCTATGTTACCGTTGTTACCGATGTTACCGATGTTACCTATGTTACCGATGTTATCGATGTTACCGATGTTACCGATGTTTCCTATGTTACCGATGGTACCGATGTTACCTATGTTTCCTATGTTACCGATGTTACCTATGTTACCGTTGTTACCGATGTTAGCTATGTTACCTATGTTACCGATGTTACCTATGTTAACTATGTTACCGATGTTACCTATGTTACCTATGTTACCGATGTTACCGATGTTACCTATGTTACCGATGTTACCTATGTTTCCTATGTTACCGATGTTACCGATGTTACCTATGTTATCTATGTTACCTATGTTACCTATGTTACCTATGTTACCGATGTTACCGATGTTACCGATGTTTCCTATGTTACCTATGTTACCGATGTTACCTATCTAATTACCTATGTTACAGATGTTACCTATGTTACCGTTGTTACCGATGTTACCTATGTTACCGATGTTACCGATGTTACCTATGTTACCGATATTACCGATGTTTCCTATGTTACCGATGTTACCTATGTTACCGTTGTTACCGATGTTACCTATGATACCTATGTTACCTATGTTAGCGATGTTAGCGATGTTACCTATGTTTCCGATGTTACCTATGTTACCTATGTTACCGATGTTACCGATGTTACCTATGTTAGCGATGTTACCGATGTTACCGATGTTACCTATGTTACCTATGTTATCAATGTTATCGAAGTTACCGATATTATCTATGTTACCAATGTTACCTACGTTACCCAAGTTACCTATTTTACCGATGTTACCAATGTTACCCATGTTACTGATGTTACCGTTGTTACCGATGTTACCTATGTTACCAATGTTACCGATGTTACCGATGTTACCTATGTTACCGATGTTACCGATGTTACCGATGTTACCGATGTTACCTATGTTACCGATGTTATCGATTTTACCGATGTTACCGATGTTTCCTATGTCACCGATGTTACCTATGTTACCGTTGTTACCGATGTTACCTATGTTACCTATGTTACCGATGTTACCTATGTTACCGATGTTACCGATGTTATCTATGTTACCAATGTTTCCTATGTTACCTATGTTACCGATGTTACCTATCTAATTACCTATGTTACCGATGTTACCTATTTTACCGATGGTACCTATGTTACCTATGTTACCGATGTTTCCTATGTTACCGATGTTACCGATGTTACCAAACGTTACCTATGTTACCGATGTTACCGATGTTTCCTATGTTACCTATGTTACCGATGTTACCTATCTAATTACCTATGTTACCGATGTTACCTATTTTACCGTTGTTACCGAGGTTACCTATGTTACCGATGTTACCGATGTTACCGATGTTACCTATGTTACCGATGTTACCGATGTTACCGATATTACCGATGTTTCCTATGTTACTAATGTTACCGATGTTACCAATGTTACCTATGTTACCTATGTTACCAATGTTACCGATGTTACCTATGTTATCGATGTTACCGATGTTACCGATGTTACCTATGTTAGCTATGTTACCTGTGTTACCTGTTACCTATGTTACCTATGTTACCTATGTTTCCTATGTTACCGATGTTACGTATGTTACCTATGTTACCTATGTTACCAATGTTACCTATGTTACCGATGTTACCGATGTTTCCTATGTTACCTATGTTACCAATGTTACCGATGTTACCTATGTTATCGATGTTACCGATGTTCCCTATGTTACCTATGTTACCTATGTTACCGATGTTTCCGTTGTTACCTATTTTACCGATGTTTCCTATGTTACCGATGTTTCCTATGTTACCTATGTTACCGATGTTACCGATGTTACCTATGTTACCTATGTAACCTATGTTACCGATGTTTCCTATGTTACCGATGTTACCGATGTTACCGATGTTACCTATGTTATGTATGTTACCTATGTTACCTATGTTCCCGAGTTTCCTATGTTTCCTATGTTACCGATGTTACCTATGTTACCTGTGTTACCTACGTTACCTATGTTACCGATGTTACCTATGTTACCTATATTACCTATGTTACCTTTGTTACCGATGTTACCGATGTTACCGATGTTATCTATGTTTCCTATGTTACCGATGTTAACGATGTTACCGATGTTATCTATGTTACCTATGTTACCGCTGTTACCTATGTTACCTTTGTTACCTATGTTACCTATGTTACCGTTGTTACCGATGTTAAATATGTTACCGATGTTACCAATGTTACCGATGTTACCTATGTTACCTATGTTACCTATGTTACCTATGTTACCGATGTTATCGATGTTACCGATGTTATCGATGTTACCGATGTTACCGATGTTTCCTATGTTACCGATGTTACAGATGTTACCTATGTTTCTTATGTTACCGATGTTACCTATGTTACCGTTGTTACAGATGTTACCTATGTTACCTGTTACCGAAGTTTCCGATGTTACCGATGTTTCCTATGTTACCGATGTTTCCTATGTTACCTATGTTACCTATGTTACCTATGTTACCGATGTTACCTATGTTACCGATGTTACCTAAGTTTCCTATGTTACCGATGTTTCCTATGTTACCGATGTTACCAAATGTTACCTATGTTACCGATGTTTCCTATGTACCGATGTTACCTATGTTACCTATGTTACCTATGTTACCGATGTTTCCTATGTGACCGATGTTACCTATGTTACCTATGTTACCTAAGTTACCTACGTTACCGATGTTACCTATGTTACCTATGTTACCAATGTTACCTATGTTACCTATGTTACCGATGTTTCCTATGTTACCGATGTTACCGATGTTACCTATGTTATCTATGTTACCGATGTTACCTATATTACCGTTGTTACCTATGTTACCGATGTTACCAATGTTACCGATGTTACCGATGTTACCGATGTTACCGATGTTACCGATGTTGCCTATCTTACCGATGTGATCGATGTTACCGATGTTACCGATGTTTCCTATGTTACCGATGTTACCGATGTTACCGATGTTACCTATGTTACCGTTGTTACCGATGTTAGCTATGTTACCTATGTTACCGATGTTACCTATGTTAACTATGTTACCGATGTTACCGATGTTACCTATGTTACCGATGTTACCTATGTTACCGATGTTACCTATGTTACCTATGTTTCCTATGTTACCTATGTTACCGATGTTACCTATGTTATCTATGTTACCTATGTTACCTATTTTACCGATGTTACCGATGTTACCCTAGTTACCGATGTTTTCTATGTTACCTATGTTACCGATGTTACCTATCTAATTACCTATGTTACCGATGTGACCTATGTTACCGGGGTTACCGATGTTACCGGTGTTACCGATGTTACCTATGTTACCGATGTTACCGATGTTACCTATGTTACCGATGTTACTGATGTCACCGATATTACCGATGTTTCCTATGTTACCGATGTTACCGATGTTACCTATGTTTCCTATGTTACCTATGTTACCGTTGTTACCGATGTTACCTATGATACCTATGTTACCGATGTTACCGATGTTACCTATGTTACCGATGTTACCGATGTTACCGATGTTACCGATGTTTCCCATGTTACCGATGTTACCGATGTTACCTATGTTTCCGATGTTACCTATGTTACCTATGTTACCGATGTTACCGATGTTACCGATGTTACCGATGTTACCTATGTTATCTATGTTATCAATGTCATCGAAGTTAACTATATTATCTATGTTACCGATGTTACCTACGTTACCCACGTTACCTATTTTACCGATGTTACCAATGTTACCCATGTAACTGATGTTACCGTTGTTACCGATGTTACCGATGTTACCGATGTTACCGATGTTACCGATGTTACCGATGTTATCGATTTTACCGATGTTACCGATGTTTCCTATGTTACCGATGTCACCTATGTTACCGTTGTTACCGATGTTACCTATGTTACCTATGTTACCTATGTTACCTATGTTTCCTATGTTACCGATGTTACCAAATGTTACCTATGCCACCGATGTTACCTATGTTACCGATGTTACCGATGTTACCGATGTTACCTATCTTACCTATGTTACCCATGTTACCGATGTTTCCTATGTTACCGATGTTACCTATGTTACCTATGTTACCTATGTTACCTATGTTACCTACGTTACCTATGTTGCCGATGTTACCGATGTTACCTATGTTACCTATGTTACCTATGTTACCGATGTTACCTATGTTTCCTATGTTACCGATGTTATTTATGTTACCGATGTTACCTATGTTACCTATGTTACCGATGTTACCGATGTTACCGATGTTACCGATGTTACCGATGTTACCTATGTTACCGATGTTACCTATGTTACCTATGTTACCTATGTTACCGATGTTACCTATATTACCGTTGTTACCGATGTTACCAATGTTACCGATGTTACCTATGTTACCGATGTTACCGATGTTACCGATGTTACCGATGTTACCTATGTTACCGATGTTATCGATGTTACCGATGTTACCGATGTTTCCTATGTTACCTATGTTACCGATGTTACCTATGTTTCCTATGTTACCGATGTTATTTATGTTACCGATGTTACCTATGTTACCTATGTTACCTATGTTACCGATGTTACCGATGTTACCGATGTTACCGATGTTTACCGATGTTGCCGATGTTACCTATGTTACCGATGTTACCGATGTTACCTATGTTAACTATGTTACCGATGTTACCGATGTTACCTATGTTACCTATGTTACCTATGTTACTGATGTTACCTATGTTTCCGATGTTTCCGATGTTACCTATGTTACCTATGTTACCTATGTTACCGATGTTACCTATGTTACCGTTGTTACCGATGTTACCTATGTTACCTATGTTACCTATGTTACCTATGTTACCGATGTTACCGATGTTACCGATGTTACCTATGTTACCGATGTTATCGATGTTACCGATGTTACCGATGTTTCCTTTGTTACCGATGTTACCGATGTTACCTATGTTTCCTATGTTACCTATGTTACTGATGTTAGCTATGTTTCCGATGTTTCCTATGTTACCGATGTTACCTATGTTACCTATGTTACCGATGTTACCTATGTTACCGTTGTTACCGATGTTACCTATGTTACCAATGTTACCGATGTTACCTATGTTACCTATGTTACCGATGTTACGTTACCGATGTTACCTATGTTACCGATGTTATCGATGTTACCGATGTTACCGATGTTTCCTTTGTTACCGATGTTACCGATGTTACCTATGTTTCCTATGTTACGTATGTTACCGATGTTTCCTATGCTACCGATGGTACCTATGTTACCTATGTTACCGATGTTTCCTATGTTACCGATATTACCAAATGTTACCTATGCCACCGATGTTACCTATGTTACCAATGTTACCGATGTTACCGATGTTTCCTATGTTACCTATGTTACCAATGTTACCGATGTTACCTATGTTATCGATGTTACCGATGTTACCTATGTTAGCTATGTTACCTATGTTACCTATGTTACCTATGTTACCGATGTTACCTATGTTACCGATGTTACCTATGTTACCTATGTTACCGATGTTACGTATGTTACCGATGTTACCGATGTTGCCTATGTTACCTATGTTACCTATGTTACCGATGTTTCCTATGTTACCAATGTTTCTTATGTTACCTATGTTACCTATGTTACCAATGTTACCGATGTTACCGATGGTACCTATGTTACCAATGTTACCAATGTTACCTATGTTACCAATGTTACCTATGTTACCGATGTTACCGATGTTTCCTATGTTATCGATGTTACCGATGTTCCCTATGTTACCTATGTTACCTATGTTACCTATTTTACCTATGTTATCGATGTTACCGATGTTTCCTGTACGGGACAGAAAGTGACTCATAAATGACGTTGCCAGTGGTCTCCCGTGACCGCAGGCCTAGAATGTGGCGGACGCGTTTTCTCACGGTGAGAAGCACATGTTATGGAGTCGTGTAAACTAGTTTCTATTTCGTAGAAGTTCCTTTTGTTATTATCAGGCACAATACTTGTAAGTATCCGATATTTTTGTCGGTTTTTCAGTCGCCAGTTATGTCACTTCGTTCAACTGTGCAATATAGTCATCGTTTATTGTTTTGCTTTCAGCGAATCTTTCACGTTCAAGTTTGTGAATGAATACGAATTATGTGACCTGGATACGGTGAATTAAAGTTAATAAAGTAGCGATGTTAGAGTGGACGCTACATCATTCGAAGTATTAGTTTCAAGTACACTGGTAAAAGGAACAAGATGACTGGTAAGAAGAACAAGAAACCAAAGAGTAGTTCTGCTAAAACCGTACGCGAACGAGCAGCGTCTCACGTGACTCCACAGATGGAAAATATTACGGATTCGGCTCCAACAGCGAAATCGCCTCAGGACACGTTTCAAAGTGATGAGAATGGTGGAATAAAGGAAGTATGGCCATCATTAACAAGTGGAAACGTGGATTTTGGTTTCGATGGTGAGAATTCCGTAGAGCAAAGCAGTAGTTGCAGGCCTGTCAGATTAAGAGCGCCTAACAAGAGACTGGATGATATGGAAGTTAGAGTCGAGAAAGCAGTTCATGCAAAGCATCAGAGAAAAGGGTATCTAGGAGAACTGCGAAAGCGACGAAATTACGTACAGAATTTGATTGCAAGTCCCAGCGTACAGGTAGACGAATTAGAAACTGGGATTTCCAGGTATGAAGAAGCATTTCATAACTTTGTTGCTAGTCATGATAATTACCTCGACTTTGAAGATGATGAAGAGAAAAAACAATTGATTATTGACAGTTATCACAATGAACGAGAAATGAAATTACAGTTGGAAATCCTTGTTAATCAGTGGAGGGTTAAAGGGAAAAGAGTGGAGACCTCCCCTTCTGAATCTGGGTTTAGTCTAAGGTCTGACAAGAGTGGGAAGAGTTGTTTATCTATTAGAAGTAACCTTAAAGAGAAGAAGAGAGTGGCAGAAGAAGCCAAATTAGAAATGCAGGCCCTGAAAGAAAGACAGGAACTACAGCGTGAATTGGAAGAAGTTGAAAAGGGTAAAGCAGAGTTAAGCAGAAAAATGGAGCTGTTGAATGCCAAAACTAAAATGAAGCATGCTGAAATCGACTTACTGATAGAACAAAGTGAGGAGAATGGAGAGAAAGATGGGATGAACGAGTATTTAAAAGAACATTTGTCACAATCTGTGAAAGTTAGTGCCACGCCCATCTCAGAACCCCAGCCAATGGGTGGGAAGGAGAAAATGCCAACACCATCAGTACTCGAGTTTACTCAACCTCCACTCCCATCATTAGCGGGTCTAAATTATGTACAATCAGAACCAGCAATTATGTCTTCCATGTCAAGTGTAGTAACAGTAGCAACTGGTGAAGCAAACTCAGGCGGTTTAACTACCCTCACTTCGTCCCATTGCACCGAGTCCAGCGCGGCTGTCAGTTCTACACCTCATTTTCATCTGTCAAAGACAACACCGGTACCTGCTACCACGTCGCAGCCTTTATACACATTTGCTAGCTCGTCACCAATGAAGGCACAGTCAATGTCAGGAATGTCTATGTGGCCTTGTGGTCCACGAACTGTAGGTTTGGATGCATCAGCATCTGAATTCTATCCTGTAACAACTCCGCAGCGAAGCTCATCGACATACCCTTCATCTCCGTTACCTGAGCAGCAAATTGGTCTGCAATCTCAGCTGCAGTGCGACGCTTGGGTAACTGTTGCCCAGGCAATCAAGCAAGGGCCATCCTTACCAAAAGTGGAGTTAATGAAGTTCAGTGGGGATCCCCTGGAGTACGTGGAGTTTGCTACAAACTTTAGAGACAATATTGAAAGCCAGGTATCAGATGAGTCTCAGAAACTTACGCGCCTTCTGGCACAGTGTTCCGGAAAGGCTAAAGAAGCAATTAGAAGCTGTGTAAATTTAACAGTGGGTCACAGATACTCTGAGGCATGGAGAACTCTTCGTGAGAACTTTGGCCAACCCCACATGATAGTAGAGGCCCACATGAAGAAACTGAGAGAAATCCAAGTGCGGAAAGCTGATGCACCAACTCTCATGGAGCTTGTTAGGAGACTGGAGGATGCCAGAAGGGTCCTGGCTAGTATGGGCCATAGCTACGCAAGCCGCTTGGACAACGAAGATGTGATAATTGCACTGATGAGAAAGCTTCCTGATGAGAGTCTGAAAAGAAAGTGGGTCGATAAAGCAGGAGACCTTATCAAGCGCAAAGGCCGAGTCGAATACGCAGACTTTGTTGAATTTGTTCGAAGAGCCGCTGAACGTATCAACAACAGATATGGGCAAGAGCTCAGATCCTCTTCATCCGGCGAAAGAGAGAGAAAGGAATCAAGCAAGACAAAGTCAGATTGGCACTCCAGGGTTACAAGCTTCGCAACTCGAAGTGGTCAGAATCGTCAAAGTCTAAACGCGCCACCAAAAGTTCCTTGGAAGTGTGCTCAGTGTTCTGGACCACACAACATTTGGAGATGCCGAGTATTCAGAAGCTCCACCTTAAGTGACCGCCTAAAGACCGTACAACAGCACGGACTTTGTAGAATATGTCTTGATGGAGGACATAGTGCAAGATTCTGTAAGAAAGGGTTCACCTGCAGAATATCAGGATGCGGAAAGGATCACCACTACCTGTTACATCCTGCACCGGAGAATGGTGATGAGAACAGCCCCAGCGTTAACGGTCGTAACACACCAGAAAGAGCCAAAGGAAGTGACAGTGCACAGACGCCCGATGCCCAAGCTCGCAATCCAGTATTGGCAAGTGTAAAAGAACCGAATCCAGTTGCCTCCAATACAGTGTGTAGTTCCACGTCAGCGATTCCCAGTGATCCTCTTGCAGTTGGTGCAGTCAAAGCAAATCGACCTAGAGTATGCTTTAAAGTCGTACCAGTCAAGA
The DNA here is from genome assembly GCA_022457155.1 of Cladopsammia gracilis. Taxonomy (NCBI): domain Eukaryota; kingdom Metazoa; phylum Cnidaria; class Anthozoa; order Scleractinia; family Dendrophylliidae; genus Cladopsammia; species Cladopsammia gracilis. Next base: position 97,104 of record JAJGOT010000291.1, read on the forward strand.
TTAGATGTCAGGGAGGTACCGGACAGATCACTACACATGCATTTCTGGACAGTGGATCGGACGCGACGTTCTGTCTAGATAGTCTAGTGCAAGAGTTAGGCTTAACAGATATGAAGCCAACCAGCTATACAATGACCACAGCCAATTGTGAGGAGCAAAGATCCGGTCATGAAATCCAGCTGAACATCGAGTCTTTTGAAGGAGGTGCAAAGTTTCGACTTGACAATGTTTTGACTACGAACAATCTTCCTGTTACACCGCGACACATAGCAACTAATGAGGACATAAAGCAATGGTCTCATCTTAGTGACATCAGTTTACCCGAAACAGGAGATAAGAAAGTGACAATTCTGATAGGCAGTGATCGTCCGGACCTAATTGACAAACAGTTAGACAGAAGAGAAGGTGGTCAGGGAGAACCTATTGCAGTGAAAACACCACTTGGATGGACCGTCCACGGCCCTATTGGAGAATTTGCTGAAGATACTGTCCATGTGAACTTTACTCGTACCGGCCAAGATAGTCTGAATGCCCAGCTAGAACGCATGTACAATGAAGAGTTCAGTGAAGCTAATGCTGATGTTGAAGAGGGCATGTCAGTTGAAGACCGCAGAGCGCTAGAAATTATGGATCGGTCAGCGACCTTAGTGAACGGGCACTATCAGCTTAAACTTCCCTTCCGTCAGGACTCCCCGAACTTTCCAGATAGTCTGCCAACAGCCGAAAGGAGGTTAAGGTGGTTAGAAGGAAAGATGCGAAAGGATCCAGTGTTCCGTAGCAAGTACAGCAGTGTTGTAGACAAATACCAGACCGAGGGAGCATCAAGACAGGTACCTGATGACGAGGTCCCTAGGCTCAAGCCACTGTGGTATCTTCCACATCACGCAGTGTGGCATCCCAGAAAACCAGAAGAACCGCGAGTGGTGTTCGATTGTGCTTCAACGAGTGGTGGAACGTCGTTGAATGAGCAACTATTACGCGGGCCTGAAAATACCAGCACCTTGATCGGAGTAATCCTGAGATTCCGAGTAGATGATATTGCAGTCACAGCAGATGTAAAAAGGATGTTTCACCAGGTTTACGTAGCGCCAGAGGATCGTGGAGCGCTCTGTTACCTGTGGTGGCCAAATGGTGACCTGTCAAAGGATCCGAAGACTTACCAGATGCTTGTACACATTTTTGGAGCGAAGTCTTCACCGAGCGTAGCAGGATACGCCCTTAGGAAGACAGCTAAGGACAACGAGCGAGATTTCTCTCAAGAAGCGGTTGAAGCTGTGTTAAGAGATTTCTACGTAGACGATTTGCTTAAGTCATTTGCTGATTCGGAACGTGCCGTAGGCATTAGTAAACAGCTACAGGAGTTGCTTGCGAGAGGAGGCTTCGAACTGACAAAGTGGATTTCGAACTCTCGCAGCGTGCTATCAGCATTCCCAGTAGAAGAACGGGCACCGCACATCAAGAATTTGGATTTGAAATCAGAAAGTTTACCAATGGATAGAGCTCTAGGAATCCACTGGAACGTAGAGCATGACACGATCGACTTTGTTGTGAGCAACAAGGAGCAGCCAGAGAATCGAAAGGGTGTCTTGTCATCTATCGCAACTGTATACGACCCGCTTGGATTTGCTAGTCCCCTACTCCTACCTGGAAGAGAAATAAACCAGGAACTGTGCAAACGAAAGTTTGATTGGAATGAGAATCTCCCAGAAGAATTGTGCGCCCGTTGGAGGAAGTGGAGACTAGGACTTGTTAGTTTGCAGGGATTCAGCATTCCCCGATGTTACAAGCCTAGCAACTTTGGTGAGGTTAAACGAGCAGAGCTTCACCATTTCGCCGATGCGTCCCAAGAGCACGGTTATGGAACAGTCTCTTATTTACGTCTCGTCAACAGTGAAGGGCAAATCCATTGCAGTTTTGTCATGGGCAAATCCCGCGTGAAACCTCTAAAGAGTGTTGTAACTGTGCCAAAGCTAGAGTTGACAGCAGCTACCTTAGCAACGAAAATTAACAAGGTCGTAATGAAAGAATTGGAAGGAAGGCTGAAGATTGACACTGTTACTTACTGGACTGACTCCATGATAGTTCTAAAGTACATTGCCAATGAAGTGCGAAGATTTGTCACCTTTGTCGCGAATCGAGTCGCTGTCATACGTCAAGAGTCAGAACCAAGGCAGTGGCGGCATGTGCCTTCAGAGCTCAATCCCGCAGATTATGCTTCCCGAGGGATCAAGGCCTCGGAGACCAAGAAACTAGAGAGGTGGCGACGCGGTCCTGAATTCCTGTGGACAGAGGTTGAAGAATGGCCCCTACAGCCTCCAGAAGTTTCCGAAAATCTTCTAGACACTGATGAAGGTGTGAAACGAGAAAAAGTGACAGTGGGAACACCTGTAGTACAGTCAGATTTTTGGAACGCCTTGTTCCAGCGATATTCAGCATGGGATCGTCTACGAAGAATAGTTGCATGGCTAATGAGAGCACTTCATAGACCAATGCAATCCCAGTCCCAGATTGGAATGAACCGAAGCTTGAAGTGTAGTCCTAAACCCTTGTCAGTCCAAGATGTGGACAAAGCAGAGAAGAAAATTGTGAAGTTCGTCCAGAAACAGTCGTTCGCCAATGAGAAAGATGAGGCAGCGACAAGAAGCAGACTTGCCGGACTCAAACCATTTGAAGATGAAGGAATTCTTCGTGTTGGTGGACGATTGAATCACTCAGATTTGCAGTACGAGGCAAAACACCCGATGATACTACCAGCAAAACACCCTGTGGTAGAGTTGATTATTCGTCATTATCATCACTTGAATGGACATGTGGGAACCTATCAAGTTTTGGCTGAAATTAGGCAGCGCTTCTGGATTGTGAAAGCAGTTTCCACAATAAAGCAGGTTCTCAGCAAGTGTCACGTGTGCAAACGTCAGAATGCCAAATTAGGAGAGCAAATAACTGCGCCGCTTCCAGTTGTTCGAGTGTCGTCAGACAGTTATAGGATCATCTATCCATTTGCAGCTGTAGGATTGGATTACTTCGGACCACTCTACGTGAAGCTGGGACCCAACACAAGATCAAAGAGAGATCCATCCCTAAACAAACGTTACGGATGTATTTTCACCTGTTTAAGATATCGAGCCGTTCACATAGAATTGGTTGACGACCTGTCCACTGATAGTTTCATTAATGCAGTTTTGCGCTTTGTTGGTAGAAGAGGACCTCCAAAGATTGTCTACAGTGACAACGGCACCAATTTCAGAGGAGCTGAGTTGGACGTCGTTAACGCCTTGAAAGTGTGGGATCAAGAGAAAATTCAGTCCACGTTGACTCAAAGAGGAATCGAGTGGAAGTTTAACCCACCCGCAGCAAGCCACCAAGGCGGCGTATGGGAGAGACTGATACGTTCTACCAGAAGAATCCTACACTCAATGGTAGGAGAACGCCTCGTAAATGAAGAGACTTTAAGGACATTCCTCGTTGAGGTAGAGAAGATTTTGAACGACAGACCAATCACGCCTGTCTCCAGTGATCCGCAAGATTTAGAAGCATTGACGCCCAACCATATCCTTCTGTTACGTCGAAACCCGTCTTCATCTCCAGATGTGTTTGAAGAATCAGATAGATTCAAAGCAAGATGGAAGCACGTTCATCTTCTTGCGAGTGAGTTTTGGCAGAGGTGGACGAAAGAATACCTACCGACACTACAAGAACGCCAAAAGTGGTTGCAACCCAAGCCGAACTTCAAAGTAGGGGATTTGGTGCTGTTATCAGACAAGAATGCGCCTCGTGGACAGTGGCCTAAAGCCTTGGTTGAGCAAACATTTCCAGACAGCGAAGGCATGGTGCGCCAAGTTGTTGTCAGAACAGCAGACGGAGTCTACCGAAGAGATGTCCGAAAGCTCTGTTTGTTGGAAGAGCAATTACTTAGTGGCCTTGAACAGCGACCGGAGCCTGTCAGAGATAGCCGCTAAATGTGCAGTGTCCAGGAGATCAGTTACATTGAGGAACAATTCTGACATTACCAGTTCGGAAAATGCAGGAAAGACACTAAGAAGTGTTCAAACTGATTCAAGAGTTTAAGTTGTTTACGGAACTTTCATGAGACTTTGTACTGATCAATAGGTCCCAACTAGGTTTTGTCTGTTCAGTACAAGTTTGCGTTACGATAGAAAGACTCCCCAGTCGTCTTTCGGGGGGGAGCGTGTACGGGACAGAAAGTGACTCATAAATGACGTTGCCAGTGGTCTCCCGTGACCGCAGGCCTAGAATGTGGCGGACGCGTTTTCTCACGGTGAGAAGCACATGTTATGGAGTCGTGTAAACTAGTTTCTATTTCGTAGAAGTTCCTTTTGTTATTATCAGGCACAATACTTGTAAGTATCCGATATTTTTGTCGGTTTTTCAGTCGCCAGTTATGTCACTTCGTTCAACTGTGCAATATAGTCATCGTTTATTGTTTTGCTTTCAGCGAATCTTTCACGTTCAAGTTTGTGAATGAATACGAATTATGTGACCTGGATACGGTGAATTAAAGTTAATAAAGTAGCGATGTTAGAGTGGACGCTACATTTCCTATGTTACCTATTAACCTATGTTACCTATGTTACCTATGTGACCAATGTTACCGATTTTACCTATGTTACCGATGTTTCCTATGTTACCTATGTTACCTATGTTACCTATGTTACCGATGTTTCCGTTGTTACCTATTTTACCGATGTTCCCTATGTTACCGATGTTTCCTATGTTACCTATGTTACCTATGTTACCGATGTTACCTATGTTACCTATGTTACCTATGTTACCGATGTTACCGATGTTACCGATGTTACCTATGTTACCTATGTTACCTATGTTACCGATGTTTCCTATGTTACCGATGTTACCGATGTTACCGATGTTACCGATGTTACCTATGTTACCTATGTTACCGATGTTTCCTATGTTACCGATGTTACCGATGTTACCTATGTTACCTGTGTTACCTACGTTACCTATGTTACCGATGTTACCTATGTTACCTATGTTACCTATGTTACCTATGTTACCTATGTTACCGATGTTACCGATGTTATCTATGTTTCCTATGTTACCGATGTTACCTATGTTACCGATGTTACCTATGTTACCTATGTTACCGATGTTACCGATGTTACCTATGTTACCGATGTTCCCTATGTTACCTATGTTACCGCTGTTGCCTATGTTACCTATGTTACCGATGTTACCTATGTTACCGTTGTTACCGATGTTAAATATGTTACCGATGTTACCGATGTTACCAATGTTACCTATGTTACCGATGTTACCTATGTTACCTATGTTACCGATGTTATCGATGTTACCGATGTTACCGATGTTTCCTATGTTACCGATGTTACCGATGTTACCTATGTTTCCTGTTACCGATGTTACCTATGTTACCGTTGTTACCTATGTTACCTATGTTACCTATGTTACCGATGTTTCCGATGTTACCTATGTTACCGATGTTTCCTATGTTACCTATGTTACCGATGTTTCCTATGGTACCGATGGTACCTATGTTACCTATGTTACCGATGTTTCCTATGTTACCGATGTTACCAAATGTTACCTATGCCACCGATGTTACCTATGTTACCAATGTTACCGATGTTACCGATGTTTCCTATGTTACCTATGTTACCAATGTTACCGATGTTATCTATGTTTCCTATGTTACCGATGTTACCTATGTTACCGATGTTACCTATCTTACCTATGTTACCTATGTTACCGATGTTACCGATGTTACCTATGTTACCGATGTTCCCTATGTTACCTATGTTACCGCTGTTGCCTATGTTACCTATGTTACCGATGTTACCTATGTTACCGTTGTTACCGATGTTAAATATGTTACCGATGTTACCGATGTTACCAATGTTACCTATGTTACCGATGTTACCTATGTTACCTATGTTACCGATGTTATCGATGTTACCGATGTTACCGATGTTTCCTATGTTACCGATGTTACCGATGTTACCTATGTTTCCTGTTGCCGATGTTACCTATGTTACCGTTGTTACCTATGTTACCTATGTTACCTATGTTACCGATGTTTCCGATGTTACCTATGTTACCGATGTTACCGATGTTTCCTATGTTACCTATGTTTCCTATGTTACCTATGTTACCTATGTTACCTATGTTACCGATGTTACCTATGTTACCTATGTTACCGATGTTACCTATGTTACCGATGTTTCCTATGTTACCGATGTTACCAAATGTTACCTATGTTACCGATGTTACCTATGTTACCGATGTTACCTATGTTACCGTTGTTACCGATGTTACCGATGTTACCGATGTTACCGATGTTACCGATGTTACCTATGTTACGGATGTGATCGATGTTACCGATGTTACCGATGTTTCGTATGTTACCGATGTTACCGATGTTACCTATGTTTCCTATGTTACCGATGTTACCTATGTTACCGTTGTTACCGATGTTAGCTATGTTACCTATGTTACCGATGTTACCTATGTTAACTATGTTACCGATGTTACCTATGTTACCTATGTTACCTATGTTACCTATGTTACCGATGTTACCGATGTTACCTATGTTACCGATGTTACCTATGTTTCTTATGTTACCGATGTTACCGATGTTACCTATGTTATCTATGTTACCTATGTTACCTATGTTACCTATGTTACCTATGTTACCGATGTTACCGATGTTACCGATGTTTCCTATGTTACCTATGTTACCGATGTTACCTATCTAATTACCTATGTTACAGATGTTACCTATGTTACCGTTGTTACCGATGTTACCTATGTTACCGATGTTACCGATGTTACCTATGTTACCGATGTTACCGATGTTACCTATGTTACCGATGTTACCGATGTTACCGATATTACCGATGTTTCCTATGTTACCGATGTTACCTATGTTACCGTTGTTACCAATGTTACCTATGATACCTATGTTACCTATGTTAGCGATGTTAGCGATGTTACCTATGTTTCCGATGTTACCTATGTTACCTATGTTACCTATGTTACCGATGTTACCGATGTTACCTATGTTACCTATGTTATCAATGTTATCGAAGTTACCGATATTATCTATGTTACCGATGTTACCTACGTTACCCAAGTTACCTATTTTACCGATGTTACCAATGTTACCCATGTTACTGATGTTACCGTTGTTACCGATGTTACCTATGTTACCGATGTTACCGATGTTACCGATGTTACCTATGTTACCGATGTTATCGATTTTACCGATGTTACCGATGTTTCCTATGTTACCGATGTTACCTATGTTACCGTTGTTACCGATGTTACCTATGTTACCTATGTTACCGATGTTACCGATGTTACCTATGTTACCTATGTTACCGATGTTACCGATGTTACCTATGTTACCAATGTTTCCTATGTTACCTATGTTACCGATGTTACCTATCTAATTACCTATGTTACCGATGTTACCTATTTTACCGATGGTACCTATGTTACCTATGTTACCGATGTTTCCTATGTTACCGATGTTACCGATGTTACCAAATGTTACCTATGTTACCGATGTTACCGATGTTTCCTATGTTACCGATGTTTCCTATGTTACATATGTTACCGATGTTACCGATTGTACGGCATTTAGGGGACCCCCCCCCCCCCGGTTGATATTTGTCACGCAAATCACGTGATGTTTGCTCAGTAAAATTACTTTGCACGTGGTTGAGTTTTATGTTGCGCTCAGATCGGATATTGATTGAACTCTCGTGAAAGGATTTTGTTCTTAGAATTTCGACTCGTTTGAACCTTAGAATTTTAAGATTAGCTTCGGTTATTGTTCCTGGAACTGTAAAAATCGTACATGGTCCTTCGAGCCGGATTAAACAACAATGACCGAAGCGGAGCTCAAGAAAACACGGCAGATTCGTGGCGGCCATCGGGGATATGTCACAAAACTCCTTGGACAAGTCGAAACCTCAATCACAAATTTCCAACCATCGTTTCAGGAGAAGCTATCACAACAACGGATTCTACTTCAGGATAAACTCGACACGCTAAAAGGTTTGGATAACAAAATTTTGGAGCTCGTGGAAGACGAGGAATCAATTCAGAATGAAGTTCTCGAGTCAAGTGAAATTACGGATCAAATCACGTGGGCGATGGTGAGAATAGATTCGACGTTGAAATCATTGCACATTGGCGACACTGTTTCTTCGACTTCTCCTGCTGGAAATTTAAGTGGTCACTCAGGTTTAAATCCTTCAAATTCAACGCCACAGGATCAAGTTCATGCAAAATTACCGAAACTGGAATTGAAAAGATTCAGTGGAAAACCGACCGAGTGGCAAGCGTTTATCGATAGCTTTGACAGCGCCGTTCACTCCAACTCAAGGCTCAACGACATCGACAAGATGAATTATCTGAAATCTCTGTTAGACGGTCCGGCTGCTGCTTCAATCAAGGGGCTGACTTTGTCTTCAACAAACTACGAAGCAGCAAGGGAACTGCTGGAGGAAAGGTACGGAAATAAACAGTTGATAATTAGCGCCCACATGGATGAATTGCTAAAACTACCAGTAGTTAATTCTGTCAATGATGTTAAGGAAATCAGGCTACTCTATGATAAAATAGAAATCCACATAAGGGGCTTACAGGCCCTGGGAGTGCAGTCTGAACAGTACGGTAGTTTACTCGTCCCAGTCCTCCTCAACAAGATACCCCAGGAGCTTCGGCTGATAATCAGTAGAAATTTTAGCAATGAAAATTGGAAGCTGGATGAGTTGCTAAAGGTTTTTAAGTCAGAAGTGGAGGCTAGAGAGAGATGTAGTCAAGTTGCAACAACACATTCAGCAAGCTCAGAGAAAAGAGGTCACCTAAGGCAGCCTCCAATAAGTTCCCAAGCACTCTTGTCCCCAGAAGCTCAACAGGTTTCATGCACCTATTGTAAGCACGGTCATCGGTCAGCAGACTGTGATGTTGTTAATGGTATTAGAGAAAGAAGAGAAATTCTCAGAAAATATGGGCGTTGCTTTGTTTGTCTCAAACGGGGTCATCTTGCTAAGGATTGTGATCCTGAAAGGTCTTGCTTCAAGTGTTCACAACGACACCATCCAAGTTTGTGTGCAAGCTATGAACCCCCTTCATCAAACAACCCGGCTTTAAATAAGGATCACCCCACCCCACAAGGAACTGAACAAGGCGGTTCGACCATCAGCATGTATGTTGACAGCAAAACTATGATTTTGTTGCAAACCTGTATTGCCTTGGCCTCGAACCCTGACTCAAGGAAATCCCAAATACAACAACGTGCAAGGCTCATTTTGGATAGTGGGAGCCAGAAGACCTATGTCACTCAGAAACTTAAGGAAACTTTGGGACTTGAGCCAATTGCACGAGAGAAATTGTGTATCAAAACATTTGGCTCGGATTGCAACAGTGTCAAGGCAGTTGATGTTGTGAATCTGTGCTTGAAGAATGTTAACAGCCATGAAACACTGGTCATCTCAGCTCATGTTGTCCCAATGATTTGCTCTCCATTGAGTAACCAGACAGTTCAGTTTGCTCAGCAAAGCCACCCTCATTTGGCAGACATCATGTTATCAGAAACTGGCTCAGAAGACACCTTAGAGGTCGACATTCTTATCGGTGCTGATCAATACTGGAATGTTGCAAATGGAGAAACCAGGCGTGGTAAATCTGGCCCTGTTGCTATGAACACAAGATTTGGATGGACAATATCTGGTCCTGTTGAGAACGCACCGTCTTTGGGCAACCACTCTGACTCAGTCAATTTGGCAGTGACACATGTGCTTCGTGTTGACACACACAGAAATCAAGCTGACGAGGAACTTGACAATAAGCTCAACACCTTTTGGGAATTGGAATCACTAGGAATCAAGCCGGAAGAGAACTCTGTCTTAGAGGCATTCAATGAGAAGATAACTTTCAGAAACCAAAGATATGAAGTAGGACTCCCCTGGAAGGAGGATCATGACCCATTGCCTGACAACTATAGTCTCAGTCTACGAAGATTACAGTCCTTGTTACGACGACTCAGACTTAAACCTGAACAACTTGAGGAGTACGATCACGTGATCAAGGATCAGCTTGAAAGAGGAATAATTGAGAGAGTTGATATATCGAAACAAGTCAAGAATGGTAAGATTCATTACCTCCCTCATCACTGTGTAGTACGAGAGGACAAGGCGACGACAAAGCTTCGTGTCGTCTATGATGCATCGGCAAAGGAAAATGGGCCAGCACTCAACGACTGCCTGTACACTGGGCCATCACTCACCCCAGACATTCTGGACATTCTCATCAGATTTAGACTCCATCCCATTGCAGTTATTGCAGACGTTGAAAAGGCCTTTCTGATGGTATCTGTTGAGGAAAATGATAGAGACTCCCTGCGTTTTCTGTGGGTAGATGATGTAGAATTGGTGGAGCCCAAGGTCATAGTTTACAGATTCACACGTGTTGTCTTCGGAGTTACCTCAAGCCCTTTCCTGTTGAACGCCACTCTGCTCAAGCATGTAACGAGCTACGAGAAGGAAGACCCAGAGTTTGTGAAGCTGATTCTTCGCTCATTGTATGTGGATGATCTCAGTCTGAGCCTCAAGGAGGTGGATGAAGCGTTCCAGCTCTATCTCAAGTCGAAAGAGAGAATGAATGAAGGTGGATTTAACTTACGAAAGTGGCTGTCTAACTCAAGGTCCCTTATGGAGAAAATCACGGAAATGGAATCTCAGGGAGAAGATAACTTACCTAAACAAGGGAACAGCCATATTGTTGAAGAAGATGAAACTTTCAATCGAATCACAGTCGGTGGCCTTGGGGAGAGAGACACCAGTACCGAGCAGAAGGTACTTGGTACAAACTGGAACTATGTTGATGATGAGTTTCTGTTCAAGTTTCAAACGCATGTGGAATCTGCATGTGGATTAAGTCCCACCAAACGAAATGTATTACGTGTGACAGCAGGATTTTATGATCCAATGGGCTTAATCTCTCCAATCATTGTCCAGTTGAAGATTTTGTTACAAGATATCTGCAAGGCGAAGTACCGCTGGGATACAGAACTTGACTCTCAGTTGAAGGCAAGATGGTGTAAACTGATCACGGAACTGGAAACGGTGAACAGCATTTGTATCCCAAGGTGCATCACGGCAAAAATGGGAGATGAGGGTCAAACCCATGAACTTGAGGGTTTTGGTGATGCCTCAAACTCGGCATATGGAGCAGTGGTCTACCTAGTCACTAAATCTCAAGGCAGTACACACGTTCAGCTGATTGCATCGAAGACCCGTGTCTCGCCATTGAAGAAACAAACAATTCCCCGACTGGAGTTAATGGCTGCTCTAATTCTAGCCAGACTAATCTCGCGAATCAAGAAGACACTAGAACCATGCCTGGCCATTAGCCGCACCCGCTGTTGGACAGACTCAAGGAATGTTCTCTACTGGATAAAGGGAACGGACAAGGAATGGAAGCAGTTTGTCAACAACAGAGTGGAGGAGATCAGAAGGTTAATGCCTGCAGATGTTTGGAATCACGTACCCGGTGTGGAGAACCCGGCTGACCTCGCCTCAAGAGGAACAAACCCATCAACACTTTTGACCAGCAATCTTTGGTGGAATGGCCCATCATGGCTTTTAAGTTTTCAAGAAACAAGTAACACTGCAGACTTGCCTGAACCAGTTAATCCACCACCAGAATGTCTAAAAGAAATGAAGGTTCAAGTAGCATGCCAAGAATTGGGAACCGCTTCACTCATCGTGAAGAATTCATCGCAAGTGGGCATCTCTCAAATCATGAATTGTAACAACTACAGTGATGTATTTAAACTCTATCGGGTTACGGGCCACATTCTGCGCTTTGTGGGCAATCTTAAGGCAAGATCTGCCAAACCCAACTGTGGCGTTGTGATGTCCGGTCCTTTGAGCATTGAAGAGTTAGCCACCAGTGAACTCCTGTGGATAAGAGAGATGCAAGAAACCTTGAAACCAAATGCGAAGTTCGCACAGAAGTGTATTCAGTTGGGAGTGGTCACCGATGGGGATGGAATCATGAGATGCAAGGGAAGACTGGGCAAGTCTACTCTTCCACCATCTGCCAAGTATCCGATTTGGATTCCAGCTGATCATCATGTCACAAGGCTGATCATCAAAGACTGTCATCACAGAGTAATGCACAACGGCGTGCGAGAAACACTCATGGAACTGAGATCTAGTTATTGGATCATTCGGGGGAGACAGGTCGTCAGGAAGGTGATTTACAATTGCTCAGTTTGCAGACGCCATGAAGGACAATCGTATAGAGCGGAACCGTTGTCAGATCTCCCAGAGTTTAGACTCAAGGAAGGACACCCATTCGCAAGCACGGGCGTGGACTTTGCAGGACCCATATTCGTGAAATTCACCGCTGGAAAGGAGACACAAGTCAGCAAAGCGTATATATGTTTGTTTACGTGCGGAAGCACCAGAGCAGTTCATATTGAACTCACACCCAATCTCACCACGGCTGCCTTCATCAGGTGTCTTAGAAGATTTGTAGCCCGCCGTGGAAATCCAGAACTTCTCATTTCTGATAATGCGAAGACCTTCAAGGCAGCATCGGCACAACTAGCCAAGATCTTCAATGACCCAGACACCGCATCCTTCATGTTGAGACAGAGGATAGAATGGAGATTTAATCTCGAGAAGGCCCCTTGGTGGGGGGGTTTCTTTGAGCGCATGATCAAGAGCACCAAAAGATGTTTAAAGAAGACTCTTGGCAAGGCGCGTTTGACGTATGAGGAACTTTGTACAGTTCTAGCTGAAGTGGAGTGCATCTTAAACTCACGACCCTTGACATACATGTATCCAGATGAGATAGAGGAACCTTTAACTCCATCACATTTGATCAGTGGCAGACGGATGTTGTCATTACCGGACACAAACACAAGGGGGATGGTGAATCCCACAAGTACACAGGAGACGGTTTCAAGGAGAGCCAGATATTTGCAGACCTTGATGAATCACTTCTGGAATCAGTGGAGACGTGATTACCTGCCAGCCCTTCGAGAATCCCATCGAGTGAAGGAAGCATCACCAGGCCATGTCGTGCAACAGGGAGATGTGGTCAGCATCCATGATGAAAATCTTCCGCGCACTCTTTGGAGAACCGGAGTTGTACATGAGTTAATCAAGGGAACAGATGACAAGACCCGAGGAGCAGTTATTCGAGTTGCTGACAAAGGAAAGACTTCATTTCTAAGGCGTCCTGTACAGCGCTTGTTCCCATTTGAAATTCGAGATGAGCCAGCTACAGAAACACAGAGCCATGTTGAGAACTTGACAGTTAAGGAGCAGATTCTAAAGGAACCTATTAAGGAGTCAGTCCAAGCAACACAAGTGGACAGTCCCTCGCGCCCAAGGAGACATGCGGCACAAGAAGGCGAACAGAGGAGAAGACTGTTAACCAATGCTTGCGGTGCATTAGGTTAATGTGGAGACTGAACAACAAGAAGACTGTTAACCAATGCTTGCGGTGCATTAGGTTAATGTGGAGACTGAACAACAAGAAGACTGTTAACCAATGCTTGCGGTGCATTAGGTTAATGTGGAGACTGAACAGCAAGAAGACTGTTAACCAATGCTTGCGGTGCATTAGGTTAAGGTGGGGGTGTACGGCATTTAGGGGACCCCCCCCGGTTGATATTTGTCACGCAAATCACGTGATGTTTGCTCAGTAAAATTACTTTGCATGTGGTTGAGTTTTATGTTGCGCTCACATCGGATATTGATTGAACTCTCGTGAAAGGATTTTGTTCTTAGAATTTCGACTCGTTTGAACCTTAGAATTTTAAGATTAGCTTCGGTTATTGTTCCCGGAACTGTAAAAATCGTACACCGATGTTACCTATGTTACCGATGTTACCGATGTTACCTATGTTACCGATGTTACCGATGTTACCTATGTTACCGATGTTTCCTATGTTACCTATGTTACCGATGTTACCTATCTAATTACCTATGTTACCGATGTTACCTATTTTACCGTTGTTACCGATGTTACCTATGTTACCGATGTTACCGATGTTACCGATGTTACCGATGTTACCGATGTTACCTATGTTACCGATGTTACCGATATTACCGATGTTTCCTATGTTACCAATGTTACCGATGTTACCAATGTTACCTATGTTACCTATGTTACCAATGTTACCGATGTTACCTATGTTATCGATGTTACCGATGTTACCGATGTTACCTATGTTAGCTATGTTACCTGTGTTAGCTATGTTACCTGTGTTAGCTATGTTACCTATGTTACCAATGTTACCTATGTTACCGATGTTACCTATGTTACCAATGTTACCGATGTTACCGATGTTTCCTATGTTACCTATGTTACCTATGTTACCTATGTTACCTATGTTACCGATGTTACCCATGTTACCGATGCTACCTATGTTACCGATGTTTCCTATGTTACCTATGTTACCGATGTTTCCGATGTTACCTATTTTACCGATGTTTCCTATGTTACCGATGTTTCCTATGTTACCTATGTTACCTATGTTACCGATGTTTCCTATGTTTCCTATGTTACCGATGTTACCTGTGTTACCTACGTTACCTATGTTACCGATGTTACCTATGTTACCTATGTTACCTATGTTACCTATGTTACCTATGTTACCGATGTTACCTATGTTACCGATGTTACCGATGTTATCTATGTTTCCTATGTTACCGATGTTAGCTATGTTACCTATGTTACCTATGTTACCGATGTTACCAATGTTACCTATGTTACCGATGTTACCGATGTTACCGATGTTACCTATGTTACCGATGTTTCCTATGTTACCTATGTTACCAATGTTACCTATCTAATTACCTATGTTACCGATGTTACCTATGTTACCGATGTTACCAATGTTACCTATGTTACCCATGTTACCGATATTACCGATGTTTCCTATGTTACCAATGTTACCGATGTTTCCTATGTTACCTATGTTACCAATGTTACCGATGTTACCTATGTTATCGATGTTACCGATGTTACCGATGTTACCTATGTTAGCTATGTTACCTATGTTACCTATGTTACCGATGTTACCTACGTTACCGATGTTACCTATGTTACCTATGTTACCGATGTTACGTATGTTACCGATGTTACCGATGTTGCCTATGTTACCTATGTTACCTATGTTACCGATGTTTCCTATGTTACCAATGTTTCTTATGTTACCTATGTTACCTATGTTACCAATTTTACCGATGTTACCGATGGTACCTATGTTACCAATGGTACCTATGTTACCAATGTTACCAATGTTACCTATGTTACCAATGTTACCTATGTTACCGATGTTACCGATGTTACCGATGTTTCCTATGTTATCGATGTTACCGATGTTCCCTATGTTACCTATGTTACCTATGTTACCTATTTTACCTATGTTATCGATGTTACCGATGTTTCCTATGTTACCTATGTTACCTATGTTACCTATGTTACCTATGTGACCAATGTTACCGATGTTACCTATGTTACCGATGTTTCCTATGTTACCTATGTTACCTATGTTACCGATGTTTCCGTTGTTACCTATTTTACCGATGTTTCCTATGTTACCGATGTTTCCTATGTTACCTATGTTACCGATGTTACCTATGTTACCTATGTTACCGATGTTACCGATGTTACCGATGTTACCTATGTTACCTATGTTACCTATGTTACCTATGTTACCGATGTTTCCTATGTTACCGATGTTACCAATGTTACCTATGTTACCTATGTTACCTATGTTACCGATGTTACCGATGTTACCGATGTTTCCTATGTTACCGATGTTTCCTATGTTACCGATGTTACCTATGTTACCTGTGTTACCTACGTTACCGATGTTACCTATGTTACCTATGTTACCTATGTTACCGATGTTACCGATGTTATCTATGTTTCCTATGTTACCGATGTTACCTATGTTACCGATGTTACCTATCTTACCTATGTTACCTATGTTACCTATGTTACCGATGTTACCTATGTTACCGATGTTCCCTATGTTACCTATGTTACCGCTGTTGCCTATGTTACCTATGTTACCGATGTTACCTATGTTACCGTTGTTACCGATGTTAAATATGTTACCTATGTTACCGATGTTACCGATGTTACCTATGTTACCGATGTTTTCGATGTTACCGATGTTACCGATGTTTCCTATGTTACCGATGTTACCGATGTTACCTATGTTTCCTGTTACCGATGTTACCTATGTTACCGTTGTTACCTATGTTACCTATGTTACTTATGTTACCGATGTTTCCGATGTTACCTATGTTACCGATGTTACCGATGTTTCCTATGTTACCGATGTTTCCTATGTTACCTATGTTACCTATGTTGCCTATGTTACCGATGTTACCTATGTTACCGATGTTACCTATGTTACCGATGTTTCCTGTGTTACCGATGTTACCAAATGTTACCTATGTTACCGATGTTACCTATGTTACCGTTGTTACCGATGTTACCGATGTTACCGATGTTACCGATGTTACCTATGTTACCGATGTGATCGATGTTACCGATGTTACCGATGTTTCCTATGTTACCGATGTTACCTATGTTTCCTATGTTACCGATGTTACCTATGTTACCGTTGTTACCGATGTTAGCTATGTTACCTATGTTACCGATGTTACCTATGTTACCTATGTTACCGATGTTACCTATGTTTCCTATGTTACCGATGTTACCGATGTTACCTATGTTATCTATGTTACCTATGTTACCGTTGTTACCGATGTTAGCTATGTTACCTATGTTACCGATGTTACCTATGTTAACTATGTTACCGATGTTACCGATGTTACCTATGTTACCGATGTTACCTATGTTACCGATGTTACCTATGTTACCGGGGTTACCGATGTTACCGGTGTTACCGATGTTACCCATGTTACCGATGTTACCGATGTTACCGATGTTACCTATGTTACCGATGTTACCGATGTCACCGATATTACCGATGTTTCCTATGTTACCGATGTTACCGTTGTTACCTATGTTTCCTATGTTACCTATGTTACCGTTGTTACCGATGTTACCTATGATACCTATGTTACCGATATTACCGATGTTACCTATGTTACCTATGTTACCGATGTTACCGATGTTACCGATGTTTCCCATGTTACCGATGTTACCGATGTTACCTATGTTTCCGATGTTACCTATGTTACCTATGTTACCGATGTTACCGATGTTACCGATGTTACCGATGTTACCGATGTTATCTATGTTATCAATGTTATCGAAGTTAACGATATTATCTATGTTACCGATGTTACCTACGTTACCCACGTTACCTATTTTACCGATGTTACCAATGTTACCCATGTAACTGATGTTACCGTTGTTACCGATGTTACCGATGTTACCGATGTTACCGATGTTACCGATGTTACCGATGTTACCGATGTTACCGATGTTATCGATTTTACCGATGTTACCGATGTTTCCTATGTTACCGATGTTACCTATGTTACCGTTGTTACCGATGTTACCTATGTTACCTATGTTACCTATGTTACCGATGTTTCCTATGCTACCGATGGTACCTATGTTACCTATGTTTCCTATGTTACCGATGTTACCAAATGTTACCTATGCCACCGATGTTACCTATGTTACCGATGTTACCGATGTTACCGATGTTACCTATCTTACCTATGTTACCCATGTTACCGATGTTTCCTATGTTACCGATGTTACCTATGTTACCTATGTTACCTATGTTACCTACGTTACCTATGTTACCGATGTTACCTATGTTACCTATGTTACCTATGTTACCTATGTTACCGATGTTACCTATGTTTCCTATGTTTCCTATGTTACCGATGTTATTTATGTTACCGATGTTACCTATGTTACCTATGTTACCTATGTTACCGATGTTACCGATGTTACCGATGTTACCGATGTTACCGATGTTACCTATGTTACCGATGTTACCGATGTTACCTATGTTACCTATGTTACCGATGTTACCTATATTACCGTTGTTACCGATGTTACCAATGTTCCCGATGTTACCTATGTTACCGATGTTACCGATGTTACCGATGTTACCGATGTTATCGATGTTACCGATGTTACCGATGTTTCCTATGTTACCTATGTTACCGATGTTACCAATGTTTCCTATGTTACCGATGTTATTTATGTTACCGATGTTACCTATGTTACCTATGTTACCTATGTTACCGATGTTACCGATGTTACCGATGTTACCGATGTTACCGATGTTTACCGATGTTACCGATGTTACCTATGTTACCGATGTTACCGATGTTACCTATGTTAACTATGTTACCTATGTTACCGATGTTACCTATGTTACCTATGTTACCTATGTTACTGATGTTACCTATGTTTCCGATGTTTCCGATGTAACCTATGTTACCTATGTTACCTATGTTACCTATGTTACCGATGTTACCTATGTTACCTATGTTTCCTATGTTACCTATGTTACCGATGTTACCTATGTTTCCTATGTTACCGATGTTATTTATGTTACCTATGTTACCTATGTTACCTATGTTACCTATGTTACCGATGTTACCGATGTTACCGATGTTACCTATGTTACCGATGTTATCGATGTTTCCGATGTTACCGATGTTTCCTTTGTTACCGATGTTACCGATGTTACCTATGTTTCCTATGTTACCTATGTTACTGATGTTAGCTATGTTTCCGATGTTTCCTATGTTACCGATGTTACCTATGTTACCTATGTTATCGATGTTACCTATGTTACCGTTGTTACCGATGTTACCGATGTTACCTATGTTACCAATGTTACCGATGTTACCTATGTTACCTATGTTACCTATGTTACCTATGTTACCTATGTTACCGATGTTACCGATGTTACCTATGTTACCGATGTTATCGATGTTACCGATGTTACCGATGTTTCCTTTGTTACCGATGTTACCGATGTTACCTATGTTTCCTATGTTACCTATGTTACCGATGTTTCCTATGCTACCGATGGTACCTATGTTACCTATGTTACCGATGTTTCCTATGTTACCGATGTTACCAAATGTTACCTATGCCACCGATGTTACCTATGTTACCAATGTTACCGATGTTACCGATGTTTCCTATGTTACCTATGTTACCAATGTTACCGATGTTACCTATGTTATCGATGTTACCGATGTTACCTATGTTACCTATGTTACCGATGTTACCTATGTTACCGATGTTACGTATGTTACCGATGTTACCGATGTTGCCTATGTTAGCTATGTTACCTATGTTACCGATGTTTCCTATGTTACCAATGTTTCTTATGTTACCTATGTTACCTATGTTACCAATGTTACCGATGTTACCGATCGTACCTATGTTACCAATGTTACCAATGTTACCTATGTTACCAATGTTACCTATGTTACCGATGTTACCGATGTTTCCTATGTTACCGATGTTCCCTATGTTACCTATGTTACCTATGTTACCTATTTTACCTATGTTATCGATGTTACCGATGTTTCCTATGTTACCTATTAACCTATGTTACCTATGTTACCTATGTGACCAATGTTACCGATTTTACCTATGTTACCGATGTTTCCTATGTTACCTATGTTACCTATGTTACCTATGTTACCGATGTTTCCGTTGTTACCTATTTTTCCGATGTTTCCTATGTTACCGATGCTTCCTATGTTACCTATGTTACCAATGTTACCTATGTTACCTATGTTACCTATGTTACCGATGTTACCGATGTTACCTATGTTACCTATGTTACCTATGTTACCGATGTTTCCTATGTTACCGATGTTACCGATGTTACCTATGTTACCTATGTTACCTATGTTACCGATGTTTCCTATGTTACCGATGTTACCGATGTTACCTATGTTACCTGTGTTACCTACGTTACCTATGTTACCGATGTTACCTATGTTACCTATGTTACCTATGTTACCTATGTTACCTATGTTACCTATGTTACCGATGTTACCGATGTTATCTATGTTTCCTATGTTACCTATGTTACCGATGTTACCTATCTTACCTATGTTACCGATGTTACCGATGTTACCTATGTTACCGATGTTGCCTATGTTACCTATGTTACCGCTGTTGCCTATGTTACCGATGTTACCTATGTTACCGTTGTTACCGATGTTAAATATGTTACCGATGTTACCGATGTTACCAATGTTACCTATGTTACCGATGTTACCGATGTTACCTATGTTACCTATGTTACCGATGTTATCGATGTTACCGATGTTACCGATGTTTCCTATGTTACCGATGTTACCGATGTTACCTATGTTTCCTGTTACCGATGTTACCTAGGTTACCGTTGTTACCTATGTTACCTATGTTACCTATGTTACCGATGTTTCCGATGTTACCTATGTTACCGATGTTACCGATGTTTCCTATGTTACCTATGTTTCCTATGTTACCTATGTTACCGATGTTACCGATGTTACCTATGTTACCTATGTTACCGATGTTACCGATGTTACCTATGTTACCGATGTTTCCTATGTTACCGATGTTACCAAATGTTACCTATGTTACCGATGTTACCTATGTTACCGATGTTAGCTATGTTACCGTTGTTACCGATGTTACCGATGTTACCGATGTTACCGATGTTACCGATGTTACCTATGTTACCGATGTGATCGATGTTACCGATGTTACCTATGTTTCCTATGTTACCGATGTTACCTATGTTACCGTTGTTACCGATGTTAGCTATGTTACCTATGTTACCGATGTTACCTATGTTAACTATGTTACCGATGTTACCTATGTTACCTATGTTACCTATGTTACCGATGTTACCGATGTTACCTATGTTACCGATGTTACCTATGTTTCCTATGTTACCGATGTTACCGATGTTACCTATGTTATCTATGTTACCTATGTTACCTATGTTACCTATGTTACCGATGTTACCGATATTACCGATGTTTCCTATGTTTCCTATGTTACCGATGTTACCTATCTAATTACCTATGTTACAGATGTTACCTATGTTACCGATGTTTCCTATGTTACCGATGTTACCTATGTTACCGTTGTTACCGATGTTACCTATGATACCTATGTTACCTATGTTAGCGATGTTAGCGATCTTACCTATGTTTCCGATGTTACCTATGTTACCTATGTTACCGATGTTACCGATGTTACCTATGTTAGCGATGTTACCGATGTTACCTATGTTACCTATGTTATCAATGTTATCGAAGTTACCGATATTATCTATGTTACCAATGTTACCTACGTTACCCAAGTTACCTATTTTACCGATGTTACCAATGTTACCCATGTTACTGATGTTACCGTTGTTACCGATGTTACCTATGTTACCAATGTTACCTATGTTACCAATGTTACCGATGTTACCGATGTTACCGATGTTACCTATGTTACCGATGTTACCGATGTTACCAATGTTACCTATGTTACCGATGTTATCGATTTTACCGATGTTACCGATGTTTCCTATGTTACCGATGTTACCTATGTTACCGTTGTTACCGATGTTACCTATGTTACCTATGTTACCGATGTTACCTATGTTACCGATGTTATCTATGTTACCAATGTTTCCTATGTTACCTATGTTACCGATGTTACCTATCTAATTACCTATGTTACCGATGTTACCTATTTTACCGATGGTACCTATGTTACCTATGTTACCGATGTTTCCTATGTTACCGATGTTACCGATGTTACCAAACGTTACCTATGTTACCGATGTTACCGATGTTTCCTATGTTACCGATGTTACCGATGTTTCCTATGTTACCGATGTTACCGATGTTACCTATGTTACCGATGTTACCGATGTTACCTATGTTACCGATGTTACCTATTTTACCGTTGTTACCGATGTTACCTATGTTACCGATGTTACCGATGTTACCGATGTTACCTATGTTACCGATGTTACCGATGTTACCGATATTACCGATGTTTCCTATGTTACTAATGTTACCGATGTTACCAATGTTACCTATGTTACCTATGTTACCAATGTTACCGATGTTACCTATGTTATCGATGTTACCGATGTTACCGATGTTACCTATGTTAGCTATGTTACCTGTGTTACCTGTTACCTATGTTACCTATGTTACCTATGTTTCCTATGTTACCGATGTTACGTATGTTACCTATGTTACCTATGTTACCAATGTTACCTATGTTACCGATGTTACCGATGTTTCCTATGTTACCTATGTTACCAATGTTACCGATGTTACCTATGTTATCGATGTTACCGATGTTCCCTATGTTACCTATGTTACCTATGTTAACGATGTTTCCGTTGTTACCTATTTTACCGATGTTTCCTATGTTACCGATGTTTCCTATGTTACCTATGTTACCGATGTTACCGATGTTACCTATGTTACCTATGTTACCTATGTTACCGATGTTTCCTATGTTACCGATGTTACCGATGTTACCGATGTTACCTATGTTATGTATGTTACCTATGTTACCTATGTTACCGATGTTTCCTATGTTTCCTAATTTACCGATGTTACCTATGTTACCTGTGTTACCTACGTTACCTATGTTACCGATGTTACCTATGTTACCTATGTTACCTATGTTACTTTTGTTACCGATGTTACCGATGTTACCGATGTTATCTATGTTTCCTATGTTACCGATGTTACCTATGTTACCGATGTTACCTATCTTACCTATGTTACCTATGTTACCGATGTTACCGATGTTCCCTATGTTACCTATGTTACCGCTGTTACCTATGTTACCTTTGTTACCTATGTTACCTATGTTACCGTTGTTACCGATGTTAAATATGTTACCAATGTTACCGATGTTACCTATGTTACCTATGTTACCTATGTTACCGATGTTACCGATGTTACCTATGTTACCGATGTTATCGATGTTACCGATGTTACCGATGTATCCTATGTTACCGATGTTACAGATGTTACCTATGTTTCTTATGTTACCGATGTTACCTATGTTACCGTTGTTACAGATGTTACCTATGTTACCTGTTACCGAAGTTTCCGATGTTACCTATGTTACCGATGTTACCGATGTTTCCTATGTTACCGATGTTTCCTATGTTACCTATGTTACCTATGTTACCTATGTTACCGATGTTACCTATGTTACCGATGTTACCTAAGTTTCCTATGTTACCGATGTTTCCTATGTTACCGATGTTACCAAATGTTACCTATGTTACCGATGTTTCCTATGTTACCGATGTTACCTATGTTACCTATGTTACCTATGTTACCGATGTTTCCTATGTGACCGATGTTACCTATGTTACCTTTGTTACCTAAGTTACCTACGTTACCGATGTTACCTATGTTACCTATGTTACCAATGTTACCTATGTTACCTATGTTACCGATGTTTCCTATGTTACCGATGTTACCGATGTTACCTATGTTATCTATGTTACCGATGTTACCTATATTACCGTTGTTACCTATGTTACCGATGTTACCAATGTTACCGATGTTACCGATGTTACCGATGTTACCGATGTTGCCTATGTTACCGATGTGATCGATGTTACCGATGTTACCGATGTTTCCTATGTTACCGATGTTACCGATGTTACCGATGTTACCTATGTTACCGATGTTAGCTATGTTAGCTATGTTACCGATGTTACCTATGTTAACTATGTTAACTATGTTACCGATGTTACCGATGTTACCTATGTTACCGATGTTACCTATGTTACCGATGTTACCTATGTTACTTATGTTTCCTATGTTACCTATGTTACCGATGTTACCTATGTTATCTATGTTACCTATGTTACCTATTTTACCGATGTTACCGATGTTACCTATGTTACCGATGTTTTCTATGTTACCTATGTTACCGATGTTACCTATCTAATTACCTATGTTACCGATGTTACCTATGTTACCGGGGTTACCGATGTTACCGGTGTTACCGATGTTACCTATGTTACCGATGTTACCGATGTTACCGATGTTACCTATGTTACCGATGTTACCGATGTCACCGATATTACCGATGTTTCCTATGTTACCGATGTTACCGATGTTACCTATGTTTCCTATGTTACCTATGTTACCGTTGTTACCGATGTTACCTATGATACCTATGTTACCGATGTTACCGATCTTACCTATGTTACCTATGTTACCGATGTTACCGATGTTACCGATGTTTCCCATGTTACCGATGTTACCGATGTTACCTATGTTTCCGATGTTACCTATGTTACCTATGTTACCGATGTTACCGATGTTACCGATGTTACCGATGTTACCTATGTTATCTATGTTATCAATGTTATCGAAGTTAACGATATTACCTATGTTACCTATGTTACCTATGTTACTGATGTTACCTATGTTTCCGATGTTTCCGATGTTACCTATGTTACCTATGTTACCTATGTTACCGATGTTACCTATGTTACCGTTGTTACCGATGTTACCTATGTTACCTATGTTACCTATGTTACCGATGTTACCGATGTTACCGATGTTACCTATGTTACCGATGTTATCGATGTTACCGATGTTACCGATGTTTCCTTTGTTACCGATGTTACCGATGTTACCTATGTTTCCTATGTTACCTATGTTACTGATGTTAGCTATGTTTCCGATGTTTCCTATGTTACCGATGTTACCTATGTTACCTATGTTACCGATGTTACCTATGTTACCGTTGTTACCGATGTTACCTATGTTACCAATGTTACCGATGTTACCTATGTTACCTATGTTACCTATGTTACCTATGTTACCGATGTTACCGATGTTACCTATGTTACCGATGTTATCGATGTTACCGATGTTACCGATGTTTCCTTTGTTACCGATGTTACCGATGTTACCTATGTTACCGATGTTTCCTATGCTACCGATGGTACCTATGTTACCTATGTTACCGATGTTTCCTATGTTACCGATGTTACCAAATGTTACCTATGCCACCGATGTTACCTATGTTACTAATATTACCGATGTTACCGATGTTTCCTATGTTACCTATGTTACCAATGTTACCGATGTTACCTATGTTATCGATGTTACCGATGTTACCTATGTTAGCTATGTTACCTATGTTACCTATGTTACCTATGTTACCGATGTTACCTATGTTACCGATGTTACCTATGTTACCTATGTTACCGATGTTACGTATGTTACCGATGTTACCGATGTTGCCTATGTTACCTATGTTACTTATGTTACCGATGTTTCCTATGTTACCAATGTTTCTTATGTTACCTATGTTACCTATGTTACCAATGTTACCGATGTTACCGATGGTACCTATGTTACCAATGTTACCAATGTTACCTTTGTTACCAATGTTACCTATGTTACCGATGTTACCGATGTTTCCTATGTTATCGATGTTACCGATGTTCCCTATGTTACCTATGTTACCTATGTTACCTATTTTACCTATGTTATCGATGTTACCGATGTTACCGATGTTTCCTATGTTACCTATTAACCTATGTTACCTATGTTACCTATGTGACCAATGTTACCGATTTTACCTATGTTACCGATGTTTCCGTTGTTACCTATTTTACCGATGTTCCCTATGTTACCGATGTTTCCTATGTTACCTATGTTACCTATGTTACCTATGTTACCGATGTTACCGATGTTACCGATGTTACCTATGTTACCTATGTTACCTATGTTACCGATGTTTCCTATGTTACCGATGTTACCGATGTTACCGATGTTACCGATGTTACCTATGTTACCTATGTTACCGATGTTTCCTATGTTACCGATGTTACCTATGTTACCTATGTTACCTGTGTTACCTACGTTACCTATGTTACCGATGTTACCTATGTTACCTATGTTACCTATGTTACCTATGTTACCTATGTTGCCTATGTTACCGATGTTACCGATGTTATCTATGTTTCCTATGTTACCGATGTTACCTATGTTACCGATGTTACCTATCTTACCTATGTTACCTATGTTACCGATGTTACCGATGTTACCAATGTTACCGATGTTCCCTATGTTACCTATGTTACCGCTGTTGCCTATGTTACCTATGTTACCGATGTTACCTATGTTACCGTTGTTACCGATGTTAAATATGTTACCGATGTTACCGATGTTACCAATGTTACCTATGTTACCGATGTTACCGATGTTACCTATGTTACCTATGTTACCGATGTTATCGATGTTACCGATGTTACCGATGTTTCCTATGTTACCGATGTTACCGATGTTACCTATGTTTCCTGTTACCGATGTTACCTATGTTACCGTTGTTACCTATGTTACCTATGTTACCTATGTTACCGATGTTTCCGATGTTACCTATGTTACCGATGTTACCGATGTTTCCTATGTTACCTATGTTACCGATGTTTCCTATGCTACCGATGGTACCTATGTTACCTATGTTACCGATGTTTCCTATGTTACCGATGTTACCTATGTTACCTATGTTACCGATGTTATCGATGTTACCGATGTTACCGATGTTTCCTATGTTACCGATGTTACCGATGTTACCTATGTTTCCTGTTACCGATGTTACCTATGTTACCGTTGTTACCTATGTTACCTATGTTACCTATGTTACCGATGTTTCCGATGTTACCTATGTTACCGATGTTACCGATGTTTCCTATGTTACCTATGTTTCCTATGTTACCTATGTTACCTATGTTACCGATGTTACCTATGTTACCTATGTTACCGATGTTACCTATGTTACCGATGTTTCCTATGTTACCGATGTTACCAAATGTTACCTATGTTACCGATGTTACCTATGTTACCGATGTTACCTATGTTACCGTTGTTACCGATGTTACCGATGTTACCGATGTTTCCTATGTTACCGATGTTACCGATGTTACCTATGTTTCCTATGTTACCGATGTTCCCTATGTTACCGTTGTTACCGATGTTAGCTATGTTACCTATGTTACCGATGTTACCTATGTTACCTATGTTACCTATGTTACCGATGTTACCGATGTTACCTATGTTACCGATGTTACCTATGTTTCCTATGTTACCGATGTTACCGATGTTACCTATGTTATCTATGTTACCTATGTTACCTATGTTACCTATGTTACCGATGTTACCGATGTTACCGATGTTTCCTATGTTACCTATGTTACCGATGCTACCTATCTAATTACCTATGTTACAGATGTTACCTATGTTACCGTTGTTACCGATGTTACCTATGTTACCGATGTTACCGATGTTACCGATGTTACCGATGTTACCGATGTTACCTATGTTACCGATGTTACCGATGTTACCGATATTACCGATGTTTCCTATGTTACCGATGTTACCTATGTTACCGTTGTTACCGATGTTACCTGATACCTATGTTACCTATGTTAGCGATGTTAGCGATGTTACCTATGTTTCCGATGTTACCTATGTTACCTATGTTACCTATGTTACCGATGTTACCGATGTTACCTATGTTACCTATGTTATCAATGTTATCGAAGTTACCGATATTATCTATGTTACCGATGTTACCTACGTTACCCAAGTTACCTATTTTACCGATGTTACCAATGTTACCCATGTTACTGATGTTACCGTTGTTACCGATGTTACCTATGTTACCAATGTTACCTATGTTACCGATGTTATCGATTTTACCGATGTTACCGATGTTTCCTATGTTACCGATGTTACCTATCTAATTACCTATGTTACCGATGTTACCTATTTTACCGATGGTACCTATGTTACCTATGTTACCGATGTTTCCTATGTTACCGATGTTACCGATGTTACCAAATGTTACCTATGTTACCGATGTTACCGATGTTTCCTATGTTACCGATGTTTCCTATGTTACATATGTTACCGATGTTACCGATGTTACCTATGTTACCGATGTTACCGATGTTACCTATGTTACCGATGTTACCGATGTTACCGATGTTACCTATGTTACCGATGTTTCCTATGTTACCTATGTTACCGATGTTACCTATCTAATTACCTATGTTACCGATGTTACCTATTTTACCGTTGTTACCGATGTTACCTATGTTACCGATGTTACCGATGTTACCGATGTTACCTATGTTACCGATGTTACCGATATTACCGATGTTTCCTATGTTACCAATGTTACCGATGTTACCAATGTTACCTATGTTACCTATGTTACCAATGTTACCGATGTTACCGATGTTACCGATGTTACCTATGTTAGCTATGTTACCTGTGTTAGCTATGTTACCTATGTTACCTATGTTACCAATGTTACCTATGTTACCGATGTTACCGATGTTACCTATGTTACCAATGTTACCGATGTTACCGATGTTTCCTATGTTACCTATGTTACCTATGTTACCGATGTTACCGATGTTACCTATGTTACCGATGTTTCCTATGTTACCTATGTTACCGATGTTTCCGATGTTACCTATTTTACCGATGTTTCCTATGTTACCGATGTTTCCTATGTTACCTATATTACCTATGTTACCGATGTTTCCTATGTTTCCTATGTTACCGATGTTACCTGTGTTACCTACGTTACCTATGTTACCGATGTTACCTATGTTACCTATGTTACCTATGTTACCGATGTTACCTATGTTACCGATGTTACCTATGTTACCTATGTTACCGATGTTACCGATGTTATCTATGTTTCCTATGTTACCGATGTTACCTATGTTACCGATGTTACCTATCTTACCTATGTTACCTATGTTACCGATGTTACCGATGTTACCTATGTTACCGATGTTCCCTATGTTACCTATGTTACCGCTGTTGCCTATGTTACCTATGTTACCGATGTTACCTATGTTACCGTTGTTACCGATGTTAAATATGTTACCGATGTTACCGATGTTACCAATGTTACCGATGTTACCTATGTTACCGATGTTACCGATGTTACCTATGTTATCGATGTTTCCTATGTTACCGATGTTACCTATGTTGCCTATGTTACCGATATTACCGATGTTACCTATGTTTCCTGTTACCGATGTTACCTATGTTACCGTTGTTACCTATGTTACCTATGTTACTTAAGTTACCGATGTTTCCGATGTTACCTATGTTACCGATGTTACCGATGTTTCCTATGTTACCGATGTTTCCTATGTTACCTATGTTACCTATGTTGCCTATGTTACCGATGTTACCTATGTTACCGATGTTACCTATGTTACCTATGTTACCGATGTTACCTATGTTACCTATGTTACCGATGTTACCTATGTTTCCTATGTTACCGATGTTACCGATGTTACCTATGTTATCTATGTTACCTATGTTACCGTTGTTACCTATCTAATTACCTATGTTACCGATGTTACCTATCTAATTACCTATGTTACCGATGTTACCTATGTTACCGATGTTACCAATGTTACCTATGTTACCGATGTTACCGATATTACCGATGTTTCCTATGTTACCAATGTTACCGATGTTTCCTATGTTACCTATGTTACCAATGTTACCGATGTTACCTATGTTATCGATGTTACCGATGTTACCTATGTTAGCTATGTTACCTATGTTACCGATGTTACCTACGTTACCGATGTTACCTATGTTACCGATGTTACGTATGTTACCGATGTTACCGATGTTACCGATGTTGCCTATGTTACCTATGTTACCTATGTTACCGATGTTTCCTATGTTACCAATGTTTCTTATGTTACCTATGTTACCTATGTTACCAATGTTACCGATGTTACCGATGGTACCTATGTTACCAATGTTACCAATGTTACCTATGTTACCAATGTTACCTATGTTACCGATGTTACCGATGTTACCGATGTTTCCTATGTTATCGATGTTACCGATGTTCCCTATGTTACCTATGTTACCTATGTTACCTATTTTACCTATGTTATCGATGTTACCGATGTTTCCTATGTTACCTATATTACCTATGTTACCTATGTTACCTATGTGACCAATGTTACCGATGTTACCTATGTTACCGATGTTTCCTATGTTACCTATGTTACCTATGTTACCGATGTTTCCGTTGTTACCTATTTTACCGATGTTTCCTATGTTACCGATGTTTCCTATGTTACCTATGTTACCGATGTTACCTATGTTACCTATGTTACCTATGTTACCGATGTTACCGATGTTACCGATGTTACCTATGTTACCTATGTTACCTATGTTACCTATGTTACCGATGTTACCGATGTTTCCTATGTTACCGATGTTACCTATGTTACCTGTGTTACCTGTGTTACCGATGTTACCTATGTTACCTATGTTACCTATGTTACCTATGTTACCTATGTTACCGATGTTACCCATGTTATCTATGTTTCCTATGTTACCGATGTTACCTATGTTACCGATGTTACCTATCTTACCTGTTACCTATGTTACCGATGTTACCGATGTTACCTATGTTACCGATGTTCCCTATGTTACTTATGTTACCGCTGTTGCCTATGTTACCTATGTTACCGATGTTACCTATGTTACCGTTGTTACCGATGTTAAATATGTTACCGATGTTACCGATGTTACCAATGTTACCGATGTTACCTATGTTACCGATGTTACCGATGTTACCTATGTTACCGATGTTTTCGATGTTACCGATGTTACCGATGTTTCCTATGTTACCGATGTTACCGATGTTACCTATGTTTCCTGTTACCGATGTTACCTATGTTACCGTTGTTACCTATGTTACCTATGTTACTTATGTTACCGATGTTTCCGATGTTACCTATGTTACCGATGTTACCGATGTTTCCTATGTTACCGATGTTTCCTATGTTACCTATGTTACCTATGTTGCCTATGTTACCGATGTTACCTATGTTACCGATGTTACCTATGTTACCTATGTTACCGATGTTTCCTGTGTTACCGATGTTACCAAATGTTACCTATGTTACCGATGTTACCTATGTTACCGATGTTACCTATGTTACCGTTGTTACCGATGTTACCGATGTTACCGATGTTACCGATGTTACCTATGTTACCGATGTGATCGATGTTAGCGATGTTACCGATGTTTCCTATGTTACCGATGTTACCGATGTTACCTATGTTTCCTATGTTACCGATGTTACCTATGTTACCGTTGTTACCGATGTTAGCTATGTTACCTATGTTACCGATGTTACCTATGTTACCTATGTTACCGATGTTACCTATGCTATCTATGTTACCTATGTTACCGTTGTTACCGATGTTAGCTATGTTACCTATGTTACCGATGTTACCTATGTTACCGATGTTACCGATGTTACCTATGCTATCTATGTTACCTATGTTACCGTTGTTACCGATGTTAGCTATGTTACCTATGTTACCGATGTTACCTATGTTAACTATGTTACCGATGTTACCGATGTTACCGATGTTACCGATGTTACCAATGTTACCTATGTTTCCTATGTTACCTATGTTACCGATGTTACCTATGTTATCTATGTTACCTATGTTACCTATTTTACCGATGTTACCGATGTTACCTATGTTACCGATGTTTTCTATGTTACCTATGTTACCGATGTTACCTATCTAATTACCTATGTTACCGATGTTACCTATGTTACCGGGGTTACCGATGTTACCGGTGTTACCGATGTTACCCATGTTACCGATGTTACCGATGTTACCGATGTTACCTATGTTACCGATGTTACCGATGTCACCGATATTACCGATGTTTCCTATGTTACCGATGTTACCGTTGTTACCTATGTTTCCTATGTTACCTATGTTACCGTTGTTACCGATGTTACCTATGATACCTATGTTACCGATGTTACCGATGTTACCTATGTTACCTATGTTACCGATGTTACCGATGTTTCCCATGTTACCTATGTTACCGATGTTACCTATGTTTCCGATGTTACCTATGTTACCGATGTTACCGATGTTATCGATGTTACCGATGTTACCGATGTTTCCTATGTTACCTATGTTACCGATGTTACCTATGTTTCCTATGTTACCCATGTTATTTATGTTACCGATGTTACCTATGTTACCTATGTTACCTATGTTACCGATGTTACCGATGTTACCGATGTTTACCGATGTTACCGATGTTACCTATGTTACCGATGTTACCGATGTTACCTATGTTAACTATGTTACCGATGTTACCGATGTTACCTATGTTACCTATGTTACCTATGTTACTGATGTTACCTATGTTTCCGATGTTTCCGATGTTACCTATGTTACCTATGTTACCTATGTTACCTATGTTACCGATGTTACCTATGTTACCTATGTTTCCTATGTTACCTATGTTACCGATGTTACCTATGTTTCCTATGTTACCGATGTTATTTATGTTACCGATGTTACCTATGTTACCTATGTTACCTATGTTACCTATGTTACCGATGTTACCGATGTTACCGATGTTACGTATGTTACCGATGTTATCGATGTTACCGATGTTACCGATGTTTCCTTTGTTACCGATGTTACCGATGTTACCTATGTTTCCTATGTTACCTATGTTACTGATGTTAGCTATGTTTCCGATGTTTCCTATGTTACCGATGTTACCTATGTTACCTATGTTACCGATGTTACCTATGTTACCGTTGTTACCGATGTTACCGATGTTACCTATGTTACCAATGTTACCGATGTTACCTATGTTACCGATGTTACCGATGTTACCGATGTTACCTATGTTACCGATGTTATCGATGTTACCGATGTTACCGATGTTTCCTTTGTTACCGATGTTACCGATGTTACCTATGTTTCCTATGTTACCTATGTTACCGATGTTTCCTATGCTACCGATGGTACCTATGTTACCTATGTTACCGATGTTTCCTATGTTACCGATGTTACCAAATGTTACCTATGCCACCGATGTTACCTATGTTACCAATGTTACCGATGTTACCGATGTTTCCTATGTTACCTATGTTACCAATGTTACCGATGTTACCTATGTTATCGATGTTACCGATGTTACCTATGTTAGCTATGTTACCTATGTTACCTATGTTACCGATGTTACCTATGTTACCGATGTTACGTATGTTACCGATGTTACCGATGTTGCCTATGTTAGCTATGTTACCTATGTTACCGATGTTTCCTATGTTACCAATGTTTCTTATGTTACCTATGTTACCTATGTTACCAATGTTACCGATGTTACCGATGGTACCTATGTTACCAATGTTACCAATGTTACCTATGTTACCAATGTTACCTATGTTACCGATGTTACCGATGTTTCCTATGTTATCGATGTTACCGATGTTCCCTATGTTACCTATGTTACCTATGTTACCTATTTTACCTATGTTATCGATGTTACCGATGTTTCCTATGTTACCTATTAACCTATGTTACCTATGTTACCTATGTGACCAATGTTACCGATTTTACCTATGTTACCGATGTTTCCTATGTTACCTATGTTACCTATGTTACCGATGTTTCCGTTGTTACCTATTTTTCCGATGTTTCCTATGTTACCGATGTTTCCTATGTTACCTATGTTACCGATGTTACCTATGTTACCTATGTTACCTATGTTACCGATGTTACCGATGTTACCGATGTTACCTATGTTACCTATGTTACCTATGTTACCGATGTTTCCTATGTTACCGATGTTACCGATGTTACCGATGTTACCTATGTTACCGATGTTATCGATGTTACCGATGTTACCGATGTTTCCTATGTTACCTATGTTACCGATGTTACCTATGTTTCCTATGTTACCCATGTTATTTATGTTACCGATGTTACCTATGTTACCTATGTTACCTATGTTACCGATGTTACCGATGTTACCGATGTTTACCGATGTTACCGATGTTACCTATGTTACCGATGTTACCGATATTACCTATGTTAACTATGTTACCGATGTTACCGATGTTACCTATGTTACCTATGTTACCTATGTTACTGATGTTACCTATGTTTCCGATGTTTCCGATGTTTCCTATGTTACCTATGTTACCTATGTTACCGATGTTACCTATGTTACCTATGTTTCCTATGTTACCTATGTTACCGATGTTACCTATGTTTCCTATGTTACCGATGTTATTTATGTTACCGATGTTACCTATGTTACCTATGTTACCTATGTTACCTATGTTACCGATGTTACCTATGTTACCGATGTTATCGATGTTACCGATGTTACCGATGTTTCCTTTGTTACCGATGTTACCGATGTTACCTATGTTTCCTATGTTACCTATGTTACTGATGTTAGCTATGTTTCCGATGTTTCCTATGTTACCGATGTTACCTATGTTACCTATGTTACCGATGTTACCTATGTTACCGTTGTTACCGATGTTACCGATGTTACCTATGTTACCAATGTTACCGATGTTACCTATGTTACCTATGTTACCTATGTTACCTATGTTACCGATGTTACCGATGTTACCGATGTTACCTATGTTACCGATGTTATCGATGTTACCGATGTTACCGATGTTTCCTTTGTTACCGATGTTACCGATGTTACCTATGTTTCCTATGTTACCTATGTTACCGATGTTTCCTATGCTACCGATGGTACCTATGTTACCTATGTTACCGATGTTTCCTATGTTACCGATGTTACCAAATGTTACCTATGCCACCGATGTTACCTATGTTACCAATGTTACCGATGTTACCGATGTTACCTATGTTATCGATGTTACCGATGTTACCTATGTTAGCTATGTTACCTATGTTACCTATGTTACCGATGTTACCTATGTTACCGATGTGACGTATGTTACCGATGTTACCGATGTTGCCTATGTTAGCTATGTTACCTATGTTACCGATGTTTCCTATGTTACCAATGTTTCTTATGTTACCTATGTTACCTATGTTACCAATGTTACCGATGTTACCGATGGTACCTATGTTACCAATGTTACCAATGTTACCTATGTTACCAATGTTACCTATGTTACCGATGTTACCGATGTTTCCTATGTTATCGATGTTACCGATGTTCCCTATGTTACCTATGTTACCTATGTTACCTATTTTACCTATGTTATCGATGTTACCGATGTTTCCTATGTTACCTATTAACCTGTTACCTATGTTACCTATGTGACCAATGTTACCGATTTTACCTATGTTACCGATGTTTCCTATGTTACCTATGTTACCTATGTTACCTATGTTACCGATGTTTCCGTTGTTACCTATTTTTCCGATGTTTCCTATGTTACCGATGTTTCCTATGTTACCTATGTTACCGATGTTACCTATGTTACCTATGTTACCTATGTTACCGATGTTACCGATGTTACCGATGTTACCTATGTTACCTATGTTACCTATGTTACCGATGTTTCCTATGTTACCGATGTTACCGATATTACCGATGTTACCGATGTTACCTATGTTACCTATGTTACCTATGTTACCGATGTTTCCTATGTTACCGATGTTACCGATGTTACCTATGTTACCTGTGTTACCTACGTTACCTATGTTACCGATGTTACCTATGTTACCTATGTTACCTATGTTACCTATGTTACCGATGTTACCGATGTTACCGATGTTTCCTATGTTACCGATGTTACCTATGTTACCGATGTTACCTATCTTACCTATGTTACCTATGTTACCGATGTTACCGATGTTACCTATGTTACCGATGTTGCCTATGTTACCTATGTTACCGCTGTTGCCTATGTTACCTATGTTACCGATGTTACCTATGTTACCGTTGTTACCGATGTTAAATATGTTACCGATGTTACCGATGTTACCAATGTTACCTATGTTACCGATGTTACCGATGTTACCTATGTTACCTATGTTACCGATGTTATCGATGTTACCGATGTTACCGATGTTTCCTATGTTACCGATGTTACCGATGTTACCTATGTTTCCTGTTACCGATGTTACCTATGTTACCGTTGTTACCTATGTTACCTATGTTACCTATGTTACCGATGTTTCCGATGTTACCTATGTTACCGATGTTACCGATGTTTCCTATGTTACCTATGTTTCCTATGTTACCTATGTTACCGATGTTACCTATGTTACCTATGTTACCGATGTTTCCTATGTTACCGATGTTACCAAATGTTACCTATGTTACCGATGTTACCTATGTTACCGATGTTAGCTATGTTACCGTTGTTACCGATGTTACCGATGTTACCGATGTTACCGATGTTACCTATGTTACCGATGTGATCGATGTTACCGATGTTACCGATGTTTCCTATTTTACCGATGTTACCGATGTTACCTATGTTTCCTATGTTACCGATGTTACCTATGTTACCGTTGTTACCGATGTTAGCTATGTTACCTATGTTACCGATGTTACCTATGTTAACTATGTTACCGATGTTACCTATGTTACCTATGTTTCCTATGTTACCAATGTTACCGATGTTACCTATGTTACCGATGTTACCTATGTTTCCTATGTTACCGATGTTACCGATGTTACCTATGTTATCTATGTTACCTATGTTACCTATGTTACCGATGTTACCGATGTTACCGATGTTTCCTATGTTACCTATGTTACCGATGTTACCTATCTAATTACCTATGTTACAGATGTTACCTATGTTACCGTTGTTACCGATGTTACCTATGTTACCGATGTTACCGATGTTACCTATGTTACCGATGTTACCGATGTTACCTATGTTACCGATGTTACCGATGTTACCGATATTACCGATGTTTCCTATGTTACCGATGTTACCTATGTTACCGTTGTTACCGATGTTACCTATGATACCTATGTTACCTATGTTAGCGATGTTAGCGATGTTACCTATGTTTCCGATGTTACCTATGTTACCTATGTTACCTATGTTACCGATGTTACAGATGTTACCTATGTTACCTATGTTATCAATGTTATCGAAGTTACCGATATTATCTATGTTACCGATGTTACCTACGTTACCCAAGTTACCTATTTTACCGATGTTACCAATGTTACCCATGTTACTGATGTTACCGTTGTTACCGATGTTACCTATGTTACCAATGTTACCTATGTTACCGATGTTACCTATGTTACCGATGTTACTGATGTTACCGATGTTACCTATGTTACCGATGTTATCGATTTTACCGATGTTACCGATGTTTCCTATGTTACCGTTGTTACCTATGTTACCGTTGTTACCGATGTTACCTATGTTACCTATGTTACCTATGTTACCGATGTTACCTATGTTACCTATGTTACCGATGTTACCGATGTTACCTATGTTACCAATGTTTCCTATGTTACCTATGTTACCGATGTTACCTATCTAATTACCTATGTTACCGATGTTACCTATTTTACCGATGGTACCTATGTTACCTATGTTACCGATGTTTCCTATGTTACCTATGTTACCGATGTTACCTACGTTACCGATGTTACCGATGTTACCTATGTTACCTATGTTACCGATGTTACGTATGTTACCGATGTTACCGATGTTGCCTATGTTACCTATGTTACCTATGTTACCGATGTTTCCTATGTTACCAATGTTTCTTATGTTACCTATGTTACCTATGTTACCAATGTTACCGATGTTACCGATGGTACCTATGTTACCAATGTTACCAATGTTACCTATGTTACCAATGTTACCTATGTTACCTATGTTATCGATGTTACCGATGTTTCCTATGTTATCGATGTTACCGATGTTCCCTATGTTCCCTATGTTACCTATGTTACCTATTTTACCTATGTTATCGATGTTACCGATGTTTCCTATGTTACCTATGTTACCTATGTTACGTATGTTACCTATGTGACCAATGTTGCCGATGTTACCTATGTTACCGATGTTTCCTATGTTACCTATGTTACCGATGTTTCCGTTGTTACCTAATTTACCGATGTTTCCTATGTTACCTATGTTACCGATTTTACCTATGTTACCTATGTTACCTATGTTACCGATGTTACCGATGTTACCGATGTTACCTATGTTACCTATGTTACCTATGTTACCGATGTTTCCTATGTTACCGATGTTACCGATGTTACCGATGTTACCTATGTTACCTATGTTACCTATGTTACCGATGTTACCGATGTTTCCTATGTTACCGATGTTACCGATGTTACCTATGTTACCTGTGTTACCTACGTTACCGATGTTACCTATGTTACCTATGTTACCTATGTTACCTATGTTACCTATGTTACCTATGTTACCGATGTTACCGATGTTATCTATGTTTCCTATGTTACCGATGTTACCTATGTTACCGATGTTACCTATCTTACCTATGTTACCTATGTTACCGATGTTACCGATGTTTCCTATGTTACCGATGTTCCCTATGTTACCTATGTTACCGCTGTTGCCTATGTTACCTATGTTACCGATGTTACCTATGTTACCGTTGTTACTGATGTTAAATATGTTACCGATGTTACCGATGTTACCAATGTTACCGATGTTACCTGTTACCGATGTTACCGATGTTACCTATGTTACCGATGTTATCGATGTTACCGATGTTACCGATGTTTCCTATGTTACCGATGTTACCGATGTTACCTATGTTTCCTGTTACCGATGTTACCTATGTTACCGTTGTTACCTATGTTACCTATGTTACTTATGTTACCGATGTTTCCGATGTTACCTATGTTACCGATGTTACCGATGTTTCCTATGTTACCGATGTTTCCTATGTTACCTATGTTACCTATGTTGCCTATGTTACCGATGTTACCTATGTTACCGATGTTACCTATGTTACCTATGTTACCGATGTTTCCTATGTTACCGATGTTACCAAATGTTACCTATGTTACCGATGTTACCTATGTTACCGATGTTACCTATGTTACCGTTGTTACCGATGTTACCGATGTTACCGATGTTACCGATGTTACCTATGTTACCGATGTGATCGATGTTACCGATGTTACCGATGTTTCCTATGTTACCGATGTTACCGATGTTACCTATGTTTCCTATGTTACCGATGTTACCTATGTTACCGTTGTTACCGATGTTAGCTATGTTACCTATGTTACCGATGTTACCTATGTTAACTATGTTACCGATGTTACCTATGTTACCTATGTTACCTATGTTACCGATGTTACCGATGATACCTATGTTACCGATGTTACCTATGTTTCCTATGTTACCGATGTTACCGATGTTACCTATGTTATC
This sequence comes from Cladopsammia gracilis, assembly GCA_022457155.1. Classification (NCBI taxonomy): domain Eukaryota; kingdom Metazoa; phylum Cnidaria; class Anthozoa; order Scleractinia; family Dendrophylliidae; genus Cladopsammia; species Cladopsammia gracilis. The sequence goes on from JAJGOT010000291.1 coordinate 136,399, forward strand.
TATGTTAGCTATGTTACCTATGTTACCTATGTTACCGATGTTACCGATGTTACCGATGTTTCCTATGTTACCTATGTTACCGATGTTACCTATCTAATTACCTATGTTACAGATGTTAGCTATGTTACCGTTGTTACCGATGTTACCTATGTTACCGATGTTACCTATGTTACCGATGTTACCGATGTTACCGATATTACCGATGTTTCCTATGTTACCGATGTTACCTATGTTACCGTTGTTACCGATGTTACCTATGATACCTATGTTACCTATGTTAGCGATGTTAGCGATGTTACCTATGTTTCCGATGTTACCTATGTTACCTATGTTACCGATGTTACCGATGTTACCTATGTTACCGATGTTACCGATGTTACCGATGTTACCTATGTTACCTATGTTATCAATGTTATCGAAGTTACCGATATTATCTATGTTACCGATGTTACCTACGTTACCCAAGTTACCTATTTTACCGATGTTACCAATGTTACCCATGTTACTGATGTTACCGTTGTTACCGATGTTACCTATGTTACCGATGTTACCGATGTTACCTATGTTACCGATGTTACCGATGTTACCGATGTTACCTATGTTACCGATGTTATCGATTTTACCGATGTTACCGATGTTTCCTATGTTACCGATGTTACCTATGTTACCGTTGTTACCGATGTTACCTATGTTACCTATGTTACCGATGTTACCTATGTTAGCTATGTTAGCTATGTTGCCTATGTTACCTATGTTACCGATGTTACCGATGTTACCAAATGTTACCTATGTTACCGATGTTACCGATGTTTCCTATGTTACCGATGTTTCCTATGTTACATATGTTACCGATGTTACCGATGTTACCTATGTTACCGATGTTACCGATGTTACCTATGTTACCGATGTTACCGATGTTACCGATGTTACCTATGTTACCGATGTTTCCTATGTTACCTATGTTACCGATGTTACCTATCTAATTACCTATGTTACCGATGTTACCTATTTTACCGTTGTTACCGATGTTACCTATGTTACCGATGTTACCGATGTTACCGATGTTACCTATGTTACCGATGTTACCGATATTACCGATGTTTCCTATGTTACCAATGTTACCGATGTTACCAATGTTACCTATGTTACCTATGTTACCAATGTTACCGATGTTACCTGTGTTATCGATGTTACCGATGTTACCGATGTTACCTATGTTAGCTATGTTACCTGTGTTACCTATGTTACCTATGTTACCTATGTTACCGATGTTACCTATGTTACCTTTGTTACCGATGTTACGTATGTTACCTATGTTACCTATGTTACCAATGTTACCTATGTTACCGATGTTACCGATGTTTCCTATGTTACCTATGTTACCAATGTTACCGATGTTACCTATGTTATCGATGTTACCGATGTTCCCTATGTTACCTATGTTACCTATGTTATCGATGTTACCGATGTTACCGATGTTACCGATGTTACCTATGTTACCTATGTTACCGATGTTTCCGTTGTTACCTATTTTACCGATGTTTCCTATGTTACCGATGTTTCCTATGTTACCTATGTTACCGATGTTACCGATGTTACCTATGTTACCTATGTTACCTATGTTACCTATGTTACCTATGTTACCGATGTTTCCTATGTTTCCTATGTTACCGATGTTTCCTATGTTACCTGTGTTACCTACGTTACCTATGTTACCGATGTTACCTATGTTACCTATGTTACCTATGTTACCTGTTACCTATGTTACCTTTGTTACCGATGTTACCGATGTTACCGATGTTATCTATGTTTCCTATGTTACCGATGTTACCTATGTTACCGATTTTACCTATCTTACCTAGGTTACCTATGTTACCGATGTTACCGATGTTCCCTATGTTACCTATGTTACCGCTGTTACCTATGTTACCTTTGTTACCTATGTTACCTATGTTACCGTTGTTACCGATGTTAAATATGTTACCGATGTTACCAATGTTACCGATGTTACCTATGTTACCTATGTTACCTATGTTACCGATGTTACCGATGTTGCCTATGTTACCGATGTTATCGATGTTACCGATGTTACCGATGTTTCCTATGTTACCGATGTTACCGATGTTACCTATGTTTCTTATGTTACCGATGTTACCTGTTACCGTTGTTACAGATGTTACCTATGTTACCTATGTTACCGCAGTTTCCGATGTTACCTATGTTACCGATGTTACCGATGTTTCCTAGTTACCGATGTTTCCTATGTTACCTATGTTACCGATGTTACCTATGTTACCGATGTTACCTATGTTACCGATGTTACCTAAGTTTCCTATGTTACCGATATTTCCTATGTTACCGATGTTACCAAATGTTACCTATGTTACCGATGTTACCTATGTTACCGATGTTACCTATGTTACCTATGTTACCGATGTTTCCTATGTGACCGATGTTACCTATGTTACCTATGTTACCTAAGTTACCTACGTTACCGATGTTACCTATGTTACCTATGTTACCGATGTTACCTATGTTACCTATGTTACCTATGTTACCGATGTTTCCTATGTTACCGATGTTACCGATGTTACCTATGTTATCTATGTTACCGATGTTACCTATATTACCGTTGTTACCGATGTTACCTATGTTACCGATGTTACCAATGTTACCGACGTTACCGATGTTACCGATGTTACCGATGTTACCGATGTTACCGATGTTACCTATGTTACCGATGTGATCGATGTTACCGATGTTACCGATGTTTCCTATGTTACCGATGTTACCGATGTTACCGATGTTACCTATGTTACCGTTGTTACCGATGTTAGCTATGTTACCTATGTTACCGATGTTACCTATGTTAACTATGTTACCGATGTTACCGATGTTACCTATGTTACCGATGTTACCGATGTTACCTATGTTACCCATGTTACCTATGTTTCCTATGTTACCTATGTTACCGATGTTACCTATGTTATCTATGTTACCTATTTTACCGATGTTACCGATGTTACCTATGTTACCGATGTTTTCTATGTTACCTATGTTACCGATGTTACCTATCTAATTACCTATGTTACCGATGTTACCTATGTTACCGGTGTTACCGATGTTACCGGTGTTACCGATGTTACCTATGTTACCGATGTTACCGATGTTACCGATGTTACCTATGTTACCGATGTTACCGATGTCACCGATATTACCGATGTTTCCTATGTTACCGATGTTACCGATGTTACCTATGTTTCCTATGTTACCTATGTTACCGTTGTTACCGATGTTACCTATGATACCTATGTTACCGATGTTACCGATGTTACCTATGTTACCTATGTTACCGATGTTACCGATGTTACCGATGTTTCCCATGTTACCGATGTTACCGATGTTACCTATGTTTCCGATGTTACCTATGTTACCTATGTTACCGATGTTACCGATGTTACCGATGTTACCTATGTTATCTATGTTATCAATGTTATCGAAGTTAACGATATTATCTATGTTACCGATGTTACCTACGTTACCCACGTTACCTATTTTACCGATGTTACCAATGTTACCCATGTAACTGATGTTACCGTTGTTACCGATGTTACCGATGTTACCTATGTTACCGATGTTACCGATGTTACCGATGTTACCGATGTTATCGATTTTACCGATGTTACCGATGTTACCGATGTTTCCTATGTTACCGATGTTACCTATGTTACCGTTGTTACCGATGTTACCTATGTTACCTATGTTACCTATGTTACCGATGTTTCCTATGCTACCGATGGTACCTATGTTACCTATGTTACCGATGTTTCCTATGTTACCGATGTTACCGATGTTACCTATCTTACCTATGTTACCCATGTTACCGATGTTTCCTATGTTACCGATGTTACCTATATTACCTATGTTACCTACGTTACCTATGTTACCGATGTTACCGATGTTACCTATGTTACCTATGTTACCTATGTTACCGATGTTACCTATGTTTCCTATGTTACCGATGTTATTTATGTTACCGATGTTACCTATGTTACCTATGTTACCGATGTTACCGATGTTACCGATGTTACCGATGTTACCTAAGTTTCCTATGTTACCGATATTTCCTATGTTACCGATGTTACCAAATGTTACCTATGTTACCGATGTTACCTATGTTACCGATGTTACCTATGTTACCTATGTTACCGATGTTTCCTATGTGACCGATGTTACCTATGTTACCTATGTTACCTAAGTTACCTACGTTACCGATGTTACCTATGTTACCTATGTTACCGATGTTACCTATGTTACCTATGTTACCTATGTTACCGATGTTTCCTATGTTACCGATGTTACCGATGTTACCTATGTTATCTATGTTACCGATGTTACCTATATTACCGTTGTTACCGATGTTACCTATGTTACCGATGTTACCAATGTTACCGACGTTACCGATGTTACCGATGTTACCGATGTTACCGATGTTACCGATGTTACCTATGTTACCGATGTGATCGATGTTACCGATGTTACCGATGTTTCCTATGTTACCGATGTTACCGATGTTACCGATGTTACCTATGTTACCGTTGTTACCGATGTTAGCTATGTTACCTATGTTACCGATGTTACCTATGTTAACTATGTTACCGATGTTACCGATGTTACCTATGTTACCGATGTTACCGATGTTACCTATGTTACCCATGTTACCTATGTTTCCTATGTTACCTATGTTACCGATGTTACCTATGTTATCTATGTTACCTATTTTACCGATGTTACCGATGTTACCTATGTTACCGATGTTTTCTATGTTACCTATGTTACCGATGTTACCTATCTAATTACCTATGTTACCGATGTTACCTATGTTACCGGTGTTACCGATGTTACCGGTGTTACCGATGTTACCTATGTTACCGATGTTACCGATGTTACCGATGTTACCTATGTTACCGATGTTACCGATGTCACCGATATTACCGATGTTTCCTATGTTACCGATGTTACCGATGTTACCTATGTTTCCTATGTTACCTATGTTACCGTTGTTACCGATGTTACCTATGATACCTATGTTACCGATGTTACCGATGTTACCGATGTTACCTATGTTACCGATGTTACCGATGTTACCGATGTTTCCCATGTTACCGATGTTACCGATGTTACCTATGTTTCCGATGTTACCTATGTTACCTATGTTACCGATGTTACCGATGTTACCGATGTTACCTATGTTATCTATGTTATCAATGTTATCGAAGTTAACGATATTATCTATGTTACCGATGTTACCTACGTTACCCACGTTACCTATTTTACCGATGTTACCAATGTTACCCATGTAACTGATGTTACCGTTGTTACCGATGTTACCGATGTTACCTATGTTACCGATGTTACCGATGTTACCGATGTTACCGATGTTATCGATTTTACCGATGTTACCGATGTTACCGATGTTTCCTATGTTACCGATGTTACCTATGTTACCGTTGTTACCGATGTTACCTATGTTACCTATGTTACCTATGTTACCGATGTTTCCTATGCTACCGATGGTACCTATGTTACCTATGTTACCGATGTTTCCTATGTTACCGATGTTACCGATGTTACCTATCTTACCTATGTTACCCATGTTACCGATGTTTCCTATGTTACCGATGTTACCTATGTTACCTATGTTACCTACGTTACCTATGTTACCGATGTTACCGATGTTACCTATGTTACCTATGTTACCTATGTTACCGATGTTACCTATGTTTCCTATGTTACCGATGTTATTTATGTTACCGATGTTACCTATGTTACCTATGTTACCGATGTTACCGATGTTACCGATGTTACCGATGTTACCTATGTTTCCGATGTTACCGATGTTACCGATGTTACCTATGTTACCGATGTTACCTATATTACCGTTGCTACCGATGTTACCAATGTTACCGATGTTACCTATGTTACCGATGTTACCGATGTTACCGATGTTACCGATGTTACCTATGTTACCGATGTTATCGATGTTACCGATGTTACCGATGTTTCCTATGTTACCGATGTTACCGATGTTACCTATGTTTCCTATGTTACCGATGTTATTTATGTTACCGATGTTACCTATGTTACCTATGTTACCTATGTTACCGATGTTACCGATGTTACCGATGTTACCGATGTTACCGATGTTACCGATGTTACCGATGTTACCTATGTTAACTATGTTACCGATGTTACCTATGTTACCTATGTTACCTATGTTACCGATGTTACCGATGTTACCGATGTTACCGATGTTACCGATGTTACCTATGTTAACTATGTTACCGATGTTACCTATGTTACCTATGTTACCTATGTTACTGATGTTACTGATGTTACCTATGTTTCCGATGTTTCCGATGTTACCTATGTTACCTATGTTACCTATGTTACCTATGTTACCGATGTTACCTATGTTACCGTTGTTACCGATGTTACCTATGTTACCTATGTTACCTATGTTACCGATGTTACCGATGTTACCGATGTTACCTATGTTACCGATGTTATCGATGTTACCGATGTTACCGATTTTTCCTTTGTTACCGATGTTACCGATGTTACTTATGTTTCCTATGTTACCTCTGTTACTGATGTTAGCTATGTTTCCGATGTTTCCTATGTTACCGATGTTACCTATGTTACCTATGTTACCGATGTTACCTATGTTACCGTTGTTACCGATGTTGCTTATGTTACCAATGTTACCGATGTTACCTATGTTACCTATGTTACCTATGTTACCTATGTTACCTATGTTACCGATGTTACCGATGTTATCGATGTTACCGATGTTACCGATGTTACCTATGTTTCCTATGTTTCCTATGTTACCGATGTTTCCTATGTTACCTATGTTACCGATGTTACCTATGTTACCGATGTTACCAATGTTACCGATGTTACCTATGTTACCGATGTTACCCATGTTACCCAAGTTACCCATGTTACCTATGTTACCCATGTTACCGATGTTACCTATGTTAACGATGTTACCTATGTTACTTATGTTACCGATGTTTCTTATGTTACCGATGTTACCGATGAAACCTATGTTACCGATGTTGCCTATGTTACCTATGTTACCGATGTTCCCCATGTTACCGATGTTACCGATGTTACCTATGTTGCCGTTGTTACCCATGTTAGCGATGTTATCGACGTTCCCGATGTTACCTATGTTACCGATGTTACCTATGTTACCGATATTATCTATGTTACCGATGTATCTTATATTAACTATGTTACCTATGTTACCGATGTTCCCCATGTTACCGATGGTACTGATGTTGCTTATGTTACTGATGTTACTGTTGTTACCGTTGTTACCGACGTTACCGACGTTACCGACGTTACTGATATTACCTATGTTACCGATGTTACTGATGTTGGCGATGTTACCGACGTTACGGATATTACCTACCTATGTTGACGATGTCACCGATGTAACCTATGTTGCCTATGGTACCGATGGTACCAATACGTGTTATTAAGTTAAAGTTGCCACATGCCTGTACAAATAATGCTATTTAGATGTGGATAAAAATCTAAATATTACTCCATATACAAATGATGCTACCTGGATGTCATAAAATACTGTAAAAATTAATATGTTTCATATTATTGTAAAAATTCTTCTTTCTTTTTAAAGAGTAAATAGATTTGGTTTTCTGTGTATCAGTGCTTAACTTGTTAAAATCGAAAGCTGTGCATGCCTGACTATAAACTCAAAGAAGGTAGTGTTTCATTCTGATAATGTCTGTAGTTAAGGTTACAGTGTACCTTCAGATCAAAAATTTATCGAAAATTTTTTTTTGGCGTCAAAATAAAGTTTACAGAATGAACTTTCATTCCAAAAAAAAATTATCGAAAGATAGTGAAAATTGACGGAGAAATGACGGTATAACTTTTGTGGGCGGAGTTTGTTTATGAAGCGATATGGTTTTTTAAGCGCTGTTTTCTCAAAGTTAATTTTTCGCTTGTTGGGAACACTTTAAAAAGCTACAACTCAAAGGAAATTTGTTTGATTTTCCTCAAATTTGGACAGAAGCTAGGCTAACATATAATCAACGAAAACTTGTCGGCGAATTTCTTAATTCCGAAAACTTTTTCGTCAAGAGCCATTTCCGTGCGATCATTCCCATTTTTTTCTCCCTTTTTCGAAAATATTCTGTATCTTTTCACTGCAATTGAATATGGGAAATCGCCGACACGTTTTTTTAGCGCTTCGTGTCCGGAAATCCGAGAACAAATCAAATTAGCAAAATACAATAATCGCTTTGAGTTATAGCGTTTTAAAGCTGATTCGGACGTTCGAATTTAGACGTCGTAAAAAATTCGACAATTCATTCTATTACCAAATGGTTTCCATATTTAGATAGCCAGCTCTATAAGCTTTAATTTGACATCTGGGTTTAGGTATATTAAGTTTAATCTTAAGACGCTAGAGCTGTTATACTGGAGACACCTCCGAAGGTACACTGTAACCTTAATAAACTACTACGACGGGTGGCGAATGAAATTTGTGTGCAATCTCCCTTCAGAGTTTAGCTTTTTTTGTCAGTAAAGTATAAAGACAGCCTTTTGGTGTGGTTGCGGTTTAGTTCGAAGGAATTTTTGTTTGGTCGATTGGTGACCTTGAGTAAGTTTTCTTTCCTGTGAATGCAATCTGGATGATGTATCTTTGTGAAAGCTCCTTTAGCAAATATGTTTTGTTTGCTGTTTGTTTGAAGGCATTTTAGCGCGGTCGAGCGGCGACCATTGGTGAGTTTTCCTTCCTTAAAGGGAACCTCCATTGTTATAACAAACTGGGTTAAATTATTGGAAATAAAGTCTAGTAGTAATAAGAGGCACCCTGGCTCACTTTACATCACCCATAAAAGTATCGAATTTTATCCGTTTCATTTCCTCGTTAAATCTTTCAAGATATTTTCAAAAAATCCTCGTTAAATTTCCAAAATTGTCGTTAATTTAGTGTATTTTGGAAATATTCCTCGGTAAAAACCCAGTGGGTAATCATCTTACCCGTTTTTGAGAAAAATCTAGCTCACTTTCCAAAAAAACACACATCCCTCATGAGCTCACTTTCCAAAAAAACATCCTCACGAGCCATTCTCCAGATCAATAAAACTCAATAATTTGGTATAACCATATGGAAGTGTATCTAATCCGGTTTCAACCTTATTCAAACAAACAAGCGATCCCGAGTTATCGCTTAACAAGACTTTTATTATGTTACTCCATTTCGTAACATAATATAACCATACATTTACAGTTAAAGAGGGTGATGTTATTTCACATTTTTGAGGAAGTAAAGAAGCACACATACGAACGTGTGAACAGAGACTATCCCAAAGAGATACCACTCAAGCAACGCTGACGAGTTCCATGGAAGAGAAAAATCACCACTACCTAAAGAGACCACCTCAAAGAGATACCACTCAAGCAATATTAGTGAGTTGGAGTGAGGAATTTTTATATGTAAAAAAATGGAATTAAAGAAATAAAAAGTATATAATAAAAAGCAATGGGAAGAGGAAGGACTGGTACTGTCACTCAAAGCAAATCGAAGATTGATTATGCCAAACGTATCACACGATTTATTACATATAATGATGGAAAAAAGAAAAATAATGAGATGATGGAAATTGATATAGAACAGGTGAAACGTTTGAATCCAAAGGATTTGGTCAAGTTTCTTGTACTGAAAGATGCTAAATGAACATATATAATTTCATCTCTAAAAACTAGAGATGAAAATGGAATTAAAGAAATAAAATATACTTAATAAAAAGCAATGGAAAAGCGCTCGAAAAGCACACTCAAAGAATTGCAATTTTTAGCAAAAGAGAAGAAAATCAAGGGATATTATCTAATGCGGAAAGCAGAATTAATTGATGCGCTAGATGCTGTTGAAAGACAAGAGCCTGTGAAATCACCAAAGCGTAAAGTTTTACAATGTTATCACGGAAGAAATAAATACAATTGTAAAGAGTGTTCAGGAGCAAGGATTTGTGAACACGGTAGACAAGAGTATACTTGTAAAGAATGTGGAGGAAATGGTATCTGCATTCATTGGAACATCAAATACTATTGTAGAGAATGTGGAGGAAATGGTATCTGTTTTCATGGTAATAACAAATATTATTGCAAAGAATGCGGAGGAAAGGGAATCTGTAAACATGGCAAAAACAAACGATATTGTGTTGAATGTGATGGAAAGGCTGTCTGTAATCATGGTAAAAAAATTGGTAAATGTAAGGAATGTAAAGAAGAGATACGACGACGGGTAGAGGAATATGCTAAAAATGAAGAAAATGAATTAAGTGAAAGCGAAACCGAAGATTAAAACTGTAATTATAATTTCAACTCGTGAAACGTGAGTTGAAAAAAAATTGTCTTAAAGAAATAAATATTCTATATAACAAACATGCAACTGACAAGTCTTTCAAATCTCTGCAAAGAAAATATTACTTTCCACGAAGCTGTAACATACACGGTGAAAAACACCGATTCAGAATATCAAAGGATTAAGATTGAAACCAATTATCCTAATAACAAGAAAGGACCGCTAGTGATCGAATCACCATTTCTCTTCAGTTTTGGAGTGAATGAAAGAAAGGATAAAGTAACTAACGAGGTAGTCGGTTACTCTATTCCGGTTTGTTTATGGAGTAAAGAGAAAGAGCCGACAGCAGAAGAAAATGAGTTTTATAAGTGTTTAAGATTTCTCGAGGATATCTGTCTTGAACAATTAGAAGACACGTATGGTCCGGAAATAGCGGATAAATTAAGTCCGTTATTATATTTCAAGAAAGGTAAGAAGAAGGTAAAGAGAGATGAAACAAAATCACCGGTGTTATATGCTAAACTGATATATTCGGAAAAGTCAGATAAGATTTTATCGCTATTCACAACGAAAGGAAACGAGAAACCTGATCCGCTCGACTATCTTAACCAATATTGTAAAGTCAAATTAGCTTTGTTAATTGAAAGCATTTACATCAGTGACAGCGTCGTTTCGATACAGATGAAAGTTCACGAGGCATATGTTAAACCGCTAAAACAGAGACAAGCGTTGTTAGCAATAGAAGAAAGTGAAAGCGAAGATGACGAAGATTAAACTTAAATAAATCAATTTCAAGTCGCGTTTCACGACTTGAAATACCACAGCATATGTGTTCATTGAGCTGAAACGCCGTCACGTTCAGTGAAAAAATATCCGGTGACGTCATCAAATAACTGGTTGAAAGCGGTTTTACACGTGAAACACTGCACGTTCACTGTACAGAAAGTCCGATTTTTTGATGTTATAACCTAATTAACATACATGCAAATTAGCTACATATTTCTTCGACGTAGTTACCACCAACCGAAAAAACTAAATAAAAATTTTTTTGGTAACTACGTCGAAGAAAAATGTATGGAATTTCCGGTTATTCATTTTACACGAAGACTTCATAGTGTTCAGACGTTAGAAATTTCAAGCTATCATGTTATGAAAATTCTCTCATATTTCTCTTCAATCCTGTCATTAGAAAGCGTACAAAGATCGCTAATCATATCATCGATTAATCTCATCTCATCCACAAACGAATCGTGATCGAAATGTTTTCCACGCATACAAGAACGTAAGTCAATCAATACTTTCTGATACGTTGTATATGCGTGTTTACTCATTTCAATCCGTCGATTATAATTCTTGTAATCGGCGTATGTTTTCAATAACAACCCCGCACCGGCAATAACTCCTAGCGTAACTGGGTTTAGCGTAACTCCACCTGCTATTGTACCGCTCGCGATAAGAAATGAACTACTCAGTTTACAGAATAGATTCATCCGCTTGAACCGTCTATAAGTCTTTTTATAACACCACCACTTCTTGTGATAAAATCTGTAAAGAGCCTTAATCTCCAACAGTCTCTCCTCACCGATCGATGTATCGATGTGATTGAACGTGAAAATATCTCGTTTGTGTTTCATATTTTAAAATTATAATAATAAAATTTTAAACATAAAATGATTGCAAGCGTTTTCTTTCTTGTCTCTTTTATAAATGAACATATCTTTCAAGATTTATCTCCTAAATGGTTAAGAGAAACTCGAGAGATCGCAAGAGAGGTTGTAGAAGCGCTTGAACAGATCTAGCCAAATCTACTGTGTGAAAGATCGTCTAATTTATTATACGTAGCGTATAATAAATTTTTATGAGAAACTTAGGAGATCGGTTCAAGTAGAAGGCTTACCAAACATTTATTGATTGCTGGGGTAGTACCCTGATCACTTTGTACTCTCACCCGAAATGTATCACACTCAGTCAAAATAATATCTCTATCTAGGTGACAGACCTGCTTCTTACCTCCCTCTCCTCTTCCTATTACATTGTTTATCATCACAAAAATAGGAGGGTATGTTTCAAGCGTATCGAGGATCTTAATACAACATTTTACAATTTTACAATTTTCCGGAACCATTTCTTCTTCTTCCTCTCCTAAAAATAGAGCAAATGTTTGGTTCGTAGTTTTCTTGTAAAGACCGTTGATAAATACACCACAACTGTTGAGACTTGGTGAATTGATAATTGTGTGATTATTCATATCGAGTGTGGTCTGCATTAGCATTTTCCCACCTTCCAAAATATAAGGAGTGTCGTAAACACTAGCCGGTACATCTGAGTGGTATCCTTTTATTCCGTAAATTATAAGGTAAGCTTGAGCTTGTGAAGCCGATGTTGGTGAACCGCTACATTTTAAATCGACCCTAATATACTCCGGTGGTGAAATTTCCCACTTATGTAGATGGATAATACTTCTACTGTAATTAGAAAATTTTTTCATCGGTTGATTAATTATGTTGAGAGAAGCCGATCGAACATCGACGCTGACGCCACTCATCGTAGGTGGGATAAATTCGATACAAACGGTATATTCTCCCTTTGGTAATTTATACATATTAAAACCGATTCTTGATGAGTAGCTATTTAGCGGATGCTTGTGTAATAGCAACGCATAAACTTTTCTGTTTAGTGTATGCGGTGACTCTACCAAATCGACTATTCCGGTGACGGTTATATCATGCTCGGATGAGCTTTCATCAACATTTTCCATTATGTACCGGAACTCATCTTTCAAATTTGACGAATCACTGATATGTGATTCGTCAACATATTTTTTGAGCTTTTCTTCTACCTCGTTCGTATGAACTACCACATCCCCTATCATGAGATTGAGTTTTCTATCACCACCGTCCACATAAGATTTATTACATGCATCGGAACTGTTTTGCGGATCACCGAGATTGGTAATCTTATGGTTTGACATATCTAAATCTTCACCGGACGGATTACTCAATTTATCGGAAATTATATGATCCACGTATCTTTTATTTGCTCCTTGGTCAGCGACCGTCGGGTCCTTTACATTGTAAACCGTATTGTTTCCCATATCTAAACTAGTCTCCATCGGAAACGTCTCTTTGCGAGATAAGAAAATATTTTTGACATCGTTGTAAGAGACAAGATTGTTATAATTTGCTCCTAAATCGTGATATGATTGTTGTTTCGAATGGACAACATTGAAACGTTGCTTTAGATCGATATTTTTCACAACCTCGTGCGTCGGTTCAGGAGCGTTAGGATGAAATTTTTTCAGAGTCACCATATTGACAGCGCATAAATCGTTATCTTCATCCGTGTCCATGTTTACGATTAGTTTTCTATTCATATCGATCTCTCCGGGAAGAATCAATCTATTTCCTCGAAGATCTAAATCACCGGTCATATGAGTCGAACCGTCAACAAGAATAACATCTGTCCGATCTGGTTTCCTACGTAGTTGCACGTCCATCTGATGTTTTGTTATCGCATCATCATTTCCCACTCCTTCGCCAACATTTACAAGACGTTTTTGTTGAATATCGTAATTGTTATTGACATCTAATTTCAAACCGGTATGAGCATGTACTTGTTGATTAAAATTTTTTATATATTCACTCACATCGAAATTACTGTATCTTCTGATATTATTAAAAATACCCATCGTAAGTATGTTACTTATTATTAATTAGTATTACATATAATTTTTAAAAAGTCTCATCAAAGTTCTTAGCAACACTTTTCTTTTCTTTGTCTAAAAATAAGAATTCATATGGACCAAGTTTATCAAAAAGAACCGGATCTATTAGATTTTCTTGCGCAATCAGATTTAAATGTTTTTTAGTCGTTGGTGGATACAAAATCATGTGGGAACAGTTCTGTCGGAGTTTCTGAGGAACATCGTAATAAGATTGAGATAGATAGATCGGGGAAATTTTATGATGTCGACCATCTGTATAATGATTGGCGATTTTGTTTTGAACTGCTTGGGGAGCGTTAATAAGATCATCAAAAACCACTACTTTTCTATTATCGTTCGGATAGTCTGTCGTATCCATAATATCATCTTCTCCGTAAAGTTCTAAAATATCGTATCCGACTCTTTGACTGGCTTTTTCCATTAATTTCTGCAAGTCTTGAATTTTATGCTGATGTTGATTTGGTGAGTATAGATAAATCTTATCATAATAAATGAGCGGCTTTCTAAGAATATGCATTAAGGTGTTTGTTTTTCCACATCGAGTTTGGCCAGTTATCAACATTCGGAAATCTTCATTAAGAAAATCATTTAACGAACGATTATTATCGTTACTTTTTATCACATCATAATTCGGTATTTTCATTTTATTTAATAGGGTAGATAATCATTTAAACTTAAATGATTATTTTACAGTTATTTTAATAAACTTAAGTGTTTATTTTACAGATATTTAAAAATAACTTAAATGTTTATTTTACAAATAAATTAAATAACTTATATGTAAATTATAAATTATGGATCTTGATAAGATCAAAAAATATGCAGATTTAGAATTTGAAGGATTCAAAATTGCTAAAGCGGTTACCGATGTAAAGAATGAGGTGAAAAATAAAGAACAAGTTCGCGATGTTGCGATGAGTGATTATTTTAAAACTCTGAGAGAACCGCTAATTGAACAGCAACGCAAAACAGATGAAAAACAGGACAAAGTAATTCAGCAATTAAAAGAAAATCAATTAGCTTTGACCAGCGGTTTCAAAGATTTGGTTGAAACTAACAAAGATATTTTAACATTGAATAAAGAGCTACCATTTCCTGGTGGTGACCAACCACCAACGGAAATACCCGCAATACCTGAACCACCACCGAAGGCCAAAGTAATAACCGCCGAACCGAATAAGATGTTCACAGAAAGCGAATTAGAATTTTTAAAAGAAACTTTTCATGAACCTAATGAGCTACTTAAAATGAGCGATCAACAGTTAACTGAAACTTATAATGAAGCTAAAGATGAGAACAGAAGTGTCGGAATAAAGATAGGTGGTTTGAAAAGGAGAAAACCAAAGACAGAAGAAGAAAAACAACAACTCGATTATGATCTGAAAACATATGAAAGAACAAGAGATATATTAGAGAGATATTTAACAACGATTAAGAATGTAAAAATTTTACCGCAATATACAAAACAAAAACAAGGTGAAGGGGTACGCAAGTACAAACAACCAAGACGAAACGCTTATAAGATTCAAAAAAATCAATATGGTGGTCTCTTAATCGACATGCCTAAATTAATGAAAGAACTGAAATTGAACGTCTATAATCAATATGGAAAATTAATCTATCAAGCCGATGTTGATAAATCTCTAATCGATTTACTAATGAAAAGATACAATCCTAAAACAAAATATAGTATGAACGCTGTAAAAGTTTTTAATGATCTGAATGTTTTAAGCAATCTACCTCCTCATAAATCATCTGGTAAATCGAAAATGATCGGTTCAAGTATAGTTTATTATGATGATCCTAACAAATTGGTAGACAGAATGAAGATAATAATAGGTTCGATGGCTGCTGGTAATAATTCACCTGTTTTGAGAAATGATCTATCACAAATAAATGATGAGCTGTTAAGAATAGGGGTAATAGATAAGACAACTCATGAGAAATTATATAAAAAATATTTAGCGTAATTAAAAAATAAAAAGTATTTATTATACGGATCGTATAATAAAATGGATGTTAACAGAACGCTAGTCTTCAAATCTATAGATGCAAGAAAACAAAATCCTAATAATAAACCTGGAAATTTTACTGTAAGGTTTACTCCTGAGCTGTTATTGGATGATAACAAGCAATGTTTTTTGGCATTGGATCATCTTAGCATGACTGCGAGTTGGCATAACATTCGTCCCGAATATGATAACGACAAACTAAAAATATCGAAAGATAAAGGTCAAACGTACGAAACGATTACTTTTCCATCAGGGGTTTATGATTACGAAGATATAAATGATTTTATCCACAAAACGATTGGAAAAATACCCAACACGGAGGAATATGGAATTAACGTATTGTTTGATCTTACAACTTACAAGGTATTTATTCAATTATCTACCGATTATCGCATCGATTTCCAATCGAGTGGAAATTTTAATATTTTACTCGGATTCGAATCGAAAGTTTTAACGAGCACCGCCTACGGGAAAAATTTCCCTAATATCAGTAACAGCATCGATAATCTTTACCTAAAATGTAGTTTGTTGAGCGATTCGATCGTTTCAGGAAAGCGAAGCAATACCTTATTCACATTCTCAACAAATACAAAAACAAGGTCTTTACCTTTTGAAATCTACCCAAGAGTGAATTATTTATGGCATAAGATAAATAGAAAAGATATATCTGAAGTAACCTTTTACTTAGCCGACGATGAAGATAGAAATGTTGATCTGAACGATATCGATATTTCCATAACCGTAGTGTTAAAAGAAGTATAATTTTATTTATATAAATTAAAACAACTTAGGCTTGGACTTACGTCATGGAAGAACAAAGAAGAGTAAGAGATTTTGATACAGGAGAAATTTCTTATATTAACTCTGTAGAGTATGATATACAAGGTAGTGGTTTCTCTGATATTTTTGCAAAAATCGCTAAAACTATAACAGGAAAAACAGCGAGTAAATTAGCCAGTAAAGCAGCAGAAAAACTTATTGAAAAAGGTGCTGAAAAGGTTGGAGAAGAGAGTGGCAAACTTCTTGGTGAAAAAATTTATGACAAGTTTTCCACAAGAGGTAAAAAAGAACCTGCTGCACCACCGCCATCACCACCAACACCAAAAATCTCAGGCGAAACAAAAGGAGTTGATATTATTAAATTTTTAAACGAAGAAAACGCAAAGAAGGAGAAGAAAGAAGATAAATATCAACATCTTAGAGATATCATAAATGAACTGATTTAATTTTAAAAATAATTTCTTATTATACTAACGTATAATAAGAATGAGTTTCAGAAATCCAGAATTGGTCAAACGTTATGAATACGTATCCTACGATTTGGAAACACCGCTAATCGATAATGTCGCAAATAATAATAGACAGGTTAAGGATAATTATCGATTCACAGTTGATAACTCTTCAGAAGCAAATCCGATCGATTGGTATAACGCTTATTTGGAAGTAGATTTCAAACTTGTTACGCTTGCTGATAGTACAACCGGTATAACAGCAGGACCAAATAACGGTAATCAAGATTGTACCACAACCAATGGCCATACATTTATAAAACAGATTCAGGTTGAATGCAACGGGATGACAGTTTATAATAACACAAGAGCCAATGAAACATCGAACGTACTTTCCCTCTTAAAATATACAAAAAGTTATGCCGACACAATCGGTAAAGATCAGTTTTTATATTTAGATTCATCCACGGGAACAACAGAAGCACGACCAGCTCAAGCGCTATATAACGAAGGTTTTGCTAGAAGAAAGATCCTGACGGATGCTGCAGCTATCAATAAGATATCGATTCCGTTAAATCTATACAGCTATTTTGCAGCTTTCAAAAATAATCTTCACCCAAATATTAAGACAAATCTTCTTATAGAACTTGAAAGCGACAACAATATAATTTTCAGAAAAAATGCTGCTCCCGATAGTAAAGTGATTTTAACAAAATTAAGATTGTGGTGTCCAAAAATTATTTTCAATGGCTTAGGTATGAAACAGTATCTTGAAGATTATTTGAAACCTAAAAAATGGACTTATTTGAGAGAACATACCGAAATATTACAAACAACATCTGTAAATAACTCCTTTCGAATAAGTACAGGTATTAGGAGACCGAGGCATGTATTTTTATGGGTTGTTCCCGAGGCAAGTTATAGTAATCAGGAACAAAATATATTTACTTTCAAAACATTTACAATCGGTGCAAACAATCGATATTTTTCTAGAGCACACTTGCAAATAAATAATAGCATCCAGTATCCTCAATTAGAAATGACATCAAACGAAGAGTCAAGACTTTACAGAGCTTTGTTATCCTACAGTTCCGCTTACAACGACTTTTTAAGCGGAACAATAATTGACCGATCAAATTTCAGAAATCTTTTTGGAATTCTATACTTTAATCTTAGAAACCAAGAAGAAGATGTAAAAGATGGTACAGTTGCACTTACTTTTAATTATGAATTGAACGGTGCAAATCCAACAAATTATAGATTAAATGCTTTAGTTTTACATGAAAAAGAGATAGAGTTATACACATCATCTGGAAAAATATTAATAAAAGCGTAAATCTAATTAAAATTATATTTTGTAAAAATAAAAATGGCTACACCGTATTTCGCATATGGAGTAAATTTGTCTCAAGGACAGCTACATAAACTTAAAAAAGCATACGACGATAACTCTCAAATTACGATAAGGTTGACTAAAAATAATTTGAAAGGGTCGCATGAACTGTTGTTGACAAAAACCCAGATTAATAAGATTAATAAAGCCCTAAAAAACGGTACCGGTACCGATATCAAAATATCTAAAACACAGATTCGTAAAGCGATCACCGTAGGTGGAAGTTTGTGGACCTCGCTGATGTCACTCGGTGCAAAGTTACTACCTTTTGCTACAAAAGCGGCAACAAAGGTAGTACCTTTAGCTACAAAAGCAGCTACAAAAGTACTACCTCATTTAGCTACAGGAGCGTTAGGCGCTTTGGGAAGTCTCGGTATCGATAAGATTTTTGGTAACGGAATCACGGTACCGTTTGATTTTCTTCCTCAACTACTACGTATAAAAGGATTGACGCAAGGGCAAGCGCAAGCGGTAGAAAAAGGTATGCAAACCGGTAGCGGAATAACGTTCAAACCAACGAAAAGACAACAGAACGGAGGATTTTTAGGAACGCTTGCTGCAATCGGAATTCCTATGGCTATCGAATTAGCTTCAAAACTTTTTGGAAAAGGGTTGACCGTAGGTCCGAGTGAAGGTTACGGATTACAGGTACCAAAATCATCGAGAGGTAGAGGATTACAGGTCTCTCCAAGGTTTCCATACTATCCTCCACCTTTTTACGGATCATGGGATGAAAAAAACCCAAATTTAGGGATGTACCGTTAAGTAATTTTGACCTCCTTGAATGGATAAAATACTTAAAAATACCTGATTTCCGAGGTATTTTTTCGAGAGATCAAACAGTAAGTATACCACCAGGTAAAACAGGATGTTGTATAATTAATCTTGATGATAAGATAGGGAACGGAACACACTGGGTAGCAACATTTGTAAAAAATAAAAATCTCATATATTATTTTGATTCGTTTTGTTTACCACCACCACAAGATTTCATTGATTATGCAAATAGTTTACACATGGAATACCAATACAATATCGGTTACCCGTTTCAAGCTATAAATTCGGTAAGATGCGGATATTATTGTTTATATTTTCTTGATAATATTTACAAAAAATCATTTTACGATTGCTTAAGTAGATTCAAAATCGATAATCAAAACTACAATGAAAAGTTTATTAAAAAATATTTCAATTAATTCAATTAATTTTAAAATTAAAAAGTTTATTATACAGTTCGTATAATAAAATGGAACCACCAGCAAATATATATTGCGTCAAGGAACAAAAACATACAAACAATGCTGAACCGTTCGGTTATGAGATAGCCAGCAATGGCAGACCTTATTTTTGGTGTAAGTGTGCTAATTGCGGAATCAAGAAAATCCGATTCGTTAAGAAATCCCATTTCGATAAGATTTCGGGAAACTAGTTCAGCCCGCCCCTGAGGCGGGCTTTGGTGGGGGCTTTTTTGATGTGGAAGGTAGCCATAGTCTTGGAGAGATAGCTATGAAAGCTGGTATGAAAGGTCTTTACAATTTAGGAAAAATAGGAGCGTCAAAAGCCATCAAATCAGACTTTGTAAAGAAAAAGATTAAATCAGGCATTGATAAGTATATAGATCAGGGTTTGGACAGTTTCACAAAAGACTTATCGAAAAAACTCGATCCACTTCACCGCGGTGGTGAGGTTGATATACAAAAACATTTATCAAAATTTGGAGAATTACATATGCGAACACCAACTTTAAAAAAATATAATTACTGTGGTCCTGGAACAGACTTAGAAAATCGTTTGAAATCAAATGACCCAAAGATTAGAGACCCAATAAATAACCTTGATGCTATTTGTCAAAAGCATGATATCGCATATAGTAAAGCACAAAGTTTGAAAGACAAACATAAAGCAGATGATATAATGCTTGATGAAATTTCAAAAATTCCATATAAAGATCGCCCCTGGGGTACTGCAGCTGTTCAAGGGATTATAAAAGGTAAAAGAATACTGGGTCTTGGTGCTTCAAAAAACGGAAAAAGCCGCCGAGTAAAAACATGGTGACGTGGCAAGAAAAGTTAGCTGATGAGTTGCATAAACCTATAAGACGGAAGTTTACTCGGCGGCGTGTTATCGTTAACGGTATCGATGAGATATGGTGTTCTGACCTTGTTGAGATGCAGAAATATAGTAAGTGGAATAAGGGTTATCGGTATCTTCTTATGGTGTTAGATATTTTCAGTAAATACGGTTGGATTGTACCGCTGAAGAATAAAAAGGGAGAGACCGTTGCAGAAGCGTTCAAAACAATACTCAAGAAAGGAAGAAAACCAAGAATGTTGTGGACTGATAAGGGTAAAGAGTATTACAATAAGAATATGAAAGAACTGTTAGACAAAAATAAGATAACAATATATTCGACAGAGAATGAAGAAAAATCTACTGTTTGTGAAAGATGGAACCGTACGATAAAACAGAAAATTTCTAAGCAAAATACCATCCAAAACAATACTGTGTATTATGATGTGTTACCGAAGATATTGAAAAAATACAATAATACAAAACATCGAAGCATCGGGATGACGCCTGTGGAAGCGTCGAAGAAAAAGAATGAAAGTGCTGTTTTCTTAAATCTGTATGGAAAGAAGAGACCAACAGCTACGCATAAACCGAAATTTAAAGTTGGTGATAAAGTTCGAATATCGAAATATAAACGTCCTGTTTTCGATAAAGGTTACACACCGAATTGGACTGAAGAGATTTTTACTATCGATAAGATTCAATACACTAATCCGATAACATATAAAATAAAGGATGAGATGGATGAGGAGATAACGGGTACTTTTTATGAGCAAGAGTTGCAGAAGGCTGTTCAAGATGTTTACCGTATTGAGAAAGTGATTCGACGAGATGCTCGAAAAGGTAAAGCGTTAGTAAAGTGGAGCGGTTACCCAGAAAAATTCAACTCTTGGATAGATTTGAAAGAACTGAAAGACCTGTAATGATGTAAGCTTTTTTCATTTCATATGAAATACATGAAATGAAAAATTAAAAAATGGTAATAAAGAAATCTTGAGTATGAATCAAATAAGATGGATTCAAAAACTGTTGAACAGCTTAAGGCAATTGCACGTGAAAACGGATTGAAAGGTTATTCACGTCATAGGACGAAAGCGGCGCTGATCGAATTCATCGAAAGTAGATTAAATACTCCCCCACCTCGAGGTATCGTTACTTTTATGGATGAACCTTCACCACCCCCACCGCCACCGCCACATAGACCAAAACCTTATCAGATGAAACCCAAACAGACCCGTAGACAGAAAAGAGAAGAGAAAAACTTTGAAGCGCCTTCGGGGGTTGTTCCGGCGGATAATAAGACAAAAGAGAAACAGATCAAGCGGCTCAAGAAAAAACTCCAAAAGGTTAATAAAAAGTTGAAAAATAACAAAAAGCAGAGAAAACAGCTGTTTTCAAAAAGAGAGCTGCTCAACAACGAGCTTGACACGCTTCGTATGAAAAGAACAACCTTGTTGGAACATGAAGCTTCGTATGAGATAATCAAGATATCTTCAAAGGAAAGTAGAAAGTTCAAATCGTTTTTCGATAAATTCAATGTAAAGATAATAAACCCACGTGCAGCGATGCACGATATCGATATCGCAATATTATTGTTAGAGATCGGATCGAAAGTAATAAGAGAGAGAGGGTTACAAAACGGTGACAAGATTCGATGGATACTTAGTCATCCGAGTTGGCAAAAACCGGTCAGTACAAAACAGATCACAATCACAGATAACCTTGGGACGGATCTGGTTGAACAGATAGCTAGATTCGTTGAATACAAGGATGTACCGATTAGTGAGGTTGAGATAGAGATTCAGACGATAATGGTTCCTCGGGGTAAAGGACGATTGCGTGTAACCAAAGACAATGTTTCAAGAAAAAAGTCAGTCATAACGATTAAAAACAGTGATAGTATATGTCTTGCCAGAGCAATTGTAACAGCGGTGGCAAATATTAACAAAGATAGATGGACAAGTTCGCAATTGAAAAACGGGTTCAACGCTTCGAGAAAACTGCAGGAAGATGAAGCAAAGAAACTTCACGAAGAAGCTGAAGTTCCGATATCGCTATTTGGGTCTACTTTTGAAGATGTGAAAAGATTTTCATTTCATATGAAAGTAGAGATAAATATCGTTAATGCTGACCAGTTTAATGAGATAATTTTCACAGCCGCTCCTTTTGAAAATGCGAGTAAGATCTACCTTTTGAAAAATAAAAATCATTACGATGTCATTACAAGTATGCCAGGCTTTCTTTGTAAAGATTATTATTGCCATACATGCAAGAAACCCTATGAACATAGAGATAAGCATAGATGTCCGACAAAATGTATCGCTTGTTTCAAATCTTTTCCTGACGGAAAAAAGTGCTCTAAACCACCAATTCCATGCGATAAATGTAATAGATCTTTTTTCGGATTAGCATGTTTTGACGAACATAAACGCGACAGATCAAAATGGGGAGAACCCGACATTGTGTGTGAAAATGTAGGAAAATGTTTGAAATGCGAGAGAATAATCGTAACTTCAAAAGATAGAGATGGAACGATTCATAACCTAAAGACCCACATATGTGGCCATTCAAAATGTTCCAACTGCAAAGATTACTGCGATTTAACAACACATGAATGTTTTATGAGAAAAACACGATGCAAAGGAGGATATTGTACAGGTTGTACTGAAGAAAAAGTATGTTACTCTTGTCAAACATACACGGAAAACTATATGTTTTTCGACCTTGAATGTGTTCAAGAGACGGGTATTCACGAAGTAAATTTAGCTGTGGTACACGATTTTAAAGGAAATGAGTGGGTCTTTCACACAATTGAAGAATTCTGCAAGTTTGTGTTTGAGGAGTATGAGGTGGAGGATGAGAAGGGGAAGAAGAAGATGGAGCAGAAGCATAAAGGATATACCTTCATTGCACATAATTCAAAAGGTTATGATGCTCAGTTTATCTTGAAATGGTGTGTAGAAAATATCGTAAAACCCGATATTATATATTCAGGTACAAAAATAATGTCGATGGAGATCAAGTCATTCAAAATAAGATTCATAGATAGTTTGAATTTTGTTCAAACGAGATTAGCAGCGTTCCCAAAAACGTTTGGATTGAAAGAACTGAAAAAAGGTTATTTCCCCCATTATTTCAACAAAAAGTGTCACCAAAACTATGTAGGACCGATTCCGAGCAAGAAACACTATGGTTATGATCAGATGAAGAAAGATGAAAGAAAAGCTTTTCACGAATGGCACGATGCTCGTGCCAAAGAAAACTATGTTTTTGATTTCCGAAAAGAGCTTATTGAATATTGTAGGTCTGACGTTGATATTCTTCGAAGATCGATGATGATGTTTCGTGAAGAGTTTATCGAACTCGAAAATATCGATCCGCTTCAATATATCACAATCGCAAGTGTGTGCATGACAATTTTCAGAGCTAACTATTTGGAATCAGGAACAATCGCTGTCGTAAAAGATACCACACGACAGGAAAATTATTCGAAAATAAGTATCGCATGGTTAGATTTTCTAGCTGAAAAACACGGAATTAAAATTCAACACGCTCTCAACGGTGGTGAGAAAAAACTTGAGTGCCTCAAAGGTAACAATTATGTCGACGGTTTTTGCGAAGCAACAAATACTGTCTATGAATTTCAGGGATGTTTTTGGCACGGTTGCAAGAAATGCTTCGATTCAGATACGATAAATACCAAAAATCAGATGGATATGAAAACTCTTCATCGTCGTACGATGGAAAAAAATAATAAGATTATCAATAGTGGGTATAACCTTGTTGAAATCTATGAATGCGATCTCAAACAAAATTCTGAATTTAAATCTTTCTTGAAAAATGATTGGAAACGTGATTTTGTGGAGCCGCTTAACCCCAGAGATGCCTTCTTTGGTGGTCGAACAAATATTACAAAGCTAACCCATGATTTCAAAGAGAATGAATCGGGTGCGTATGTTGATTTTGTCAGCCTGTATCCAACAGTTCAATTCTACGAGGAATATCCGATCGGTCATCCTGAAAAGATTTTCAATCCCAAAAGGTTTGATAAAAAATGGTTTGGGTTCATAAAATGTAAAGTGGTTCCACCTCGAGGGCTTTATCATCCCGTTTTACCGGTAAAAATAAGATGCGATAAGGCTGAAAAGTTGCTGTTTCCTCTTTGTCGAACGTGTGCAGAAACAAAACAACAAGAATGTTTACATACGAACTCTGAAAGATCATTTATCGGAACATGGTGTACAAACGAGATGCAAAAAGCGCTTGAAAAGGGATATAAGATTGAAAAGATTTATGAGGTTTGGCATTTCAAAGAGACATCTAGTGATCTTTTCAAAGAATATGTTAAAAAGTTCATGAATATCAAATTGGAAAGCTCTGAACTCAAAACCGGTCCTGGATGCAAATATGAGTCAGAAGAGCATTTTAGACAGGTTGTCAAAGAACGTTTGGGAATTGAGTTAGGGAAAATAGAATTTAATCCTGGAAGGAGGGCAATTGCGAAAATATGTCTGAATAGTCTTTGGGGAAAGTTCGGACAGCGAAACAACATGACACAACACAAATATGTAACTGAATCAAAAGAGTTTTACAAAATTTTGCTCGATGATAACATTGATAATCTTTTCATTCAGTTCCTCACTGAAGATATGGTGCAGATGACGTATGATTTGAAAGATCAGTTTGTGGATAATGCAAACAACACAAATATTTTTATTGCCGCATTTACAACAAGTCATGCGCGTCTAAAGTTGTACGGTGTTTTGGATACTCTCGGAGAACAGGTGCTCGGATTTGATACCGACAGTTGTTGGTATATACAAAGACCTGGAGGCAAAACAATTGAAACCGGTGATATGCTTGGTGAGCTAACAGATGAGCTTGGAGGTGATAAAATTGTTGAGTGGTGCGGTTCTGGCCCAAAATCTTATAGCTATGTGACGGGAAAAGGAAAAATTACTTGTAAAGTAAAAGGTTTCACACTAAATCACGAAAACAGTCAATATTTGAATATGAAAGGAATGAAGGAAATCATCAACCGGCAGAAAGAAAGAATCACTCTTGTCAATGAGCAGAAAATCACAAGAGATCCAAAAACAAAAGAAGTTTTTAATCAATATCAAGAGAAAGACTTTCGGTTTGTTTACGATAAAAGATGTTTGAATAAGGTTGAAACCGGATTAGATACACTTCCATATGGTTATACCAAATTATTGAGTTTTATTGATCTGGAGAATGGCTCGTGAGGATGTTTTTTTGGAAAGTGAGCTCATGAGGGATGTGTGTTTTTTTGGAAAGTGAGCTAGATTTTTCTCAAAAACGGGTAAGATGATTACCCACTGGGTTTTTACCGAGGAATATTTCCAAAATACACTAAATTAACGACAATTTTGGAAATTTAACGAGGATTTTTTGAAAATATCTTGAAAGATTTAACGAGGAAATGAAACGGATAAAATTCGATACTTTTATGGGTGATGTAAAGTGAGCCAGGGTGCCTCTTATTACTACTAAGTCTAAATTAAAAATTTTTAAAAAACAGGTGCAAATATAATTTTAGTGTACAAAAAAATGGATATGAATA
The DNA here is from genome assembly GCA_022457155.1 of Cladopsammia gracilis. Taxonomy (NCBI): domain Eukaryota; kingdom Metazoa; phylum Cnidaria; class Anthozoa; order Scleractinia; family Dendrophylliidae; genus Cladopsammia; species Cladopsammia gracilis. The sequence continues at coordinate 162,819 of JAJGOT010000291.1, forward strand.
TCGCCTATTTTCGCTTTTAAATTTCCCGCCCGGCCCTCCCACTCAGCCAATAAGTGCATATTATGACCTCTTTAATAGGAAAAGCTCTTTAATACGGATGCTTGGCTTCGTCCCTTTGGTGTCCGTATTAAGGAAGTTCAACAATACTTACCAGTGAAAGAAAAGCACGTTATTTTAAAGGCTGGTTTCCTTATATGATCGCTAACAAGCGCCTTGTAAGTAATAAAGTCTTTAGTGATTATAGCGGACATTTGGAGACATGAGGCACATCGGCGATCAATGACGATAGATACTTTGAAAAAGTTGGTTTAACCAAAACATATATGATCACCAAAGATCGCGTGATCACATGATTTTTTCCCGGGAGGTTTTCTTAGTGCTTTCTGAGATAAACAACGCTTTCCGTGACCCCATTTCCATAGAATTATGGTAACACGAGAGGAAGATTGGGCGAACGAGAAATAGCTATGGAGGCGCGCGTTTCTTCTGTCTCTTTTTTCTTCTGGCTAATTAGATCCAGCCAAAATGTTCTTCTTCGTTGTTGATCCGAACTGTGTATCACAAATATTCTATAAAGAACGATTCCATTAGTTCTTAAATGTTTTATGTTTTAATGTGCTGTACCGTTAAATCTCTATTAAGCCACCCGGTGACTTATTTCTTTAAGGTACTTTTGAGGAGTTGCTTATTAGAGAGAGAAAGAGAGAGAGAGAGAGAGAGAGAGAGAGAGAGAGAGAGAGAGAGAGAGAGAGAGAGAGAGAGAGAGAGAGAGAGAGAGAGAGAGAGAGAGAGAGAGAGAGAGAGAGAGAGAGGTAGAGGGAGAGAGAGAGAGAGAGAGAGAGAGAGAGAGAGGGGGGGGGGGCTTATTCAGTGATTTAGCAAAATGCAGCACGATGTACACTATCAGGATATAATATGATATGAACTTTATTCAATCATCGTAATCTCAGGATTAAACTTTAATGTTACAATAACATTATTTTCCCTATATAAATGGTATATACCTGGTTTATACCAATAACAAAAGCCACTTTATCACGGTTCAAGAGTAGTAAGTAAGGAGGAGGGGTGGGGTTGCTTAAAAGATAAGGGGGGCTTAAACACTAAGTTCCGGTATAAAACGAGCCTGACCTGGTCATTCTCACCTCCAGTGGTCAATCAACCACTGAAGCATTAACAACTGACAAACAACATGCGTCATTACTAAGTAATAGTGGTGCAGTCCTCTGGAACCGAGGTGCAGTCCGAGGTGCAACGGTGCAGTCCTCTGGAACCTCTAGTGGTGCAGTCCTCTGGAACAGTCTACCCTCAGCTGCTAGGCAGGCAACATCTCTGACTAATTTCCGACGATTCTTAATTAATTCCGACACGGCATTCGTGTAAAACAGGTTTTATTTTAATTTACTTTTCTTTAATAGTTAGTTATATTTGTAATTATAGAAGATTAATTTACATACATATTTTTTTTATTAAGTTGTAGTTTGTATTTAATTGTTAACGCCTGATGTATTTACCGTGTTTTTTAAATAAAGATGATGATGATGACCATTGCTAACACAATTTGGAAAAACTTTATGAAAGTTATATCAGAAGTCTTTATGAACTTCTATTTCTTTTATTTTGCTTAGGTAAAATCTTGGTTTAATAAGATTTTTGAAGTAAATTATATTTAAAGTGCCCCTATGATCAAATTTTTGATTTTCATTTTTTTACATTTTCGTGTACTATTAGACTTTCTTACTCATCTTGCCAAATTTTAATCCATTACGAACATCAGAAGTCATTTTATTTTAACATTACCGTTATTTTACAAATCCTTTGATTGCAATTAGAAAAGGGGGAATCAATGTTGGCAAATTTAGCGACCTTTTATGTAAAAAATATTTCCTGTGTTCGACGAACTTGCCGCTAAATTGGTGGCTTTTGATATATATATATTTTTAAATTCATTATATCAAGGCGGCAGTACAACAACCTGAATGTTATGTACAAATCCTTAATCTTGGTTATTACTGGATCAAATATTTTTCCTTCATAATGAAATTGTGGTGAATGTATTTCACTTTCATTTACATCCAAAACTTTTAATTATATAAGTGGGGAGGAATAGCACATCGAATCCCTGACCACGTTAAAAAGTTTGTGTGACGTAATCCTTCCCTTTTTTGCAATGTTATATGATTCCACATTATCCTTATTAAATTGCATCTGGTTGGTAAAAATAATTCCAACTTTAACATAATTCTCGTAGTATGTGCTCTTACCTTCTATTTTAATTAGCTTATTGTTCCAGATTATACTTTCAGATATAAGAGGCTTAGTAGAAAAAAACATTTCTAAAATCAGCCCACCATTGGAGAAATTCACTGTAAAAAGTAGAATGAATGTTGTAATCTTTAACATCATAATTGCATCTAAATAAAAAAGTTCCTCCGTAATTCGCTAGCAGGCAATTAATATACGCTTTCCATGGTGCAGAACCCTGAGAAAAAATCCTTCCAAGCCAGGTTAATCTTAACCATTTAATTGAAGTTTCTAAATCTATTAGCCCTAGCCCTCCAAATTGGATATCATTAATTGTCGCTGGTCGCGCTGTTTTATCAGGCCCATTCCATAAGAAGTTATATATAATAGTGTTAAGTTGCTTTATGAAATCTTGCGGAGTTGGAAGAACTGAGAACACATATATCATCTACGAAAGCAAAAAGAATTTAATAATTGTAACTTTACCAAACAGCGAGAGACCTCTGCAACGCCACAGCCGCGTCTGTAGCCTAATATCTTTTAATTTATCATAAAAATTTTACTGCAATTGTTCAGTTTCATTATATGTAAATACTATTCCAAGTGCTTTTACAGTTTTAACCCATTTAAGTCCCAAAGGTGCCGCTGTATTATTTCGGTAGGAGCCAATCCACATAGCTTCAGTTTTGGTGTAGTTGACCTTTAATCCAGAACAAGTTTCAAATTGATCTAATAAATGAAAAATACATTGTGCGCATTCGAGATTAGGCACAAACATGGTGAGATCATCGGCATATTGTACAATTTTAAACTCTTCTGACCCTATTTTAAGTCCTTGAATATCTGTTCTCTGACTTCGAATCGCAATTGCTAAAATTTCTGCTGCAATGATAAAGAGATATGGCGACAGCGGGTCACCTTGTCTGACTCCTCTCTGTACCTCAAAGTAAGATGTGCACATTCCATTGTTTATCACGCAGCTAGATATATTTCTATAGAATGTTTCTACCCATCCTTTAAAACTAGGCCCGAAACCAAAACATCTAAGCATTTTAACATGAAGTCCGGCCCAATCGATGCTGTCAAGGGCCTTCTCAAAATCGATGAAAAGCAATATACCTCAGTATGTTTTGCTTCTTTGTGTAGTCCATGACATCTATAATTGATCTTGCTACTTCACCAATGAACCTTCCCTTAACATAACCCGTCTGGTTACAGTGAATTATTTCTGGGAGGACGACTTTAATGACTCTAGTTGCAATTACTTTAGATGCAATTTTTGCGTCTACATTGATCAGTGATATTGATCTCCAATTTTCTAAGTAATTTCTATCCTTTTCTTTCTTTTCAATAAGTGTGATAACAGTTTTTGTGAATAGGACATTTCGTTTTTGTTAAAAGCCTCGTTAAATGAATCAACCATAAAATCACCTAATAATGAAATGGCAAAACTTACATCACATCCCAAATGAATGATCAACAAAGCAAGCGTGGCAATAATAAGCCCCCCCCGGGGGGGGGGGGTACTCGGTTCAACTTTTGCTGGGTATGTGCCGCTGGCCTCTCAGACAGAGCCCCTACCCCATTATAGTCTATTTTGTGGCCAATTATAGACCCCATCTTAGTCACTTTTGAGTAAATGTAAATTTCGCAATCCCAACTTAGTCACTTTCTGTTTAGCCATCTACCTTGAGTTCGGAACCCTTTTATCTAGGTCATCCTCAAATGAATTGACACATTTATTAAATATAGGAAATACTCTTCACCTACAAAACTTCTGGTACATTTGTTAGCCGAAAATATTTACAAGCTAAAACTACCCAAAAAAATACCTTCCAGAATTTTCTTACCCCAAAAAATCCCGACAATTTGCGACCCCATTCTAGTAACTCTATTGAAAATGCAACCCCATTATAGTCAATCCAGTCGTGAAAATGCGACCTCATCCAGCGGCACATCCCCATTAGCCCATTACTAGGAAGTACCCCCCCCCCCCCCCGGTAATAAGCAAAAAACAAGAGTCTAAATTAACAAAGACCACACTCCCACTTACCAAAGGAAAAACAAAGAGAAAACGGAAAAGAAAGTATTTACCATGGCCTGGAAGAAAAGCTATACAGGAACATAGGCAACAACGACACTTACAACTACCTGTCTGTGAGCTCATGTATGAAACCCAAAGTTAACGTGCATGGTATTGCTAAATCGTAGCTAATCATGATTTCTTTTTTTGAAATGGCTTTTAAAACTTGTAACGGTGGAAGGCAATATTTCGCTTGGAACACGTGATTTTCATTCGACTTAACCGGGAAACGTTTGTGTCCGCAACAATGTTTTCCGGTTGGCCAGACCGTAAGCTTGTTCGGATTACACAATCAGACACAACAAGAACAAAAAGATTCTACCAAGCTTTAATTTATTGTGCTTCATGGCTTCATTCTATAACGTTTTATAACAACGTTCTACAACAAGGTTTTTTCATTTTATTAAGCGACAGATTGAGTAAGCCCGGTGGCTAAGCTGTGCCTGCGCCATAGTCACGCGCGTCGTTCTCTGTGTAGTAACTTCCGCCCATTTTTCTCTTCTTGCTTATTTTTGCTTGTTGGTAAAAGGAAGGCTGATGAAAAATAAAAAAGACAAAAATTATGGCCTGACTTTTGTAGCAGTTTAACTGACGACCGCTCCACACTCACTCATTGACATTCCAAAATGCGTTAAAATACCAGAGTATAAAATTATGGTGTGACTGTATAATATCCGTGAGTCTTTATGTGTATGACTGTATACCAACCTGGAAAGAAGAGTCTTTCTTTTTTCTCAATGTCACAGCGTCCACTTTTGGCCTGCAGAAATTGTAAGAGAAAACAGAATGTAATTATAAATCATTACATATGGTTCTCTCGTATTACATATAAATGTTAATTTTATTGGACATGTTTCGCAGCGCTTGTAATTAGTGTTCATTAAAAATGAAGCTTAAAAGTGATGCTCGGAGGCCCCCTTCATTGTTTATGACTCATTTATTAGAATATCGCCGAGTAGACATTCAATTGACCGTCTACATTGTTGTTTTCAAGGATTGACGTCTCTTACATGAAAATAAAATAACACAACGCTGTAAGATTGACTTTATAAACATCATAATCAAGACAGTTTGAAAATCATTAAAGCAAATGTTTAGATGGAAAAAAATACTCGTCGTAACTGATTCATTCGTTTTTGTAAACAACCACCTTATACAGCATAACAAGAACAACAACTCCTCGAGTAGTGAAGTCGTGCTTTAAGAAGTTTTAAGGGTCTTGTAAGTGCCCCTAAGGTACGAGAATTCAATATATTGTTATGATTTGTTTTACATGTACAGTCGCTTTTTCGGTCACACTATAGGTGATCTGTCACGAACGTAGCCTGCGTAGCAAGCGTTCCCGTACGAACGAATTTGTCCGCATTCTGGCCGCGCAAAAATTGGGGCGAGAGCAAAAAATCGGAGGACGGGGATGGGAGTGGGGAGATGAGGGAACGCTTGCCTGCAAACCCCACGATTTTGAAAAACGCCCACCTATTTGTGACGGTTGATTTCATTCGCCGATTGACAGCTTGTCAACAAATAAGCCAATTACAGATTACCGGATGTATAATTTTACTTCCTTTAAAAAATAAAACGCTTCGTAAACGGTTGAAAAGATTTATGGAATAAATAAACCTTCTCGCCATTTTAAAACAATGCCGACTTAAATTAGAAGACATATCCGTATATTTGCTTGCTTTGACTTATTGAATCCACCACAGCCGGTAAATAATTCCCGCTAAAAATATAACACAACAGCTACTCAGCTCAACGCGAGTACAGTACTGCTGTGTTTTGTTTACGGTTATATTATTTCTAGTTCAAAATCGATCTTCGCTTTCCTCGCTATTTTCTGACTTTTCTATGGTACGAGCACTAATCATTCAGCTTCATTTCATCTTATATTTTCGTTATATTTTGCTGTGACCAAAATAAAACTCGAATCGGTCCACAAATCAGACAAATGCAAATAGATCTTCCCACAAACGACACGCCACTTGGAGCTTGCCGGAATTCAACGCCAATTCAATGTCAATCAAGGCTACCACGCCGCTGCAATCAGACGCTCCGTTGTTGGGCCAACGGGTTCTTCAAAATCGTGGGGTTTGCCTGCAAGCGTTCCCTCATCTCTCCACTCCCACCCCCGTCCTCCGATTTTTTGCTCTTGCCTCAATTTTCGCGCGGCCAGAATGCGGAAAAATTCGTTCGTACGGGAACGCTTGCTACGCAGGCCATCACGAACGTTACTACACTGTACGTCATTTCAAACCTTTAATCAGTCTTTCGCAATCACTCGTGCATGAAATGTCAACTTAATACTTCCATATATCTGTTGCTCGAAAAGAAAGAAAACGAAATCGTTATCGAGTGGAACTCTCACAAACCCGGCAATAATGTAAGTTCCTTTTACTTCAATGTTTCGTTTCATCATTTTCCTTTTTCTTATGTTGTAAATAAATCCAATCATTCGTGATCTTGATATGACGTCACTAACACTTCGCTTTAGGCTATAAACCACTTGAAAATCCCAACTTTTTTCTTGTCCATTTTATATAGTCGTCGCCTTGACTCAGAGCCAAGGCACGACTCAATAAACAATCAAAACTATTGAAAAGCACTGCTCCCTAGCTTTTATTTGAATAGTCACACTTTAGGATTTCATCCACAGACTCAAAAGTTAGAATCACCTTGTACGGCATAATAAACAGTACCGCAGGAAAGTACTCATCAATGATTTTGCCCAAATACTCAAAAGTTTGAACCACCTTGTACAATACCATAGCACAGTACTGCTCAATAGCTTTCATTTGAATTGACACAATTTAGGACTTTGACCTTAGACTCGTCGATGAACAGAATTGCACAAAGAGAGGGCCAATGCTACTCCATAATAAGCATCATAAAGTAAGTTTCATCATGTAGAAACAATTCACCATCGACACACATAATTCTGTCGCATATGAAGTAATATAAAAATGACAGATAACTCTGTGAAATATGAAGTATTTGTTAAACAATAGTTGCGTGCAATCCTGTACATAGGTGTTAGACTCAAAAGTTAGAACCACAAACATGTTTCAAGGTTTGATCAACAATTGACAGGGAAAAGGTCTAAATGACCAATTAAAGAAAATTGGACTTACGCTCTCTGCTTGCTCCATGACCGCTTCTATTTAATGAAAAAGAAAATAATGCAACAATATCAAATCTGTCCAAAGCAGACAGACAGACAGACAGACAGACAGACAAAATCGCATGCCAAAACAAAATTAAAGAAAACAAACAAATAGAAAAATTGGATGGCAACGAAGGGGCACCATTCTCCTGGACAACTGGTGCCCACTCGAGGCCTCGCTTTCGTTCTCGTGCGGCAGACTCGCCCGGCATCGAACGCACTCTTTTATTAATCTGTGATTATTACTAGTTATATGACAACAAGTTGTTCCTTGGTGAATTACTGAACAACTACCTGTATATAAAACCTATCTGACAACATAACCAGGGGCGTATCTAGGGGGGAGTTGCGGGGGGTGCGCCCCCCCCCCCTCTACCTCCCCGAGATGACCTGCATCTTTCTAATATAACTGGTATTCTGCAAAGAAAAGAAAAAAAACGTGGTTACGTCATTCCTTAAAGGTGCACCCCCTCCTAAGAAAAATCCTGAACCCGCCCCTGATAACGTAATAAAAGGAGAAAATTACAGGCCGTAAAAGTATACAGGAGCAAAGTAGATATTTTTATTGACAATGCTACTATTAACTATGTCTTCAATACGTATTGCTTTTTTAGTTATTGTTTACTGAATTAAATCTGACTATTGGTTGAAACTAGGAGGGAACTCTCTTATAAAAATGACGGGGCTGCTCGTCAGAAAGTTACGATAAACACCCTAAAAGGTACCAGAATCGTGTAAACGTGGCGTTATACCCCAAAGATCTTACAATTTGAAACAGCATGCACGAGACATATTCTGTAATATTTTTCGGCTCTATACGCCAAAAGGTACCCCGATAATTTTGATTTCATTACCCTAAGCGGTACCAATCAATTTTGACACCTAAAAGGTACGACGAGCGACGCCGTCATTTACCCCCCCCCCCCCCTCCCTCCGGGGAGAGGGGGGGGGGGAAGGGGAGGCTAAATTTACTCTCGCGTTGAAGTCATTGACAATAATCATTTGTTCAATTTAAACTCACCCTGTTCACAGCATCAAGGTAATCACCAGCGTGTGTACCCTGTCGAGAAATTGTGTAAATGTGTCAGTTCAAAACACCCAAAACCGTTTCTGAACTCTTGGGCTTTTGTGAAGTTAAGTACCAAACAAGACACAGATGACTGTCTAAACGAACTGAGTCGAGTGGCTGTCTACTTTAACATCAGATCGAGGCACAGACATTCACGTAGGATTTAAGGTTCACCCGGATAAACAAGACCATCGTACCTCTAACTGGCCCATCGTGTCCTGTATCAACACAGTTTGGCATATGATGCAAAATCAGCTCAGTTCGTCGCAAGACCTCTGTACATACCTGGTACCCAGGTATGTAAATAGCCGACCGACCATTCAAAGTTGAATAATGTTTATAGACCCTATTCACAAATGGCGGCCGATTTATTATTCTTTTATATTCATGCTAATCAGCCCAACTAGCCGCATTTTAGAGCAAAAATTATTTTGAATTTTGCACATGCTAACCAGGCTAGTTGGGCTGATTAGCATGAACGTAAAATAATAATAAATCGGCCGCCATTTGTGAATAGGGTCTGATGTTCAGTTTATAATGTTACTTTCTTCTATTTACAGTACAATATCCTCAATTGTTATATAGCTGGAGTTTTTGTCAATACAACGCGCGCGTTGATTGGTTGATTCATCGTCACATGACATCTAACAAACAAACTGTTTCCATCCAATTGTGCTGAGCGGGCAACATTTGCGAAAGCGGGCAACAATTTTGACGTCAGAGGGTAACATTGCACTGTTGCCCGCTAGCGCACGTGATCAGACCGTGACAAAAGGTGGCATGAACGGTTTTCAGAACGGCCCTGTTAAAAGAAATACATACAAACAATAAAATAATACGTGATAAAAAGTTAAAATTGCCACATGCCTGTACATAGAATGCCACCTAGATGTAAAGCGATACTGGATAAAAATCTAAAAATTACTCTATATACAAATGATGCTACCTGGATGTCATAAAATACTATAAAAAAAATAATCAAGCATGTTTGATATAACTGTAAAAATTCTACTTTCTTTTTGAAGAGTAAAATAGATTTGGTTTCCTGTATATCAGGGCTTAGCTTGCATGTTAAAATCGAAAGGTGCCTGATATGAAATTTTCTGTTGTCCCCAATTCGTTTTGGGAGCAGGAAGGTGCATTTTATTACACTGGTGGATGTTATAACTATGGATGACAGTATTATGTCTAAAAAATATTATGCAGGCATCTAAAGATAAAAACGCATCGATGCATGTGTCGACCTTGATCTAAACGCTTTCACTCTAAGAGCTTCAGTACCGGAAGTGCATGATTTTGCTTTGTCGACAATGATTTTCGCTGCCTTGTTTTGTAGGACTTGAAGGTCATTCAATAATTTAGTATTGTTTTTGTCACCCCACGTAATGTCACCATAGTCTAAAAGTGGGAGAAGTAGAGAACGATAAAGTGTCAAACGAGCGTGCAATGGTAGAAGAGGCTTTAATTCGTCTAAGAAGTCCAAGTCGCTGGTTTGTCTTGCTCATGATATTTTTTATGTGGTCACCCCAGGACAGATCTTCACTGAGTGTTACACCCAAGTATTTGAATGAGCTAGCTGCTTCAATTTAATTTGTATTTTACACCCAAAAGACGTGAAATGAGGGAGGAGCTGAGCCTTTTATACGGGAACTTCGTGTTTAATAAGTTTCTTCTTCCAAAGAGAAGTGGGTAATTTGAGAGGGGTGACTTAATAGAGATTTTACGGTAAGAAAGCCCAGGATGATTTCTAACCGTCTTAAGTATAACCTATATGAAATAATCAAAATAGAAATCTTACACTGTCTAGCCAGCCAGGGCCTTGGGCTGATGTCGACTCGAAGATCAGCAAAAGAAATATTATGCCCCAGATAGCAGAAACCTTCCCGCAGAACATGACGTCCTCACAATTTCGTCTTTAACAAACCAAAATACAAGTTAAAATGCAAAACGCTCAGGCTCTCGAGTTTTGATCAGTAAGTAACAATAGCGCTGCTCTCCTCCTGTGAGAAACTTTCATCTACAGTTAAAGTTTAATTAGTTTCTGGCGGAAGCTAGGGACAAAAATTTTACTCGAAACCCCGCTTTGCTGGTACTGTCAAATAATTAAAACGCGTGCTTAAACAAAGGTTTGTTTTTCACCTTTTTCAAGGTAAATGATCAATTGTTTAATATCTTATTTAGCCTTAAAAAATTAATTACATCGTTACTCTTTGCCTTTTCGCGTTTCTAATAATAAAACAATTTTGTTAGTAAACACCATTTTAATAAAACAGCAGTGCATGGCTTGGGAGTTTGCTCTTGTTTAATTGTCAAAACTGTACTGAATATTCCACTAAGAATAAATTCTCTCAGAACAACAAAAGGAAATATCAAGAGGCGTCTCAAGTAATCAGTTAGTAAGCGTTAGTAAGCGACTTGTACGTTTTTGCAACATACAAGGTTACGTTCTTCAAAAGGATTGGCCACTCATTTTTTTGAGTTTTGACTGAAAAAATAAGTGGCCAATTTTTTTAATTAGCTGTTCGCGGAACGCTAGAACTTTAACTGGCTCACGAACTGTCCTCGTGTATAAAGAGTTGTTTTTGCGTTGTTGGCTAGCTGAATCCGTTTCCATCCTGACCAACCGCAGTCAAAGGCAAATGACAAAAGTACAGAGCAATATTATAGTAAATGTTTTAAAAACTGGACCATTAATTTTAGGATATATTTTTTCATCAACACAAATATTTTATTATTTTGCTCCTTTAAGTGATATTGCCCCTATTATGTTGACAATGGGTTAGAGGAGGGAAATCAAAATTGTTTTATTTATTTTAAGACGTGGGTGAGAAATTGATCAGCGGATTAAGCAAGGGTTAAAAAAATATATTTCTTTCAGATTTTAATTGGTAAAGAAAATTCATTTCAGCATCCCGCCATGGTAAACCAGTAAATTAGATTGGTCTGAGACAAAAACTCCTCATGCGCAACAATTTTTAATATCCCATTAACGAAACAATCATATGCAAAAGATTGCTAATCTCGTACCCAGATCTCACTCATGCTTCTACTGTACTGAAATGTTCCGCCTGACCGTGAGAGATCTGGGTAGGAGGTTAAAAGATTGCCCTCTGTATGGGAACATGAATTTGGCAAATTATTGAAAATTGTAGGCTTTGAAGCCTTACTAAATGAGTATAAAATTTGCAGTAAGGTTTTGCTTCCACATCGTAACCAAACTGCTAAGCCTCCCTAAACAATGTTCTTTACCTAAGTAAACGTAAACAGCTTTTTACCTACCCATAAAACACACTTGCTTGCTAACGCTTTCAAAATAAAGTTGACCCTCGGACGTACCAGAGGAGTGCCCCCCTCCTCCTTTAAAGTTTTTCTGAGATATTTTCAAGACCATTTAAGATTAGCAAATGCCGTTTTTAGCAGCTGTTCATTTATCCTTAAGACACATTTTGGTAAAGTTTGGCGACAATTGGTTGCTATGGTGACAAGATATGATGTCATAAGTAACATGTGGACAACCCATTTTTGAAGAAAAATGCGTGTTTTTTACCTTTTTCAGCGAAAAAAACATAAAATGCTACAAAAAGCACTAAAATATTTAACTGTATGTTATTTTGCAACTCTAGCAAACAATATTTGCAATTTCGGCAGTTTTCCGATAAATTTGAATTTTTAGTAAACTCCAAGATGGCGGCCATTTTGGATGACGTCATGGCCCCCCAGCAACGCCCAACCCATAATATTAACCTTATCTTGTAGAGCGGGCTATATATTTTCGAAATATTGCAACATCGCAAAAACCCAACAGCAACCCCCACCCACTCCCCGCCACCCCTTGTACCACGTTTGGGGTAGAAGTTTGCGTGTACGTCTGAGGGTTAAACTGTTAATCCTTTTTTTATCATGTTCCAAGCAAAAGAACGATTCAGAGAATCTAATTTTATTTTGCCACTGACCTATTTTCCTCTTTTATTTTATTTTTTTCATTTTTTTTTTTTGAGCTATAAAGTACTGCTCAGTTTACAGTGGTCAGCCTCTTAATCAATGTAATTTTTACTGAACCACATACACAAAATATCTTGTATAAACATTGTTGTCCGCATTCCATAAAAGCTTTAATTTACAGTATCAGTTTGTTTTGGTATTCTTAGGTTTAAATACAACTGTGATATCGTTTGTTTTGCTAGCGCACAAAGAAGAACGAGAAATTAGTTAGAAAACAAGAGGCTCCTAGCAGCCTTTACTCATGCGCATGCGTAAGTTAGTTTTATGATATATTTTAAACATGATAAGAAGATGTCCGACATGGCGAAGAGTACTCTTTTCATTCAGTCATCGTTCCTGCAAACCACGTTGTTTACTACTGATTGTTTTGGAAATGAAGGCTGTACCACAATGAAGGGAATGATTCTTCTAAGTCTTATATATACCAAACATGAACATTGCTAAGTAGGGTTGTAGGAGACGCTGTCGTGACACTTGAGTAACGCTCTTTTACCGGAAGTGAGAGTAGCCGGAAGTCACTAAACAGGAAGTGTAGTGGCAAAGCAATAAACCGGAAGTGTACAATTTAAAATATGCGTGCATAAATTTGCATGCAAAATCGTGACACAAAAAATAAAAATAACAAGAAAAACGGAGCCGAAACCTTACCTCATGAGTAATAACGCTGTAAACACTGCTCTTTGCTTGGGAAAACGTTGGAAACATGAGACTGTTGAATCGGGAATCTCCTTTCACACACTACTAGATATAAAAGGAGAGTTCTGGCGCACCCCCAAAAATCCCCCGAAAATCCCCCAGCCCCCACCTCTAAAAAAATCACCAAAATTCCCAAAAACTTCATCCACTCTCGCTAGAAACTAGCACTGAACAATCATATCTGCTTCCTCCAAGCGTAACTCAAAATCAATTTTCAACTAAAAAATCATCTAACTGCTAACTTCGGATGTTAGCAGTTAGATGATTTTTTTAGTTGAACCAACCTTCCTTCCCCCGTCGCTAAAATTTTGCGATGCACCCTCCCCCGAGCTTCGTGAGATTCTGCGAGACACGTATTTCTAGCTTTAAGGTGGCTCCCAACAGTTTCCAGCACTTTCCACGACTTAGATTTTGATGGGTCATTAAAACTACTCTTTATCAGTTGATGCTACAAGCATGATATCAAACGAATGCCCAATGATTGGTGAACACGTTGTTATCATTTTTGTGACACAGTAAATTACTATAGCAACAGTATTACATGCTGAAAACACCCCCTTTAAGAGTTAATAACTCAAAAATGACTTTTTATTGTTGAATTTTGATCAGTAGGATAAGATGAAACTGTTGGCAAAGTTTAAAAAAAATCTGTAGGTGGGGTTCAGAGCCACCTTAAATTTTCGAACACAGGCAACAACGACCCTTACAAGCTCTGTGAGCTCATGTATGAAACCCAAACTTAACGTGCATGGTATTGCTAAATCATAGCTAATCATGATTTCTTTTTTTTTGAAATGGCTTTTACAACTTGTAACGGTGGAAAGCAATATTTCGTTTGAAATACGTGATTTTCATTCGACAAAACTAGGAAACGTTTGTGTCCGTAACAATGTCTTCCGGTTGGCCAGGCCGTAAGCTTGTTCGGATTACACAAACAGACACAAGAAGAACAAAAAGATTCTACCCAGCTTTAATTTATTGTGCTTCATTGCTTCATTCTATAACGTTTTATAACAACGTTCTACAACAAGGTTTTATCATTTTATGAAGCGACAGATTGAGTAAGCCCGGTGGCTAAGCTGCGCCTGCGCCATAGTCACGCGCGTCGTTCTCTGTGTAGTAACTTCCGCTCATTTTTCTCTTCTTGCTTATTTTTGATTGTTGGTAAAAGGAAGGCTGATGAAAAATAAAAAATACAAAAATTATGGCCTGACTTTTGTAGAAATTTAACTGACGACCGCTCCACACTCACTCATTGACATTCCAAAAGGGAATCTTTTGTTAAATGCAGAAGTAAAACAGAGCGTTACAATACCAGAGTATATAAAATTATGGTGAGACTGTATAATATCCGTGAGTCTTCATGTATACCGGGGGGGCCGGGGGTACTCCCATATATGAGCTATATAGGTATGTGCCGCTGTGAAGGGTATGGTTTTCAGGCAGTTTAGTCTGGGATAGGGTATAGTTATCAGAGATTTTTGGTCTAGAATAGGGTATCATTTCCCGCGAAACTGATCAGTTGCGTGAAGAATGTACTGGCAAATGGAATTTAAAAATCGGTACGGCAGGCAGTACGGCATTTTTACTGATCCTTGTTAACTAGTAACTGTGATAGTGAACTAGTTTCTGGAAAATAGCGAGTCTGGAATAGGTCTAGGATAGGGTAGGGTTTTTCGGTGTTTAGTCTATTATAGGGATGCAAAATGCAGCTTAAATGGTCTAGTTTAGGTTGAGGGTTTCAGAGTCCCAGCAGCACACCCCCACCCAAACATTTGCAGAGTACCCCCCCCCCCCCCCCTCCCCGTATGTATATGACTATATAACAACCTGGAAAGAAGAGCCTTTCTTTTTTCTCAATGTCACAGCGTCCACTTTTGGCCTGCAGAAATTGCAAGAGAAAACAGACTGTAATTATTAATCACTACAGATGGTTCTCTCGTATTACATATAAATGTTAATTTTACTGGACATGTTTCGCATGCAGCGCTTGTAATTAAAGTGTTGATTAAAAATGAAGCTTAAAAGTGATGCTCGGAGGCCCCCTTCATTGTTATGACTCATTTATTAGAATATCGCCGAGTAGACATTCAATTGACCGTCTACATTGTTGTTTTCAAGGATTGACGTCTCTTACATGAAAATAATACAACGTTGTAAGATTGACTTAAAAAACGTCATAATCAAGATAGTTTGAAATGATCATTAAAGCAAATGTTTAGATGGAATAAAATACTCGTCGTAACTGATTCATTCGTTGTTGTAAACAACCACCTTATACAGCATAACAAGAACAACAACTCCTGGAGTAGTGAAGTCGTGCTTTTAGAAGTTTTAAGGGTCTTGTAAGTGCCCTTATGGTACGAGATTATTAATTCAATATATTGTTATGATTTGTTTTACATGTAGTCGCTTTTCCGGTCACACTACTACACTGTACGTCATTTGAAACCTTTAATCAGTCTTTCGCAATCACTCGTGCATGAAAGGTCAACTTAATACTTCCATATATCTATTGCTCGAAAAGAAAGAAAACGAAATCGTTATCGAATGGAATTCTCGCCAAACCCGACAATAATGTAAGTTCCTTTTACTTCAAATGTTTCGTTTCATCATTTTCCTTTTACTTATGTTGTAAATAAATCCATTCATTCGTGATCTTGAAGTTGCTATATCAACTGATATGACGTCACTAACACTTCGCTTTAGGCTATAAACCACTTGAAAATCCCAACTTTTTTCCTGTCCATTTTATATAGTCGTCGCCTTGACTCAGAGCCAAGGCACGACTCAATAAACAATCAAAACTACTGAAAAGCACTGCTCCCTAACTTTTATTTGAATAGTCACACTTTAGGATTTCATCCACAGACTCAAAAGTTAGAATCACCTTGTACGGCATAATAAACAGTACCACAGGAAAGTGCTGCTCAATAGCTTTCATTTGAATGGTCACACTTTAGGATTTCATCCACAGACTCAAAAGTTAGAATCACCTTGTACGGCATAATAAACATGACCACAGGAAAGTACTCATCAAGGATTTTGCCCATAGACTCAAAAGTTTGAACCACCTTGTACAGTACCATAGCACACTACTGCTCAATAGCTTTCATTTGAATTGACACAATTTAGGATTTCGACCTTAGACTCGATGCCCAGAATTGCACAACGAGAGGTCCGATGCTACTCCATAATAGGCATCATAAAGTGTCATCATGTAGAAACATTTCACCATCGACACACATAATTCTGTCACATATGAAGTAATATAAAAAATTACAGATAACTCTGTGAAATATGAAGTATCTGTTAAACAATACTTGCGTGCAATCGTGTTCATAGGTGTTAGAACCAACAAACATGATTCAAGGTTTGATCGACAATTGACAGGGAAAAGGTCTAGATGACCAATTAAAGAAAATTGGACTTACGCCTCTTGCTTGCTCCATGACCGCTTCTATTTAATGAAAAAGAAATAATGCAACAATATCAAATCTGTCCAAAGCAGACAGACAGACAGACAGACAGACAGACAAAATCGCATGCCAAAACAAAATTAAAGAAAACAAAGAACTAGAAAAATTGGATGGCAACGAAGTAGTTGTAATTTTACTGCAATCTTCCAAAAGCGTGCTCCAGATAGAAGAATGCTTCCTATTCTCGTGAAGACAGGTCTTTTGAGATTTTGGTCAGCGCCAAATTGGCCACCCCGCACATTTTTCAGGGGCACCATTCGCTTGGACAACTGGTGCCCACTCGAGGCCTCGCTTTCGTTCTCGTGCGGCAGAATCGCCCGGCATCGAACGCACTCTTTTATCAATCTGTGATTATTACTAGTTATATGACAACAAGTTGTTCCTTGGTGAATTACTGAACAACTACCTGTATAGAAAACCTATTTGACAACATAACATAATAAAAGGAGAAAATTACAGGACGTGAAAGTATACAGGAGCAAAGCAGATATTTTTAATGGCAATGCCACTTTCGACTATGTCTTCAATACGTATTATTTATCATTTAATGAAATCTGATTATTGGTTGAAGTGCGGGGGGGGGGACTCCCATATCAAAATGACAGGGCTGCTCGTCAGAAATTTTTAAAAAACACCCTAAAAGGTACCAAAATCGTGTTTGATGGGCGGTGATGAAGAATTAATTTATACCCCTAAGAGCTAACAATTTGAGACATTCTGTCTTTTTTTTTCGGCTCAATACACTAAAAGGTAACTACATAATTCTGATTTCAATTCCCTAAGCGGTACCACTCTTCAGATTTTGACCCCTAAAAAGTTCGAGGAGCGACGCCTTCATTTTCATATCGGAGTCCCGAGGAGGAGGGGGTAGCGGATGCTGAAGTTGCTCTTGCTATGAAGTCATTTATAATACATTTATTCATTTTAAACTCACCCAGCCTATCGCCTTAAGGTAATCACCAGCTAAGTTAGTCTGTCAAGAAATCGTGTAAATGTGTCAGTTTAAAACAAAACCGTTTCTGAAGTCTTGGGCTTTTGAAAAGTTATATATCGAACAAGAAACAGCTGGCCACCTTAACGGACTGATAGGGAGTGGCTGTCTATAATGAAATCAGACCGAGGCACAAACATCCACGTAGGATTTAAGGTCCACCCAGATAAACAAGACCAGTGTACCTCTAACTGGCCCATTGTGTCCTGTATCAACACAGTTTGGCTCATGATGCAAATTCAGCTTAGTTCGTCGCGGGAGAACCTCTGTTACCCAGGAATGTAAATAGCCAACTGGTCAACCATCCATACATCATTTGAAGTATACAAATGTTTATTTTCAGTTTATAATGTTACTTTCTTCTATTTACACTGTCCTCAATTAGCACTTTCGTGCTGAATGCATTAACACCTAAATAAGATGATTTATACCAGGGGGGTACTCCCCGAAATGTTGGGTGGGGGTGTGCGGCACGCTTCTTAAAACCCTTACCCTATTTCAGACCGAAATATGCGATTTTCCCTATCCTATTACAGACCTGACCGAAAATTCGATACCCTATTTCACACCAGGAAGTGCTTCCGTTTGCGTAAACATTTGAGAAGGGCTTCTAATTCCCGATGTTAATCAAACCGCATTTCTAAAAGGATGAAAAAAGTAGCTTCTTCTAAAAACCATACCCAATTCCAGACCAGATCGACTGCGCAAATCAGACCAAAATGGTTAAAATCTATACCCTATTTCAGACCAAAACGGCTTGAAAACCATACCCTTTAGGGCCGCACATACCTATATAGCTTATATAAGGTAGTACACCCCCCGGGCATTTATGACCTCTTTAATAAGAGACACTTGGCACTTGGCTTAATAAGAGACACTTGGCACTTGGCTTCGTCCCTTTGGTGTCGGTATTAAGGAAGTTCGACTTTACTTTCAAATGAAAGACAGGCGCATTACTAAGGTGAATTAAAGTAAGGAAAGGGTCTCATTCGATTTAAGGGGGGGGGGGGGGTGGTCTGTTTTAAAACATATTTGACTTATTGACTTTAATCTTTCTAAAGGCTTTTAATTGTGGGAAACAATTTTTTTCGATTACATGAATGGACTTGATAAGTCACGTAACTTGCCACAACCAATTTGTAGCAATTTTTTTCGATCCAAATTTACGAGTATTGGAAAAATATTTTTCCACTTAATTTGTTTTCTATCAATGGCCATCAGCACAAGGTTCATGGAACTAATCGGGGTTTTCCAAAGTTATTTGTTTTCTGTAAACTATAACGTTTTAATTTTAGAGAGGGACTGGGACTAGAGGAAAACAATGAATAATTATGCAGCAATAACAGTTTTCGAAATTACCCGTTTAATTTGACGTATTACTCTGTAAATTGAAGGCTAAGGAAGGAAAAACGGGAGCTTTAAATCTAAAGGACGTGGCCGGTCATGTGACCCCAACAGACACATGGTACCATCCAAAAATGGTTTTGATTCTTAGTGCATGGTTATAAGAAAAAATATTAGGGGACGCTAAATAAAGCTAGAAAAAATGATGAAAACCCAATATTACACGAGGAGCCATGCCTTAATTCACGCGAGTATAAAAGCTAGTTTCCTTAAATATATGATCGCTAGCTAACGAGCGCCTTGTCAGTAATCAATAGTCTTTAGTGATTATAGCGGACATAACGAGACACTTTGAGGCACAGCGGCAATCAATGACGAACGATAGTTTGAAAAGTGGTTTAATCAAAATATATATGGTTCATTAAGCATCGCGTGATCACATAGGTTTTCTTAGTGCTTTAAGAGAAGCAAACCTTACGCTTTCCGTGCCTCCATTTCAAAAGAATTATGGCAACGTAAGAGGAAGATTTGGCGAACGAGAAATAGCAATGGAGGAGCACGTTTCTTATGCCTCTTTTTTTCTCGCTAATTATAGATAAAGCCAAAATATTCTTCTTCGTTTGCATGGTTGTTGGTGATCCGAACTATGTATCACAACTAATCTACAAAGAACGATGCCCCAATAGTTCTTAAATGCCAATGCTCTAGACAGAACTTTAAAAAATAAACGTTTTCCGTTTCAATGTGCTATAAGAAGGCCCAGAATGATATCTAAACGTCTTAAGTATAACCCATGTGAAATGATCAAAAATAAAAATAAAAATCTTACGATGTCGGTGTATTGAGCGCATGTTGATTCGAAGAACAGAAACAGAAATATTATTCCCCATACAGCGGCAACCTTCCCGAAGAACATGACGTCCTCAGTTTCGTCTTCAACAAACAGACTCTCGAGTTTTGATCAGTAAATAACAATAGCACTGCTCTCCTGGGAGAAACTTTCATGTTCAGTTAAAGTTCAATTAGTTGTTGTGGCGGAAAAATTGTATTCGGCGAAATGCCGCTTTCAATTGCTGATAATGTCAAATAATTCAAACGCTTGCTTAGACAAAGGTTTGTTTTTCACCATGTCTTTTCAAGGTAAATGTTTTTTATTGTTGACTATCTAATTCTGCCTTAAAAAATTAATTAAATCGTTGCTCTTTGTCTTTTTCACGTTTCTAATAATTAAACAAGTTAGTCCTGCAATTTCGCTGTTCTTGAGAACATCAGTAAAAGAAATATTATTCCCCAGACAGTAGAAACCTTTCCGCAAAGCATATGGCGCGTCCTTTCGTCTTCAACAAACCGGTATCCAAATTCATTAAAATGTGCAACGCTCTTGAGTTTTAATCAGTATGAAACGTTAATAGTACTGCTCATCTGGGAGAAACTTTTATGTATAGCTTAAGTTCAATTAGTTGTCAACGGAAGCAAAGGAGAAAAGTTGTATTCGACCCGCTTTGGTGAAATTGTCAAATAGTTCAAATGCGTACATTTGACAAGGGTTTGTTTTTTCACTCTTTTCAAGGTAACTCGGACGTTAATTATTTAATATCTAAGTTCCGCCTTAAAAATTAATAAAATTCTTGCTGCTTGCCTTTTATTTTCACGTTTTCATAATTAAACAAGTTTGTTAGTAAACACTTTTCTAATAAAACGCAGCAATTCATGGCTATGAATTTTGCTCTTGTTTGGTTAAAACTGTATCAAATATATTCGACAATATCTTTATACACGAAATGCTCTCAGTACAACAAAAGGAAATATCAAGTGGTATCTCAGAGGAGTTCAAGTTATAATCAATAATCAGTTTTTAGCATTCAATTTTTTCAACATACAAGTGCGGAACGTCAAAAAGATTGGCTACTGATTTTTTCAGTTTTGCAACAATAGTAACAGAGCAATATTATATTATAGTAAATGTTTTAAAAACTGGACCATTAATATTAGGATAGGTTTCCATCGACACAAATTATGTGATATTGCCCCTATTATGTAGACAATGGGTTAAAGGAGGGAAATCAAAATTGTTCTTTTTATTAAAACAGCGGATTCAGCAAGGGGTTAAAATATATTTATTTGAGATTTTAATTGGTAAAGAAAAATCATTTTAGCACCCCGCTATGGTAAACTTAAATTAGATTGATCTGAGACAAAAACCCTCATACAACAATTATTGTATTAACGAAACAATCATATGGAAAAGATTGTCTCTGCATGGGAACATGAATTTGGCCACATTCTAGACTATATCAAGGGAAGTCGATTCGCAAATTTTGAGCCAAATAAAAGGGACCAATTTTTTTTAAGGAGGGCCTCAATATGAAATGAGGGGTTTGCGCAAATCCAGATTTTGGCTCCTGTATTTATTTCGAAGAAAATCTTTTATTATTAATCCATGCTTCATTCAACTAGGAGATACAAAAATAATTATTGCAATAGAGTAAAAATCAAAGAAATTATGACCAAAAGTTTGCCTTTGGGAAATTGCATCCAGGTCACAGATGAGCGCATTTTGCATTTCGAGCGAGTCACCTTAAAGTGTCAGTTTGTTTTGGTATTCTCAGGTTTAATTACGACTGTGATATTGCTTGTTTTGCAAGCGCACAAAGAAGAAAAACGAGGAATAAGTTATTAAAAATACGCTGTGAACACTTCTCCTTGCCTCCCTGCTAGTAGAGTCTCCTTTTTCGTTGGGAAAATGAGACTCTGTTGAATTGGGAATCCCCTTTCACGCACTGTTTTGGAACAATTCTTCGGAATTCTTTTTGCTTCCCTGCTAGTAGAGTCTCCTTTTCCGTTGGGAAAATTAGACTCTGTTGAATTGGGAATCTCGTTTCACACACTGTTTTGGAACAATTCTTCTTGCATTTATTCTCAACAGTTCTGGCTCACTGATTGTGAATATTATATTAAATCACGACTGAGTCATTTTAAGTCGCACTTTATTGCTTCTTTCACAACTAAATTTATTCTTAACAGCAGGATACGCAGGCCTGGCTGCTATGCTGTATCATTGGTCGACCGCTGTTGGTTCCCATTTGTGCCGCGCTGGTAAAAATAAAAAAGGAGAAATTACACAAATGAAATCAGTATTCCATTGGGCATTAATAAAGCATTTTACAATACATTAAAATTTCTGGTTTACAGTACAAAAGGCAGTTTTGCACTTACAGTACCGACACGGGGCTACGTGCTTCAATCAGTTTGGGGTTTGCACTTGCGTCATATCAAAATTCAGAAGCATTCAACAACAGATTTCAATTCCAAAATGTCTATGGAATTGTAGAGAGTTTAAAACTACACACCTGGACCAAATTTTAAAGCGCAAGAGCATTTCGTTCAAGAGTTATAGGCGAACGAGTAGTAAAAATGTTTGGAGCAGTAATCTTGGTGCCAAACTTAAGGACACCAACATGGCGACAAAAACTTCAAAGTCTTAATTACACCAAAACATTGTATTCACTCAATCGGCTTATAAGTATCTATAATGCAAAAATAACTTTCAACTGGCTCAATTTTGTTTATTTTCACAGCTTCACAAAGTGAATAAAGGAGATGTTAGAGACTAAAAGGGACTTGTGTGTGTGTTTTCCAAGATTAGGGGATAAAGGGGGAGGGGTGGGGGCGGCAGGACCCTCCCCTACCGCCCTCCCCTACTCCCGTAGATCCGCCACTGACAACGTATGCGAACAGTTTTCTAGAACAATAAACATCGCACAGAATATTGTTCTCGGGACATTTACTTACAGCGTAGAAAGTTTCTAGATCTGACATATTGCTCATTATTATTCATTGACGCTCAAAAAGCGGCTTAGTTGATTGGTTGCAACTTTAAAAAAATAAGCCTAACTTTTTTCAAGTTCTGACATTTTCGTTTCCAAAATGGGCTGGTACAGAACATGATTTGTTGTTGTTTCAAGAATTGGTTGATTTCTTTCGGCTTTTGGTGTTGTAGTATTCACTTGAAAATTTGGACCATTTACAGACTTCATAAAATGTCTATAAATCTTGAATTTACAGACTTGGTACTATCTCCTGTTGAAAACAAAATCTCTGTAAATTCGTTTGACAGACATTTTATATAGTTTTGTTGTCTTGTTCTTTATAAAATGTTTGTAAAATGTTTATAAATTATAGGAGCTGTAGTGAGAGGAAAGACTTACAATTTACAGACTTTATAAAATCTACCAACAATATTTGTAAATCTTCTATTTACAAAGATTTAATAACGCCTAATTTTCTAATATAAAATGTCTGTAAATGGCACTGCGTAATTTTAATTTTAATTCAGTTACCAAATCTCTGTAAATTAATGTGGTCCCCAAGGGGAACATCTAATGACAAACGAGGAATTATAAAATCTCTGTAAATTGACACAAACAAACATAATCTTTCTCCGAATCGTCTATATAGAATTTTTAAAGCTATATCCAGTGTTCACTCACATAATCTAAGAAATTCAAAATACAGCCTTTTCGTTCCTAGACCGAGTACTGAAGCAGGCAAACGAAGTTTGCAATAGCGCGGTTCTGTTCTCTAGAACAGCTTGCCTTTGAGCGCTAAGATGTAGCTCATTCTTAGCTCTTTTAAATCATGCATTTCCTTTTATCTAATTTAATGATAGTTAATAAAGGATACTTTTTATAGTTTTTAGTATAATCCCGTATAGATAATGAATTTAGTTAGACAATTTAATTGAGTTACGTTATTAATCTGTTGCTGATTAAGGCTCGACGGAAGAACATGTATTATGAATTGACACCGCGTACGATAAATAAAGTTTACCTACCTAACTGGGCATTATAAAATCGCTGTAAATTGACGCAAACGGAGCATCATAGAATCTCTGTAAATTGACGCAAACGGGGCATTATAAAATCTCTGTAAATTGACGCAAATGGGGCATTATAAAATCTCTGTAAATTGACGCAAACGGGGCACTATAAAATCTCTGTAAATTGATGCAAACGGGGCATTATGAAATCTCTGTAAATTGACGCAAACGGGGCATCACAAAATCTCTGTAAATTAACGCAAATGAGTACAACCGACTATTTTTTTTTTGTAAAGTAGGCATTGTACTACTCGATATTTTGAGTTAGTGTACTTAAAATTTGACTTAAATATTTAATCCAACATAAGTGAGTTGAAACAACTTCTTAGGGACTGTGCAATAATTATCAGGTGGGGGGGGGGGGGTTGGAAAATGGGCTTCAAGGAGCGAATTTAGTTATTGCCCCCCCCTCCCCTCTGATCAGTCAGAAATTTTTATGATCCCCCCCTCTTCACACACCTTTTATATACAATTACTCAACATTTTCTTCATATACACCTACCTGTTATTGCTACGAGGTAATGTTTGTTCCAGACGTGGATATACAGCAATGCTACATTGTGAAAGACTCAAGTCTTTAATACAGGGTTCCAAATGTAAACTTTATCAACACAACAAACTGCGAGGCGTTCGCTTACAATTTTCATTCCACGACTCTAAAACTCCCATCGCTCGAAAACCGGAAAGCATGCACGCACCCAGTGAAGCATGACGTAGTGATGTCATTGTCACGGAACCGGAAATCATGACAATTTTGTCACACATTCCCCCCCTTCTCTAGACAAAAATAGCACTGTTTTTGTCGATACAAACAACCTCACAAAGTCTATGAAAGTCTACCCCCAGTTACTAGCAAAAACTGATATGAAAGGGAGATAGTTCAATGTCCACTTAGTTCCATGAAGTATCAAATCACTAATATCAACAAAGTTCAAAAAGTGTTTATAAAATAAAGTTTGTGACGATGAAAACATGTCACCAGTTCTCTAGTTCCGCAAAGTCATACATTAACACATCCGCGCTTAAAGGCTCTGGACAGAGCATCCGCATTAACATTCTCCTTGCCCGGCTTGTGTTGCACCGTAAACTTGTAACTTTGTAAAGTCAAGCTCCATCTCGTCAGTCTGGCATTTTTGTCCTTCATCCTGTCTAACCATTGTAAAGCATGGTGGTCAGACTGGATAGTAAACTCTTGGCCATAGAGATAAACTTGCAGTGACTGGATGGCCCAAACAATTGCTAGACACTCCTTCTCTACTGTGGCATAGTTCTGCTCTCGTGGTAACAATTTTCTGCTCAGGAACATCACCGGATGCTCTTGCTGGTCTCCTCCCAACTGGCTTAACACGGCACCGATACCTCGCTCCGATGCATCCGTCTGGATGATAAAAGGCTGTTTGAAGTCGGGACTTGTCAACACTGGGGGAACGCAAAGGGTCTCCTTCAGATGGTGAAATACTTCTTCACACTCTGATGTCCAGTTCACTACTTGTGGGCAACATTTCTTTGTCAAATCTGATAAAGGCGCTGCAATGGATGCATAACTTGGAATAAACTTGCGATAGTACCCGGTTAGCCCCAAGAAAGACCGCACATCTTTCTTTGTAATTGGTCTCGGAAACTCTCTAACAGCTTTGACTTTGTTCAGCTCCGGTTTGACTTCTCCACTTCCTACTACATGACCCAGGTACGTGGTCTCTTTCATAGCTAAGTGGCATTTCTTCGGTTTAGCGGTCAAACAGGCTTCCCTCAGCCGCCTGAGTATCTCCCTCAAATGCTCAATGTGTTCCTCCCAAGTCGTACTGAAGACTACCAGATCGTCAAGGAGGGCAGCAGCAAAATCTTCTGTTCCACGGAGTATCTGATCCATCATACGCTGGAAGGTTGCTGCTGCTCCATGTAGTCCGAAAGGCATGGTCACAAACTCATACAATCCGAACGGCGTGGTAAAGGCTGTTTTTGCTCTAGAATGTTCTGCTAAGGGTACCTGCCAGTATCCTCTTGTCAGGTCAAGGGTTGATATGTACTTCGCTTTACCAAGTTTGTCAATGATGTCGTCCACTTGTGCCATCGGATATGCATCAAACCGTGCCACTCTGTTGAGGCCTCGATAATCTACACAAAACCTTGTCGTCCCATCCTTTTTAGGTACGAGGACAATCGGGGCTGCCCACTCGCTTGATGATGGGACGATGACGCCCATTTCCTCCATCATTTGTAGCTCCTTTCGTACTGTCTCGCGTTTGGTGTAAGGGAGTCTGTAAGGCCGCTGTCGCACAGGTGGTGCTGTCCCAGTGTCAATGCAATGGCTGATTACTTGTGTTTTGCCTGGATCGTCACCAAGTACATCACTGAACTCGGCTAGTAGATTCGTCAAGTCTTGACGCTGCATTTCGTCTAGATCATTGCCCATAACAACATCCTGCCATGTTCCTTTCGATGTATCTGGCAACAACTGTGGGATTCCTTCATCGCTGTCTGAAGTTTCTTCTTCTTGTTCATTGGTAAAGTAGCTAGTCTCTTTTGCGTGGTACCATCCTCTTAGCATGTTGACATGGAGGATCCTTACTTTCTTCCTCTTGTCTGGCATGTACACTTCATAATTTACTGCTCCTACTCTCCGTCTGACTGTGTAGGGGACGGCCCACTCAGCATGGAGCTTATGGGTGCTGGTCGGCAGAAGAACTAGCACGTTGTCACCTGGGCTGAACTCTCGAGATCGTGAACTGCGGTCGTACCAAGTCTTCTGTCTTCGCTGTGCGGCTGCCAGGTTCGTTTGAGCTTCTTCTGCCATTTCTTCCAGGTGCTCTCGCATTCGTAAGACATAGGAGATGATGTCTTCTGAACTCCTTTGGTCAGCTTCCCATGTTTCTCTTACGATGTCCAATGGTCCGCGGACCTGTCTACCATACAACAATTCAAAGGGTGAGAACCCGGTCGATTCTTGCGGTACCTCTCGGTATGCAAACAGCAGATATGGCAGGAGCTTGTCCCAATTCTTCGGGTCTTGCTTCGCAAACTTCTTCAGCATGCTCACAAGAGTCTGGTTAAAACGCTCACAGAGTCCATCTGTTTGGGGATGATAAGGACTTGTCCTTATCGGTTGCACCTTCAGCATGCGGTAAACCTCCTTTAGCAACTGCGAAGTAAAGTTACTGCCCTGATCCGTTAGTATCTCCTCCGGTACGCCCACTCTGGAGAATAGCTTCATCAGTTCCTCGGCTATCACGTCTGCTTCAGTGCTTTTCAAAGCCACGGCCTCTGGGTATCTGATAGCGTAGTCGCAAATGACTAGGATGAAACGGCATCCTGATTCAGACCGGTCCAATGGTCCAACAATGTCCATCGCTGTCCGCTTGAATGGCACATCGATAATGGGGAGTGGTATCATCTTGGCCTTTGTAGCTAACTTCTTTCCTGCAGACTTCTGGCAGAGGTCACAGGACTTGCAATACTCAGAGACATCATGAAACATGCTGGGCCAGTAGAACCGTTGCTGAATTCTACCAAGTGTCTTCTTCTTTCCGAGGTGTCCGGCCATAGGTATGTTGTGAGCCACCTCTAACACTGTGCGGCGACACTGTACTGGTAACACCAACTGATCAACAACGTCCTCTTCACCACTATCTAACAACTTCCACTGACGATACAACAACCCCTCTCTAACAACAAACCTTACGTTTCCGTTTCTTGTCACCGTTTCGGTTTCTGCCAATTTGCGGACATTTTCCAGTGTCGGGTCCGTTTGCTGTAACTCTCGTAGTTTTTCTGGACTCATATTTGTGGCTTCGACATCCTCGGTTTCGGGTTCTCCTGAACTTGACTCGCTCACCGCTGGTGCAAGTTCGCCAACATCTTGCTGCAATCTTTCTGAACCTTCTTGCCGCTCGTTCTGTAGACTCCCTTGTTGTGCACTTTCCGGACTTGAAACGGTAACTACTTCTTTGCAGGTTCTTTGTTGCCAATCTTTTTTGGCAGCACGTTTGTCCTTCTTTGTCTTCCTCTTCTTGGTTCCTCCTTCAAAAAGGCTATCCTCAAGATCGCAGAACTCTGTTGCATCACTGTCTTTCTCCTCGCCAGTTCCATTGACGGTTCGCTCTATTTCCTCTACAGCTTTGGGTTTGGCTCCCCCAGAAATTTGTCTGGCCAGCATAATAGCATCTTCTCTCTCTTGTTTTCGTTTCTGAAGTCGGGTGAGCACTGAGAATGCATTTGCCTCCCTCACAGCTAGCCCTACAAGGTTCCCGACGTTACGTCCCAAGAGAACATATCTCGGAAGAGTCGGTGACACTCCAGCCCTTATTTTGTATGCAGTACCATTAATGGTGATCTCCAACTGAGCTGTGGGGTATTCTGAGATGTTGCCATGAGCACACTGTACTTGAAGCGTCTGACTTCCGTCGACCTTCTCGGGCGGTACCAAATCCTGGTGTACCAAAGTGCATGATGCTCCTGTGTCTAACACCATCTCCACTGCTTGACCCTCAACAAAACCTGAACAACAATGTTCTCCTTCCCCGTCGCGTGCTCCTAGGTGATAGATGTGAGCCTCCTTTTCCCACTCTTGCATGTACGAAATTTCTTGCTTCTTGTCATCAACAAAGTAGCTTCTCGGGAGTGCATTTCCAGGCCTGTTGGTACTATTTGTACAGTTCATAGCAATATGTCCCAGACGGTTACATTTGTAGCATCGCAGTTCATCTTGTTTCCATGTTTGGCCTCGCGGGGTGGTTCTGGTGCTACCTTCCTGCCTTGTATTCCAGGTTTGGTTTCGTGGAGCGGTCGCGGTGCTGTTTCCTTGTCTTGCATTTTGGACGCTTCTGCTGTTTTCGTCGGTGTCCCTGCCAATGCCTTCTCTAACAACTTTACATTCTGCAGCCAGATGTCCTGTCCGGTCGCACTTGTAACATCTTCTCTTGTCTCCTGTAGTTGTTGCCTTTATAGCAAGATAATAATCATCCGCCATTTCCCCTGCTTCTTGCGCAGTCTTGGGTTTTCTTTCACGCACCCGCAACTGGGCGTCTCGGGGCATATCTTCTATCAGTTGTTCCATAACCATGAGATCAGCCAACTCCCCAGATGTGTGTTCTTTGGGCTTTGTCCACTTGTCAAAAGTGTCCCGAAGTCGAACTTCCAATTCCACATAGCTCTCCTGAGGCTCTTTTCTCGCTGCACGAAATCTCTGTCTATACGTTTCTTCGTTAATATTGTACCGTTTCAAGATGGCTGTCTTCACAAATTCATAGCGGTGCGTCTGATCTTTATCCATGGTTGCGAAGGCCGCTTGTGCTTTTCCTGTCAGGTATGGTGCAAGTTTCAAACTCCATATCTCAGTTGGCCATTTAAATGCCGTGGCTACGCGCTCGAAGGTCGTCAGGTAATTTTCGATATCGTCACTTTCCGACAGTTTCTGTTTTCTGTTTTTTCTTTCCGACAGTTTCTTCCTTAACTGTGTTCCTTACGACTTTCGCGCTTGTCTCGCTGCCAAAATTACTGCCGCCATCTTGGAGACCTTTCAAAAACATCTGTCTTTCTTTCTCGGCTTGTGCATTCCAAATTCGCCTCTCTTCTTCTTCTCTCTGTCTTCTCTCTTCGCTGATTCTTCTCTCCTCTTCGGCAGCTCTTTCACGTCGCTCTTCATCAATTCGCCACTGCTCCTCCTGTTGAGTTTGTTTCTCGGTGAACGCTTTCATGATTTGCAAAAACTGCTGTTGTTGTCTCGTGGCTTCCTCGTCACGTCTTCGTCTCTCTTCTTCTAATCTTTCTCGTTCCTCCTCTCCCCGTTGTCGTTCCGCTTCTTCTCTCTGCTTTCTTTCTTCTTCTCTTTGTTTTCTTTCTTCTTCTCTACGCTGACGATCGTTTTCCATCATCATCTGAAAGATGCTTAGCACGTCTTGTGGTTTCTCGGCGAGAGATGTTTCCTGAACTTTTCCACTGCGAGTTTCCATGTTTACATTCGGCGAAAATTTGAAATCCTTCTGCCTCACCGTTTCGTCTACTGACGTTTAATCCTCGACGAAAATCATCCCACTCCTGACGCCAAATGTGAAAGACTCAAGTCTTTAAAACAGGGTTCCAAACGTAAACTTTATCAACACAACAAACTGCGAGGCGTTCGCTTACAATTTTCATTCCACGACTCTAAAACTCCCCTCGCTCGAAAACCGGAAAGCATGCACGCACCCAGTGAAGCATGACGTAGTGACGTCATTGTCACGGAACCTGAAATCATGACAATTTTGTCACATACATGTTAACGTGTTGGAAATCCGTATCTGGAACAAACATGACCTCCAAGCAGTGTTCAACAAAGCTATCCGATTCCACTTCTGAATCACTTGATTGCGAATCCGAGTTTCTTGCACTGGAACTAATTTCCTCGTTAACGTTCTCTTGGGTTTCTCGTGGGATGCAAGAATGATCACCACGAACGTACTGGAGAATTCGTTCAACCAGTGCCACTTTACCTCCACTGATCTTAAGACCATGCCGGTTGAGGTGCATCTTCAATCTGTTGCAATATGATTATCTATGTTGTAGTGAAATTATGATTTTGGTGCAATTATTATTTTGTGTGCAGTGGTTCAAATTTATTTTGAACTAGTGCAAAATATTTGAACTGGAACAAAATATTTTCACCATGCAAGGCAAAATATTTGCACTGACGTATACTATATTCTACTGTTCAAATGTTGTGGACAATTCAAATTTAAAAAGCCAGAAACTCTTTATCACAATATTCATCTCTATATTATAGAGATAAAGAAGAATAGATAATCGTATTGCCACAGATTGAAATTGCAGTTCAGCCACAGAACAGATCATCAAGCCTTTCAGTGTGAACTATGAACACTTGAAACAAAATGTTTAGCCCCCTCCTCTTGAGTGACTTATTTTACTTTGAGTCCCCCCTTTCCTTGCTTTGATATTACTTTATGCCACCCCCCCCCCCCTCTGGTTTTCCAACCCCCTCCTGATAATTATTGCGCAGTCCCTTATCAGAAATTATTTTGAGAAAATCAAGTGGAAGTCACCTTTTACTGCTTTTACTCAAACATACGATTAAAAACTAGTCACCCCAGTGAGTAAGTGCTTCTCACTCAAATTCAAAATATGAGTTAATTCTTAACCCAATAAAGTGAGTTGAAACAACTCTTTATTTTGAGTGAACTTAGTGTAACAGTCCGACATCGACTCAAACGTGAGCAAAAGCACACACATAAGAGATTGCCGCTTCCGTCGCGAGCGAGAGCGAGAAAAAACGTATCATTCAAAGAAAAAATATATATATATATATATATATTTCAAAATACAAGACACAGCTTAGTTCAACGGCGGTATTACTGTTGTATAAGATATTGTCTCATGTACCATTTGGATCACAAATCTTTACTTCACACGTCAATGAAAAAAGTGAAAACTGATGAGGAGCACACAACTAACACAGCATTTTAATATTTTAAAATATTTTATTTTTTAATATCTTTAAGAACGAATATATGCCTTCTCATTACTTAGACCTTACAAGGAAATCAAATGACAGAAAACAATTAGTAAAATTTCGTATAAGTAATCATAAATTAATGATTGAAATTGGTAGATATGAACAAATCACAAGAGATGATAGATTGTGCCCTACTTGTGGAGGTAATGAAATTGAAGATGAAATTCACTTCCTTTTTCATTGTCCTAAATACTCAATTCTTAGGGACGGATTTTATAGGAAAATAGGGTATCACCTACCAAATATAAAACAGTTATCTCCTTCAGAAGTAACCAATGAATTAATGAACTCTCGTAATTATTTTGTAAATATTCAATTATTGAAATTCATTCTTTCATGCTTAGATTTCCGCAATAATCAAATTATCAATCCAGACTGATGTATCTTAATTGTACTTTCCCTTTCTTTGTTATACTATTGTAATTTTATTTTGTTATGTTGTAATGCTTTGCAATACTGTAAGGATTTATAGTCATGCAAATAAAGCTACTTGTTGTTGTTAATATTTTAGCCTTTACTAAACAGCTCTTGAAAGAGGTGTTTTTAAAGCCTGGATTTACCTGGAACGGAAATAGGAATAATTTCCGAAGAACGAGAGATTCAAAAGAAATGCATTTTAAAGCCTATTATAATAATGGTGAATCAGAAATAAATAAATCAAAGGCAATCATCAAAGCAATTTTCCGCTGGGGCCGCTCGGCCGGGAGGTCTTGGGTGCGAATTGATCATGCGCAAGAGAGTCATTCCCGGCGGGCAGTTTGTGGCGCTTATTTTAACGACTTTACTGCTCGCTTTCAGCGCCCTAAACTTCACTTAATTTGAAAAGACAACTTGTGTTTTGAGCCTTTTTCTCGTTCCACGTTTTCTGAATAAGCTACATGCAATGTTTTTACAACATATCAACGATCGCTATGCATACGATTGCTTCCAACCTACATGCATCGTCAAGTCAAGTTAATTTGATCACCGTGTTGGCTAGTTCTTTTATGCTACACCAATTCAAGCGCTTCATTCTTGCTGCCCTTGTGATTCCAAAGGTAAGTAAGCTTACGTTAACAATGTAAACCAGTTTAAATATTATTTTTGGTTACCTGTACTGAAGATTTTCTGCGAATTTCAGGGTTTTGTCTTGGTGACTGTACGGGCTTACAGTCTTTACAAGGGATTTCACGTTGTGTTTTGTTTAGTCTTTTGTTTTTGTCCTTATGTATCGGTACACCAGGACAGAACCAATTTCAGCCTGCTCATTTGAATAAATAAGCTTATAAGAAACTAAACCTTGAATTTTAATATATCTGTCCATCTTGCAATTCTGTTCAAGTGATGTTGATTTTTAACATAAAATACATATACAGTATTATTTTCTTCTTATTTGCTGGGGCCTTTGGCCGTCCATGCTTAGGAAACCATACTGTAGGTCATAAGACCACTGACTTGTTAATTGTTGGAGGTAAAACCTTTGGAAAAGGTGAACATTGCTTAGTTAATCAGTACCCGGCAAAAATGACAATAGTCAGTTCAGGGACGTATACAAAACATGGACCTCTGTCAGTATAAAGGATGGACTGTGGACTGGGGACAGGGTATAAAACACAGTCTTCAGTTTAAATAAATTAATGGCATTCAACATCAAGTAGCAATGTCAAGACACAAGTAGAACAAGAAGGACTGGACCAAGTCCCAAGCTACACTGTACTATAATTATGGGATACAGACAATCCTGTGTGCTTTTCTTTTGGATTCGTTGTGCATGTGCTGTTAAAAAAATACTGATTACAGTGTAGGCCTGCTGGAGTATAAACAAACAGGTGCGCAAGCACCCATACTGATGAATAGTGTCGGAACAAGATAAAGATTGGTTTTGTTTGTTATTATTTCTAGATGCTTTGTGGATACTCGCACAGAGCAGTGTTTAAGGTTTGAATTGAATGAACCTCACCTTCCCCGTTCCCTCCCCCTTCCCTCACCGAGAACTCAAAATGAAAACACTGCTCTTTGCGAGTATCCACGAAGAACCTACATGTAGAAACAATGAAAACAATCAGTATGGTGGCTTTGGCATGTGTTTGTTTACACTTGTATACTCCACTAGACTTTTGTTTTATCCATGTTCCAAAAGACAAGCACATGGGATTGTCTGCATCCCATAATACGTGTAATAGCACACACTGTAGCGTGGGACTTGACCCAGTCCTTCTTGTTCTATATGTGTCAAATGAAATCTGTGGGGAGAGCACTAAAACTTCACATGCTCCTGCCCCAACAGTACCAGCCAAGAATCGGACTGCATACATTGTATAAAATGCAATGTTGGCAAAAGGGTAAAATAGTAGGAAGTTAAATATTGATGTTGAATGCCATAATTTATTTCAACTTAAGACTGTGTTTTATACCCTGTCCTCAGTCCACAGTCCATCCTTTAGACTGACAGAAAAATTTGGGAAAAGAAAATTAAAATTGACAAAAATAAGGGGTGGTCCATCAGGTGGTCCATGGACTGGGTCCACAGGGGTGGTCCATAGACCCGGGTCCATATTTTGTAAATGTCTTCATTTCAGTGTTTTTTTTAGTGTGATTATAATGGACGTATCTGTAGTTCACAAACGTCATATTGGATAGCTCTTTGTAAAGAGAAAGAAGGCAATTTTAATTTGTTGTTGTAGGTACATGTACATATGTTGATTGATCATGTAGCTGTTGCACTTCACTTATTTTTTTTCTTTAGACTGTGTGACATACATGTAATGTTTGCTAATGAGGAAAAAACAAAAATAGAATCAAGGATAGTTTTAAGCACAGCATATATGTACAGTTGTAGCCATCGTGTGGCTAAATAGCATCATTATGAAAATAACTACATGTATTTTTACTTAACAGTGGACTGTACAGCCTTACAAGGCTGTAAGGCTGTGCTCTAAATCTACATTATTGGTACCAGCTTATATGTTTTGTGAAAAGCTACATGTTTGTACACTTTCTGATCACCCAAGGTCAAAAGTGACATGCTATGGGCCACTGTGTTGCTAGAGCACAGCCCAAAATTGCAAAATTGTACCATTTATGAAAACAAAAACAAACGACCGCAAAGCCGAATGGGTGATACTGGGCCTTTAACCCAGAGTAGACTTTAAACTATGCTGGAGTTGTGTCACTCTTTGTTGTGTAAATACATGTACATGTACAGGACCATAATTTGCACTTATCTAAAGCCTTGCATGTATAATTATGATAGACATTGAATATAAAGCAGTTGGTTTCAAATGAAACTGTGATAATGAATTGTGGGGAGTGAAACAAAACGTTAGTGTTATCAGTCATATTGATAAAGGAAATTGCTACCATAAAAGAATAAAGAAGGTATTTTTTAAGTGTTAGCCCTCAAAACATCAGCCTTAATTTACTTTATCAACAATTCAGTTGATCAAACTAATCTACGCGTAAATTATATAAACATTATTCTTCTAACAATATTTTTTTTCTAATTACAAAACAGAACAACAGGGTACACTGTAGAAGATACATGTACATGTACATGTAGTGATGATGATTGCAGTGACACTTTGCATGACAACACTCAAGTACAGTGTACCGGTAAGTATGTTGTTATGAAGAATTTAACCCTGAATAAATAACTACATTGTACATTATTATCAGCAGAAACACTGGGAAACTAGCACACTTTAAAAAAAGTAAAACAGGAAAACTCATTTATAAATTTTTGAGAGCTTGAGCATTTGCACTCACTTGTGGAAACTTTTTGTCACTGACTTGCTGATATTTGAAGTCCTGGGTCAATCAGTTTTTACTTCCCAAGTTGTTCAAGTGTTAACTTGACCCTTGCAGTGCCTCTTTGCACATTAGGAGTAAATGAGTACTGCCACATTACCAGACAACATACAGAGTCTTATTTGTGATAATGGCATTCCAACCAGAGGAGTAACAGCATATTAATTTCTAGAGTTTGCAGAATTCCTCAGATTAATTCCTTGTGAAAACACTTACTGCCAGTCAAAAATGTTATTTTTCTGGTTCATAATTTATAGACTGAGGACAAAACCAAGGATAACAAACAACCTGATGCTGTTGAAACAGAATCTAGTAAGTTAACACATTTATAATGGGATTGATATTTGTAGTGATTAGATACAGGGAATTCAGGTTGAGGGTTTCGATGCGTTTGTTGAAAAAGCTGATTTATCGTATTGCAAGGTAACCCGTTACCAGGCAGGTTGTAAAACAGGAGTGGTCGCTCTTCAAGGCTGTGCTCTGAGAAAGTTTGCACGGGACTGAAAGCTCTGAACCTGTGAAAACCAGGGTGCCCAGCATTATGAGTTTTACAAATATGCAAAAACATAGATTTCCTGGTTGCCTCAGGGCAAAAGTAAGTTGCCAGGAAACACCAGGCACTGCTAGAGCAAAGCCCTGATCTTGTATACAGCTATTTCAATTAACGTTGTCGGGTGAAAGCTCAAAGCTCAAAGCCTACAAGTCAAGACCGAACGAGTAAACCGAGCGCCTGTTCCAAGCATGCAGATAGTTGGGAGCGGCGAAAAGAAAAGAAACGGCGCGAATGAGAGATGCGACGAGCGGGAAAAACGTTTATTTTGCGCCGCTCCAAACTATCTTGGCTTGTAGCTTTGAGCTTTCATCCGACAATGTTAATTGAAATAGCTGTATAACAAAACCTTAAGTTTTCGACCTACAGTGTGTACAGTGTAGGTCATGTGTGAGATTAGTTGGTTTGATGGAGGTCTCCAACTCATTGTTTAAATTATAAAAAAAAATACATTCTGACTTGCAATCATTATTTTGTTTCCTTTCAGATTTCACTATCCTATGCATCAATTACTGCATTTTTTTTTTCTGAAGGCCAAGAAACTTAGTGATGTAAAGTAATGAATTTATATGTATGACAAATACAATCTCATATGGAAATGTTACATGTTAGGCTAAGGTAAACATTAATGTTACAGTTTATTACATGTGATTATTTATTTAGAATCCAATCAAGATAAGTAAATATTACGTGAGAATTTATTTTAAAAATGCTATACAGTATTGTAGTGCTATTTTCGTGAAAGTACAAACGATGAATTTAATGTCCTATTTAATGTCTTTAATTTTTTATAGAATTTCCCATGTATCAGACCATTATGTGTGTTGTATTTTAGGTTTTCGACAGCATTTAGGTTTTATTTATCAGAATTTTTATACGTTTTTGTTAAATTATAGAGACTTAGAGAACAAAATTAATATAAAGAATTATTAGATTTACCTTCTAAAACAATCATTATTTGGAGTCGGAGATAGGATTTTTATGCATTCTCTCTGAGATTGTCTTTAATTGGTTTCTTTGGGTAGCTTACACGTAATCGTATATCAAGATTTAACATATTGAAATATATCTTAATGAACACCTTCATATAACTTTGTTGAAATTTGATTGTAAGTGGCCCAATATTGTATTCAGAGCCCAACTGCATTGGCCCAATATTAATGCAGCGAGAGGCCTACATCATTGGCCCAATATTAATGTGGCCGAAGCCCAACTTCATTGGCCCAATATTAATGTAGCCAGAGCCCTACATCATTGGCCCAATATTAATATAGCCAGAGCCCAACTTCATTGGCCCAATATTAATGCAGCGAGAGGCCTACATCATTGGCCCAATATTAATGAAGCCAGAGCCAACATCATTGACCCAATATTAATGCAGCGAGAGGCCTACATCATTGGCCCAATATTAATGTAGCCAGAGCCCTACATCATTGGCCCAATATTAATATAGCCAGAGCGCAACTTCATTGGCCCAATATTAATGCAGCCAGAGCCCTACATCATTGGCCCAATATTAATATAGCCAGAGCGCAACTTCATTGGCCCAATATTAATGCAGCCAGAGGCCTACTTCATTGGCCCAATATTAATATAGCCAGAGCCCTACATCATTGGCCCAATATTAATGTAGCCAGAGCCCAATATTAATATAGCCAGAGCGCAACTTCATTGGCCCAATATTAATGCAGCGAGAGGCCTACATTATTGGCCCAATATTAATGTAGCCAGAGCCCTACATCATTGGCCTAATATTAATGCAGCCAGAGCCCTACATCATTGGCCCAATATTAATATAGGCAGAGCGCAACTTCATTGGCCCAATATTAATGCAGCCAGAGCCCTACATCATTGGTCCAACATTAATGTAGCCAGAGTCCAGCTTCATTGGCCCAATATTCAGGTAGCCAGAGCCCTACATCATTGGCCCGATATTAATGCAGCCAGAACCCTACAGCATTGGGTCTGGCGCACGCAACTTGTGTACACGAGCGTAATACCGTGCTTATGCACCAATTCACGTTCTGTGAAAGGCACGGATTTCACGCAAAAGCACACGAGAAAAAAAAACAAAAGGCACAGACTAGGCACAGGTTCGGCACGTTTTGCAGAATGCTTAGGCACAGCTTAGGCACAGTTTACGCCCATTTAGGCACGTTTTTCGGAAACGTTATATTTAACTCGTCCGAAGGCATGCCGTACGAAAATTCTCGGCGAGTGACCAGCCAGATTCAGTTCGTAAAAAATATGGTTATCAGCGAGAATCGAAAGTGATAAGTCATAGTAATAACTCGGCTGACACGAGCAAGACAAACGAGAATTGAAATAGTAATGGTAAAAACGGCAAACTGATCCTTACGGCAAGAAGAAAAGATAGAGACGGAAGTGAAATAAAAAAAACAATAAACAGTTGAATATATTTCCCGATATTTCGGTTTGCAAAACAAACCTACGGGGGCTAGAAAACAAAAATGAATACAGAAATAAAATGACTGTTACATATAAATCATTTGAAATAGGACATACAACAGAATAACAGAAAGTGATTGGTAACAAATAAGCTAAATGTCACTAATTAAGTTCATCGCGTCTATTTATACCATGAGGATGAAGTGTCATCGCTTTATCTATAAGATGGGCCTCGCGTGCCTTTCTGACTGAGTCGCGGTTGTTGTAGAGAATTGAACGAGAATTGAGCGAGAACAGCAAGACATAATAATAATAAAACATGATAAATGTGACCTTCCACGGGAAAACGTACACTAAACAGTTATCTGTTAAACGGCCTAAAAGCGTTTGATCGCAGTTCGGAAACTGCGTTAAAATGGTTTAGGAAAGCATTAGAAGCGTTGGAAAAACCGTTCGAATTTTCATCCTTGCCGTTTGAAGCGTTTATAAAAAAAGCGTACAAAACTTTTTTCCAGGCCGTTGACGCGTTGAAAGCGTTAGGAAAGTCGTTCAAATTATTCGTTCGGTCCACAGAGTTCAATACTTTACAAAAGTCGTTTGAACAAAACATTTAAACAGCAGTTTTAAGGCTTACCTTCTTTGTAGTTTGATTTGACATCTTCGTTCTTTGTTCTCGTGAATATTCGACAAAATATCACCGACATTTCGAGAGTACTTTCGCATCGTTCTCATGATAACTCGCACACGAAAATTCGCAAAGCAAATTAAAAAAAGAAGCGAATTTTTAGAAATTTCGCTGAAACGAAACGAAACACCGGTGAACTTTCCTGCCGAAAATACAAAGTGTTGCAGCGCCAGTTCGCTTAAACAAAGATTGTTTGGTATAAAACGCGTCGTAGACTGGGACGATGTTCGCAAAAGTAAACTTCTAGCGGCAAATTCGAGGAAAAGTTGGTAAACAGCCTTTTGTAAGTGAAAATTATGTGCTGAACACGAAAATCTTGTTTACCAAGCTTGATTCGGCCATTTAAGCCTCCAAATCAGTCATTTTTATTGGCTTACACAATTCAAGACATAAAAGCGAGGCTAAATGCCCTATCTCCTTACAAAACACTCCTATATGGTTTAAATCTAATGTAAATCAGCAGATGTTACATAAAGAATGTTTTTAAAAAGCATTTTGTGTTTACCACATGTTGGCCACGTGATCCTCTGATCACG
Source organism: Cladopsammia gracilis (assembly GCA_022457155.1). Classification (NCBI taxonomy): domain Eukaryota; kingdom Metazoa; phylum Cnidaria; class Anthozoa; order Scleractinia; family Dendrophylliidae; genus Cladopsammia; species Cladopsammia gracilis. The sequence continues at coordinate 202,236 of JAJGOT010000291.1, forward strand.
TGACTCTTGAAAACGAGGCTAGAGGTTAGCTTTATTTCTTGAAGATAATTTTATACAAGTCCTCGAAAAAGAATTAAAAACTGTAATTATTTACTTTTAGAATATGAAAACAGTTGAGTTATCGTAACATCGTAACATCCACGATCGGCTTTGGTCACGTGACTTCTACTTAGATTGTTCCCTTGACTGGCCATCCTGAAACGCATGTCGATACTGGTTGTACAAATTGAATAGGAATTAAAGTCATTGACTAAAATCCTGGATGATATCAGGCTCCCCCACAGGTCGCTGGCACGTTCAGCATGTCTTGATGTAAGTATCCTCAGAAATCTGCTGCGACAGTATTATTCTTGATATTTGACATCTGCCCCGTCCTACAGAAATTTTCATCAGATATTAAAAAAAATGCGCAAAGATGCTAAACCATTTTACTGTACCGTACGATTTACTGCTCTTGGTTTCCGATAGTATTGGCATTATTTTGGCAGCAGCTGTCTGTAGTACGTCTGCATTTTTATGCACCTGTGCATGGCAGTCCAACACGCCGGCAACTACACTTCCTTGAATTACATCCTGATTTACAGCCACAGTTAACCATATTATCGCAGCTTTGAGGTACGGGGGCAAGAGACATCAGCTTTGGCACTAGCTTTGCATTCAGCCTAGTCCAACCGGAGCTCTCTGGAAGGGGAAGTGTGGGATGTGGAACATGGGCTTGTTTCCAGATCATTGCTTGGTAGTGCGCCCTTTGAATATGCCATCGCACTGCATCGCTCGTCGGAGGAAGAGCTTCTGGTGACCGGCACCTAGAAAACAACGTTGCGCGTTCTTCATTACAACTCTCCACCTCAGTTACACTGTAAATTCGGCAAATGAACTTTTCAACGGACGTCACTGTGGAACTGTCCAGATCGCCACTTCCTAGGTTTCTCAGCAGCATGTGGCGTTCTGTGAACGTCTTCCATGACGTTTTCTTGCTATGGCCAGCAAAGTAGGAGTCGGTATCACAGCCCGTTATTGCGTCAAAGGAGAGAATGCTTTCCACCTCAGGTATTGCTTGCTTTAGATTCTCTCGAATTGTATGGATTGGCAGGTACTTTCAGACGTTCCAGCTCTCATCTGCTTGCATCTCATTCTGTCCAGGTGCGAAACTAGAAGGAGAAATACGTCCGTGTCTTGACTTGCGACGACAATGCACTCTGCATTTGAGTGTACACAGTGGATAATCATTCGAGTATCAGCTTCTTCATGGAAACCTTTAAGAGCGCTGGTGTCGATGTATGGGCAGGAACACTTGACTGTATCTTCTTCCTTGAATCCGCCGCCAACAATGATGAGTTTATCAACTGGGGCTCCTGCAAGAAGCTATTCTGAAAGGAAGCTTGCTAAATCTGCTTTATTTTCGTCAAGAGCGAGAAAGTTAGACCAGTGCTTAGGCAAAGGAACGGTGCCATCTTCAATTACTCTTCTAATTGGTGCATGACCTCTGGAACGCTTCGTTCTGGTTGCGCACTTGATTGATGTTTCTCTGTATCTGTCAAATGTTACGTCTATTCGATTAAAATCCTTTCCAGAGAAAAGAACAGCTTTCACAATTTTTTCGGCGAAATCGTCAAATGTGTTGCACGCTGAAGGTTTTCCAAGAGCCATGACTAATGCCTGACCATCTACTATCAATGTCGATCGTCCTGCGACTGGTGTGACCCGAGGACGTTCCAATCCTTTTGAAAGTAGTTCTATCATTACTGACTTATTTTCAGTGCGCAGCTGGCTGTTTGTATCTGCGATAGCGAGGGGAACTGTAGTTAATTCATGGCTAAGGATTTTCGGCAAATCTACTTCTGTCGGCATTGATGGCAGCAGACTTCTCATTCTCTTTCTTTTCGGCTTCATAAAGAGAAGAAAATGTGAGCGCTTTATTTTTGGGCAAAGTATCCCTGAGCTTCTTATGATTTCCATCTTCTTCCGGTGCCATAAGCCTTTCCTTCACAAAGGTCGCCAGCTCCACCTGCCCAAGGCTGTTAGCTTGAAGTAGGGACTCTTCTATCTGCGTTGTTGCCATGTTGCTGCCATGTTGCTGTAGGCGTGGCCGAATAAATAAGTAAAATAAAACAACGCAATTTTTTAAAAACTCTTTTTTCATTAAATTAGAAAAAACAAGTTAAAAAGGAACTTTAGAGTTAAATGTTAAAGTTCAAATTTTAAAGAAAGAAGTATTTTCTTAATTCAAGTTACGGTAGCCATGGTAGACGTGTATAACGAAACAAATGGGGCCTACAGACGACAATTTTCAATTTGCCGTGTCTAAATTGAGCAGCCACTATAAAATTATATTTTAAAGACTGCGAAAATTATAATAAACCGTATTGAAAAAAAAAAAGTTTCGAAACTAGTTTTTGAAACAGCAAAACAGTTTGGCCTCGTTTCCATGCCCGGTATTTGGTTCTGTATATTTAAAGTCAGATTTTGAGAATAATACTCAAAATCAAGCTTGGTAAACAAGATTTTCGTGTTCAGCGCATAATTTCCACTTAGAAAAGTCTGTTTACCAACTTTTCCTCGAGTTTGCCGCTAGAAGTTTTAAAAGCAGCCTTTTCTTAAAAGTTGTCCCAGTCTATCGTGAACTTAAATATTTGAAGAAAACGTGATATAAATCTATCTTTCTGTTTTAACAATTCGAAATTAGCGTTGTTTTCCGCTTTGTAATCATTGTTACTCAACTTTTTGGAGACAGATCTTTTTGTCAATAAACACGCAAATCTCTCCGCGCTGCAATGTGATCTGCACAGTTTTGACATCAGGTTATGCTAATTTATTGCTGAAATTTGACCAACTTGTGAAAACACCAGACAGCTCATCCGATGAATAAAATGACCCATTCCGTTTTATAAATCCAAATCGAATGATAAAACTCCAAAACGTCAATTTGTTTGAACAACTTTTTGAATTTTTGGCAGTATTTATCCAAAGCCGATGACCGAATGGTCAGAAACTACATCTGTATTAAATACAAGTACTATTCTACATCTCCAAACGGCTGGGAAAGCGGCAGTGCGGGAAGAATACAAGTAAACACGATTACTGACATTACTGATTTTCCGCCGTCGCTTTCACTTGGAGAAAAAATAATTCGTTGCATGAGAACAATCTTGCAATTTTTCGTCATAACAATGTGTGACCAAAAAGCGCTGTGACACGAGCAAGATGAAACTAATGTTTCCCGGGAATATTTACATAACGCCGTTCAAAGGCACAATTTAGGCACAGCTTAGGCACTGCTTAGGCATGAAAAAAAGCTAGACATGCACACTTCATGCACAACTTGGGCACACTTTATGCACAACTTGTTCGTGTCAAGGCACACTGTAGAATCCGTAATTCGATCCAACGTACAACGAAACGTATTTTTATGTAAAATAAACGCTGTCTACCCTATATGCAAAACTAAAATTGTTCACAGAGAAGACATTAATGAACTTTATTTTTTTTTACCAAATCTCAACCTAAACTGAATTTTAATAATTTCAAGAAGAGCTAAATTAAGTGTGAATTTTAGCCATGTACACCAGTAGCGTGCGCCAGGCCTACTGTATAGCGAGACTTGAGCTATGATCACACTTGGTGGCCAAGCACCAGTGCCTGGGTACTGGCACAGAATGGTGTTGTGTTCACACACTGGGCGCCCATCAGACACCATTTTGAAACATACATGTAAGCATAGCAGGGAGTTACATTGTATACTATGGGTATGTAAAGCAGTGGATTGAGGGTCAAGTGCTTCTAAAGCAACAAAATATGCATTTACACAGAGCCTGTGCTCACTTAAGTGCCCGATAATAAATTCTCAGGTGCCAAGTGTGGACTGAGCCGTACTGAAGACCTTTTAATTTCACTTTATACAATGTATGACTCTGGTGTTTAAAATCTTACATTTTAAAACACTTACATTCCACTGCCATTAGTTTTATTTGAACTTCAGAGTTATTAAATAAAAGGTAGTATACTTGTTCAATCCTTTTGTTTGACTGTAGCAAAATTTTTTTTTCTACAGCTACATTTTATTGAGAGTAATGTAGACATTTTGCAAGAATTTCTATTTGCAATAAAATTTTAGAAATTTACAGACATTATATGAACTTCTCTGTGACATTTGTGTGGTTTATTTATGGGCATTTTACTAACATTTTATGCAATGTTCCGTTTACTTTTTACAGATATTTTAGTGAGATTTTATGCTATGCATTCTTCACGCGTTCCTTTTATACACGCTGATTTTACAGAGAAAATATGGACATTTTGCATAGATTTAGTGCAATAAAATACATACATTATACAAGCATTGTATGTACTTTTCTGTGACATTTTGTGTAGTTTTTTTTGTTTACATTTTACAAACATTTCAGTCAGTTTTTTTTTTTACTCACTTTTTACAGAGATAATAAGGAGATTTTATGTTTACTGGTTTACAGAGATTTTTTCTCGTGCCATTTTTATAGAGAAAGTAGAAAGATTTTCCAGAGATTTGTTGTTTGCAGCATAAAATCTCTGTAAATTTTGCACAAAATTTACAAGAAAAACATTAAGATTACATACATATTTTATGCGATCTTAGTGCAGAAAATGTGTTGTAATTTACAGACTTTTTATGAAGTTACAAAATCTCTGGGAATGTGCACGTTTACAGAGTTCGTAATTTACAAAGGAAATGTAGACATTTTACAGAGATTTAACTAACTTTAGTGAAGTCTGTAAGTGGTTCAAGTTTTCCAGTGATTGTTTTTTAAGCAAGGAAAGGTACAGTCAGGAGCCGTAATCAATTATGGCTCCTGGTTTTGTAGTATGATTTTGACCACGAAAGGTCAAAATTCCTATAACACTACACTCTTTAGATCAATAGAGTGTTTCCACTCACGTGACCAGAGGCCATATTGGAGTGCTTAAACAATAGGAAATGTTTAAATAAGAATAGAGCTAAAGTCCCATAGGCTTCGTTTAGGACACCAATATGGCCGCCTTTTCATGAGGTCTTTCATTGTTTTGGGATACCAATATGGCCGCCGTGACGTACAACGTGGTGCCTTGGGAGAAATTGCCAAAGCCCTTCAAATTGAGTTTGCGATTTAGAAAAACAATAGAATGGTAAATATTTTTCGCAGGGGTCAGTAATATCTGACGTTTTTCGATTAATAAGTCGAACAAATAAACGTAGTTTATTCAGCAAAAAGTTGTGTAATACGGCTGGGTAATTTTAAGAATAAAGGCGAGAAAAAATAAAAACGGACGAGTATTACGCAACTTTCAACTGAAGAAATTGTTTATTTATTTCTACCGTCATCTTCCCTTGAAAATGTTTTTTTATTAACGCGGGTCGGGAAGAGTATAAAAACATGTCATATTTGCACTCGTTTTCGTATACAAAAGAAAAATTGTGGGATGCGGGAATTTCAATAAAGGAAAACGAAAAAAATTGTACGGACTGTATACGACTGTATGCGATAGAAAACTATAAGTGTGGACAGCATACTACTTTTTTCTCAGCTGGTGATCAAAGAAGTGTGTTGAAGCACGTGTGAACTGTAGTCGTTTTTCAAACCGGGAAAATTACGCCTGAAATTATATATATATCATACAGGGCCGCCACAAGTGAACAAGATCGACACTTTTTCACGGGTAATGCCTGAAAAATTGTGCCTTTTTTGCAGTAGCATATCATAATTATAGGACAACAAACAACAAGGATGTACTTTTTGAACATACTTTGTTATTGTGCTTTCGCAAAGCCAAAGTCCCTTTAAAATTTTAGAATTCATTGCTTGATTAGACTGCAAAAGTTTCACAAGGGCAAATACTTAACACTATAATGAGCCAATCAGAACAAACGCTAACGCTTTCCTGCCGGAAAAAAATGTTAAATATTCTGAATCTGTTTCATAAACAGATCTCTTTTGTGTTGCGCTTTAATTATGTGAAGACTTTTAAGTCTTAAAACACTTAAGTGTTAAACACTTAACACTTAACACTTAACACTTAAGACTTAAGACTTAACACTTAACACTTAACACTTAACACTTAACACTTAAGTGTTAAGTGTTAAGTGTTAAGTGTTAAGTGTTAAACACTTTAAGTGTTAAAACACTTAATGAGCCAATCAGAACTTTCATAATAAGATCTCTTTGATGTATAGGCTTTACGAAGAGTCCTAGTATCGTTTGTGAACTCTGAATGAATCAAAGGCTCCTTAGAGCCAACCCGTGAATTTGAAATGCTAACGCGCAAGGTAATAATTGCGGTAAGCTTATGTTTTCACTCTGTCACGGTTCAATTTATTTTTTTTTTTAAATTAAACGTAAGGATTTTTGAGAAATGCAAAAAATAAAAATACAGTATATCACTTTCAAAATGTTCAGTCCGAAGAAGAATGGAAAAAAAAAAAAAAAAAAAAAAAAAGAACGCCCCGAGCGAGATTCGAACCTGGGCCTTTCGGCTGTAAGTCCGCGATTTACACCACTCGACCACCGTGACCACTGACCTGTTAGGATAAATTTTATTACTTGAACGTACATAACCATCAAAACGCGTGTCTCAGTTGCAAATTCCTTTTAGATCGATTTTAACGTTGCATTGAAGACTCCAAATGCGAAACATCTTTAAGCTTATTGTTGTTTATATTCGTTTACACCAATTTAGTTATTGTTATCGCTGGATTCACGCTGTTCTTGTTGCAAAACGCATTCGTAACAAAGCATTACGTCACTAAGTTTACAGCTGATGGAAGGAGTGAGCGAGTGAGTGACTCATTTGCATATCTGTCGTCGTTACCGATAACCCGTTCATTACGCATGCGCGTATATTCACGGGTTAAAAAGGAGAAAGCATTTACTCTGCTCACGGCAAATGACGACGTTTTTGTGCGTAATTCACGTTCTCCCATTGCTGTGGCCTCTCTTAGCTTCCGTTGCAGCCATCACTCCATATATCATAGCAGTTTCGTTGGAGCATGTGAACCCGTTTTTACCAAACATCAGTGAAACGGCAGCCTTTCAACTAGAGGGATCCATCTTTGGTTTTCTGATGACCTTTGTGGCGTTCTTCGGACTGTTGACAATTTGTTCCCGTTATCTTCAACTGGATGGAATTCAAGGTGGTTTTGAGCAAAATATATTTCAGCTCCACTACACAGTAAACAACATGATCAAAAACCATTAGGTTTATTTTGGCGGTTTCGGCCAAGCACCAGGAACTATAACAATACGTTATACTGAACCTCTTATTACATCCAAGTATGCGATACATAACATGATACAGAGCTGACGGAGGCCAGAAAAAACCTGCCGGAAAAAAACCGCGGTGGGGAAAATACTCGGCAGGAAATCTGGGTAGGAACCATGGCTCAAGCTCTAAATAGCCCATCCTACGAGGCTACACGAGGGACGACATACTTAAAAATAAAGTAAAATAAAATAAAAATAACGTTACCTAAACTGAAGAGTCGGCCTAGAATGATATCCCACGTGATATAGCTCCCCCCCCCCCCCCCCCCTTTGTCCACGTGCTCATTCCACTGGGCTAGCCCCAGTACCCACTGTTCTCGTGCCGCAGAAATATTTCATTTCCGGCTAATTCGTATCCACTCAAACGCCAGAAATTCCATTTCACAGAAGATGAAGCGGTTCAACAAAGTTTCTTTGCCGATTGGTGTTTGGTGTGTAGTTTGTGTTGTTGTGGTAGCAAACTTTAGAATCCCTCTGCATGAGGTAAGTTAATTTTTTGATGAATTTGAACTTTTTATGCGGTAGCAATGTTTTAGCTCATCGATCTGTTTACATATTACTAGACAAGTGAAATATGTGTCTTCGCTTGATTAGTTTACATTAAGGTCTCGACTAACGACTGCCAATATTCAACGATCATGTTTGTTTTTAAATAGATAGTTTAGTGAATTTATCACTGTGACGGAAAAAAGAAACAAAACTTTCGTCCCAGTTGACACAAGTCCCCACATGGAAACTTGTCAGACCACCACACTGCGTCTCCTACTATACTATATACCATATTATAGAGCAGTTTTCAATTGAGTGTCGTAAAACCAAAACCAAAGTAATTACTCTGACCAATCACAGCAGTCGTACACAATCCAATGAACCAATCAGAGCTCGAAGCAATTACATGTCGGCGGCGCCAAGCGCGGGAAAACGCGTGCGAGCAAGTCACGATTGGTTTTGGTTTTACTTCTGATTGGTCGAGAAGGTGGCGCGAGATTTTTTAGCCAATCACAAAGCGTAGCAATGCAAAACCAAAGCAATTGTGTAATTACTTTCGATACTCAATTGAAAACTGCTCTACCAGGAGTGATTTATAAAAACAACAATTCTATGTCTTTAGTGGGGAGTCCCTTGGAATTGGGATAAGGATACTTTCGGATGTGAAGGGTTTAAAATACCTTAAAATGTGACATTCCTCTTTTCCATCGCCTTCCATAATAACGATTTGGAATTCTGTAATCACCCGCTTCATGGTGTCGTATTTGCGGTGAAGGTGAAAGTCTCTGTTCAGACGAAACCAAAACGGTTTGTTTAGTTAGTCATCGCATAAAAAGGGTTATTCAGCGAAAAGTTGTGTAAAAATAATACAGCTGAGTATCATTTTACAAGTAAGTTTTTTTCTTTTTTTGAACCTTTTGGTGAGAAAAAATAAAAATTGACGAGTAGAAATGCCCAGCCGTATTACACAACTGTTCGCTGAATAAATTGTTTATTATTAGACAGTCATCTTCTTATAAATCTAAGTATTTGAAAGTGCGTTTCCTAGCCGGAGCGGTCAGAAGAGTGCACTTGTCTTCCGGTGCCTATTCGAACTCTAAAACTCTTATATAGTGATTTTCTTTAAATCGTGAAATAGTTACTAAGTTAGTAGGCACTAGTAGGTACTATTAGATACTTATTCTATTGTTTACTTTTGTTTAGTTTTTACTAATTTTGGCTAATTTTGATTAATTGCTAGATAATGTTTCACGGCTTAAGTAAAATCACAGATCAATTTTTTCGATGTCATAATTTATGCGTTTTTTACACTGACGGGTTTTAACTTCAACCTTACGTAATTCTGTCATTTCTATTGACAGTTTCCATAAGCGTGATGCGGAAAAAACATTGGATTCCTATACAAACATTGCAATTTCATCCTGGCTTGATTATGAAATCAAGTGATCCCTCTTTCCGTTGATATAAATAGGCAAGTGAAAGCAAATTCACCGTGGGGTGTAGTCTTCGTGTATATATCTTCTATAAATATATTGTTTACCAATTTTCTGTGTGAATAGGTTATTAAGGTAATTACCAAGAGAAAAACGGTTTTCTCTTGGTAATTACTCATTATTTTGGCTTTGTTTTTTAAACTTAACCGGTGGTAAAGTTGCTTCCGCTTCTGCTTCTTCTTCCTCTTCTTCGTCCGCTTGTTCTTCCTCTTCCTCTTCAGCTTCCGCTTCTTCTTCTTCTTCTTCTTCAGCTTTTGCTTCTTCTTTCCCTTCTTCTTCCTCTTCTTCTTGCTCCTTCGCTTCTGCTTCCGCTTTTGCTTCTTCGTCCGCTTCTGCTTCTGCTTCTGCTTCTGCTTTTTCTTCCTCTTCTTCTTCCGCTTCCTTTTGCGCTTCTTCTTCTTCTTCTTCTTCTTCTTCTTCTTCTTCTTCTTCTTCTTCTTCTTCTTTCGGTTTTGCTTCTTTTTCTACTTCCGCTCCCGCTTCTTCTTCCTCTTTTGCTTCTGATTCTGCTTGTGATTCCGGGTCATCTTTCCCTTCAGATTCTGCTTCTGCTGCCCCGTCCGCCTGTACGTCCGCTTCCGTTACTGTTTTTGCTTCTGCTTCCGCTTCCGCTTCTCTTTCCGCATACGCTTTTTTTTTCGTTTCTTCATCTGCTGTCGCTTCCTCTCTCACACCATGTTCCGCTTCGTTTCCTTCTTCTTCTACTATAGGAAAGCTTTTGAACTGGATCGGCAATGATATGGAGATCTGATATCTATTCCTTGCAGTCGTGGCATCTTTACGGTCCTGGCTCAGTTGCACGGGTTTTGCATCTAAACAATGCTGTTAATACAATAAATATTATTTAGTTCCTTAAACTGAAAATCAATTGCGCCTGCCTGGGTTAAGAAAAAAACACATTTGCGCAAAAAATGTAAAATAATGCAAAAATAATATGTAAATGCTAGGGTTCATTATTAAAAAAAAGTTAAAGAAATAGAAGTATCAGCTACTTTCCGTTAAAGGGATTAAGGGATACGGTTTTATTCATTCATTCTTGTTAAGAAAAATATTTCAATGGCAGTCTTTTTTCTTATATCTCGACCTCACGCCAGTTAGGTCACTTCAAAAGATAATCAGCACTCTTACAGGTTTTCACTCAAACTTTTGCAATACTCTAGCTGCTCCAGCCATATATAATAGGCATTTATTAAGTAACGTTTTTACCTAAGACAGTGTATAAGGCATTGGAACAGTATTCGCAGGGTCATGGGTTGAAATCTTGTTAAAGTATTAATTTTTTAAGTTTCTATGCAAATGGTTAAGTTGCAGTCATCTATATCCAATACTGTATCTACTGGGGGGACTGGGGCCCAGGGCCCCTAATTATTTTGCCAAAAGTAATGCCGAAATTGTTTTCAGTCTCTAACATTTTCACCACCCCACCCCAACCCTTATTCGTTCTTGCCCCCTTCCCCCCCTCCCCCCTCCCCCTCTCCCTCCCCCCCCCGCCCTTCCCGCCGTTACTTGGAGTCTGAATCCGTCACTGAATTGCTAGGCTCACTGCGAGGATCACAAATTTCTCTACGACTAATGTAACTCTCGTATAAGTTGACGATATCATTTGTTTGAAATGAGTAACATGAATATGGTTACATTTTGCGATTTGTCGTCAAATATTGTCTAGTAATTAACCAAAGTGATTGCTCTAGAATGATATTCGTATTTCTTATCCTATAGCCCGAAAATACTAAACAGTCCTACCGCGCCTGGTCGTGTTGTTGTCGGCTCGAACATCGCAAACAAAAATATTGTTCCCAAGGTAAGAGAAATTCTTCCCCTGAACATGACGACTTTCGGTTGGACTCGTCCTGAAACTGCGCTCGCCAAGTTTTAATCACAGCGATGACAAGAAAACTCTAGAGAAACTGGGCTTTTGAAATGAATGTTCAGTTAAATTTCTGCGGGAGAGAGCAGATTAAATTAGTAAAGTGTATGCTTAAGACACTGGGCTTTTCGGAAATGAATGTTCAGTAAAATATCTCCGGGAGAGAGCAGATTGAATTAGTAAAGTTTACATTTGAGGCACTGGGCCTTTGAAATGAATGTTCAGTTAAATGTCTGCGGGAGAGGACAGATTGAATTAGTAACGTTTATGCTGCCTGGGTAGTTGTGTAATCTGTTTCCTCATGCTCAAAGTGAGGTCAAGGTTTTAATTTGTGTGAGGATGATTCTTTTAAATAATTTTTAATCATTGCTTATTACTTAAACGTGGCATATGCTTGACTTTTGTTTTTCAATAATTCTCATGTTTTACAAGAAGTGAAACAAAAGAAACGGCAAACTGATCCTTACGGCAGAAAAGCAGATGCAAATAAAATAAAATAAAATAAAAGTGGAATATAATAGTGCCCAATATTATTAAGCTATTTACTTAGGAATTTTAATTTAGGCTTAGATAAAAAATTCTGGAATTTTTTTGAGAATTTTAAACACCGAAAAGACTTTCAGAAAATCTCGGGAATTTTAGAGAAATATCAGCTTCCAGGTGACGCGAAAGCGTTTATTTTGTTTTACCGCTGACCAACTTGAAGGTTCACTCTCACAGTAGTGTTTACAGTGCAACTAAGGGGGTGTTTACATGAAACTGGGGCGACTTTCGCGCCGGGGCGAGTTCACTCCGGTTCCCTCTTACATTTGTTTACATGATACCACCACAAAATGTCATGCCGGCGCGAGTCGCCCCGGCGTGAGTTCACCCCGGTTGTCGCACCGGGGCGAGAATTTCACTCCGGTACGAGATTTCGCAACGGTATCATGTAAACGTGAAACGACCACTCGTTTCGGGGTGAAATCGGTTTCGCAAGTGTAAACTAGCGGCGATTTCTGTGAGATTCGGGTGCGACATTTGCTGTGATTTTCCGAGGTTTAGATCCTAGATGGAACACTTATGCATAAAGTAAAGTTGAGTCCATTGGCATCCGAGCAGGCGGCCTTATTTCAACTTAAGGGGCTGGTTTTTATCAAAACAGTGGAATTTTCCCATAAAATTGTTTTGAAAAAAAAAATATTTATAATGCAACATTTTACATGTTTTAGGGTACCATTCCCGCCTTAAAGTAAATATAACGTCCTGAGTAAAATGACATATGGAGTTGAGCTTAACGATAGGATTAAGGTTTAGGTTTTGGTCTAGGCCTATTGTTAACTTTCTTTGCTGCTGCTGCTGCCTCTTCATCAGTGAGTTTGAACGCAACTGTCAAAAAATGTATTCGACAGTTTCGTTCAAACTCACTGATGAAGAGGCAGCAGCCTCGAAACGTCTGAGAAATTAAATGCGCATTTTATGTGCATGTTATTACTTTGATCACCAACCCCGTTCCCAGGGTCCTCTCTCCCAAGAGAAATGACGTCGAAGACTATTAGCACTCGATTACATGGAGTGCAACACGGCAGCCATGTTGGTTTGATTTCAATGAGTGTTGTGTTTGTTCGTCGTTGGCTTGTGGCTTTCTTTATAGCCTTAGGAATCATTCTAATAGTAGCATTTTCTCTTAGGAAGGTAAGTGTTCTTTTCAAAAGTAATTAATTTTCCTCTAAACGCAAATGAACAGATATCAAGCGGCTATCGCTATCGAGTTCATAAACTTGAGCGACACAGAGGCTTAGCGGCACCTAGCGACAGTGATGTAAGCTTTCAGATATAGAAAGTTTTACGTTGATAATTGCAGACTTAAATAAAAATAAAAGAAATATATGAATGAATGATTTGTAAATTGTATAAAGGTCTTTGTTTTGACTAATTTCTTCGTTTTTTGGTCTATTAAAGCTTGGGAGTCCAGTGCTCTTACAGTGTACATGTACATTGTATCAATTGTAAGGTTATTAAGTTAACATACATTACATGTATAGTGTAAGAATCACTTTTAATAAACTTGACCATCTTTTCCAGCCTAGATGCATATGCACTCCATACATCTTTCAACACATCTCTTTGTACTCCATACATTATTTTTCTACATGATGCAATCTAGAATCATGCTAGTACATTTTTATTAGTTAAAAAAAACATGTTAATGTAAGCAGTCTCTTATTTTTCTTTTAGTTAGTTGAGTGAGTGTGCGAGTGGCGAAGCCGCGAGGAGCGAGGGTATCAGCCTAAGGAAAAGAAAAAATACATGTATGCTGACAGGCACTGATTTACAACTATGTAGATACCGAAAATATAATAGACCCTTCCACGGTTTTTTCAACTTTTGATATTGGCCACAGTGTTCTCACCAGGCCGCGGCCTTGAGGGATTCCCGCCAAAAAAGTTGAGATGGCGCACCAAAAGCCAAGAAGATGCACCTGTTAGGGAGGAGGAAAAAGCTTCAAGTCAAACAGACTTTTGAATGTTTATGAGTAGTTTAATGGTCAATCCAACACCCCAGCATTTTGCTTGTTCAAATGAATAAAAACATTTATCAAAAAAATTTAAAGCCTTTAATTTTATTGCCTTTACCCTCGTTGGACACACGTACGTGATGAAGGTAAGCATCGCTATCAAATCCTGATCGTAGACATCTTGTCCACCATGTTGGATCAGGTAGGTACTTCATGTAACAGACCTTTTGGAGTAACTTTGTCCCTCTAATATTCTTACAGGGCCCCTATTTTTCAGCAGAGGGGGCCCTGCGGCTCCCCAAGGCAAAATCCTGGTGAGAACACTGGGCCATGTAGCGAGAATCTAACGACACTGCTGGAAAGAGCATCTCAAAATTAGTAAAATAGCCAAGTTCTGTAAAATTTCCTGACTTCGCGAAGCTATAACTTTGCGATTTTACGAGATACAACTCACAAACTTGGCTATTTTACTAATTTTGAGGTGCTCTTTCCAGCAGTGTCGTTAGATTCTCGCTACATGGCCAATATCAAAAGTTGGAAAAAACCATGGAAGGGTCTATTAGATGATTTTGTAAGAAAAGAAAAGAACAAAAGAGAGTTTCGCATTTTGTGCAACTTTGTTCTTTGTTCTTTGTTCTTTGTTCTTTGTTCTCAGGTAAATTGCACATTATTGTAACACAGTTTGCCCAAAATCAATCTATGGAAATATTTTATGAAGGAATGGCTCTCAAATATCGATATACACTGTACATATGGAATGTTAACAAGCCGTATTTGCTTGTTCACAGAATTCCATTGGGTCATATCGTGTATGGTTATTGGGTTTTTTTCCCAACAATGTTTCTGCAGTTAGGTGTTTATGTATACAAAATATCTACAATGTAGCAGTGACTTGATAAATTGCAAAATCTGCCATGGAAATTATGCTGCATAATTTCCCATTTTTTTTCCGCTCTTTAATATCAGAAGCGTGTTGTATGGATTCTCTATTCCATATAATTTATGCAAAATACCCCTGTGGATGATGTCTTTCTTCTCACACAATTAAATATAATTTCTTCAGCAATGCATCGTGTGTTTATTAGATTTGTTTCTTGACAGTCTTATCAAGAAGCAGATGTCCTGGAAGCTCATCCCACGGCTGAGTTCCAGTGGATCAACATTGAGAACTTAACAGAGTTCAGAGCCTGTAGAAACTCCATACAAGGTGCCTTGTTGATTGTTGATGAAAGAGGTGAGAAATTAAATTTTAACAAGTACAGTCAAACTCCATGTTCAGACACCCGCTTGTAAACCCTTTTACTACCAAGAGTGCCGAAAGTCAAAATTGAAGAAAAATTCCAAATTTCATTTTGTAAATTTTTGAAAAAGAAATGGAACCACGCAGATCTACTTGTAAAGAGGTTTCATTGAACAGTCACACCATAGAATTTTGTCGACAGATTCAAAAGTTAGAACAACACTACATGGACATGTCCACTTATGCCAACTCTTCCGGATTATCCAAGAGTCTCCCAGATATGGAACGAATCTCCCGGTCTCCCGTACGGGTCACCAAATCTCCCAGATAAAAGTGTCCTTGGATCTTTCCTCTACAATAGGCTAAGATTTTAACCCATCCCTTTCATATATCTTAACTTCACAAACGTTTTTCGGGTCTCAGGAATGCAGAAAATGGTACCTTTAGAGGGAAAAGCCAAAAACAAATTTCCAGACCCCCCTTGATGCTCGCGACCATGTCGCTAGATTCACACCTGGCGCGGGGGGAAATTTCACAACCAGAAAAAAAATCTCCCTATTTTTACTCTCCAGAGGTTGGCATCTCTGCATGTCTCCATTATTACATGTAACTCTAGTGAGTGAAAGTGTTAATTTTGACACCTCATTTTTGCCAGACAGCTTTAAAACCCATAAATATATGTGTTCCACAAAATTACCGCACTTAAAGGAGCTACATACACGTATGTCATGGTGATTTTGAGGTTTTTGGGTCAAAACTGCCCCAAATAAAAACTACGTAATACTGTATCTTATTAATTTGTCGTACACAAAATGCTTTTCCCTCACTAATAGGAAGATATTAAGTGAATTTTTCGAAGAGTAAATAAACCATAATCAGAGTTTTAGTGGGTTTTCCAAGACAAGTGATAAACATGAAAAAATTTAGCTCAATTTTTTTAAGATGCAATCCATTTCCATCCTGGCCATCTGTAAACCAAACAAAACTGGACCCTTATTTTTGGGTTATCATTGATATAAATATGTCTTTTGGCTTTAAAAAAAAAAAAAAAAAAAAAAAAAAAACATTAAAACTGGTGAGATTGCCCCTTTAAGGTAGTAGCTAGACTGTAACACGTTTATTTTGGAAGCAAAGATCCTTGAAAATTAATCCAGATTTACACTGAAGTGATTAATTTTTGCCATAGACTTATATGATTATAGAACTGCATGTAAAGTTGAAGTGTTAAAAATGTTAATGTTTGCTCGGGTGATAATTTTTACACCTCAGGCGTCAGATGTAGTTTGAATTGTGGTCTCAAACATATTAAATAATCTTGGTTTTGTAGCTAAACCTTACATAAGTTAAGGAAAGCTTTACATTTAGAAACATGACATTACAGTGTACCTTCGATCTGCTGTGCTTATCATTGGATGGACTGTATATTGTCAAGGTTTCAAGAAGCCTTTCTGAAGTAAATAAAGTCTTCATAATTTGTAACTAACTTTGTCCTCCCGTGATGAACATGAAGTGACAAAATAACATTTGATTGTACTCAACTTTGTGAGGAGGCGTGTCAGTCAATTGAAGTCGCAAGCTCTCTCTGATTGCCTTAATTGTAAAAAAGTTTGTTGGGTGCTCGTGGCAAGGCATGTTGCCAGGTGGTTTGCGTCACGAGATTTGACCAATAGCAAGCCGTTGTTTAAACAATAGTCCTCACGGCAAACAAGAAGCTATTTCAGCACATGGAGTTGAAAAAATTGTTTCTTTTCAAGGATTTCAGCGATGTCAATTAAAAATGTTTTCAGGCAGAATTAAAGAGAGATATCCCTTCATCATGGCTATAATCAAATGACGATCATTACATTCAAGCACAATGACTGCCTCAGCTGATCTCAAAGTAAACCTACTCCGTTCAATAGCGTTCCGCCCAGATGATGTCATATTTGGCAGCATTGCATTGTGGGATCGAAATGCAGACAAATATTTCAAAATGGCTGCATCGGAAACACAAGTTTTTGCGATTCCTGTAAGAAGAACAGTGCTTCGTAGCACCTGTTTTTTCATAGCTACCTGCATAGTTCTTGAATGTTTGTACGCATTTCAATCTCATGATGCTGCGCGCCAATTCTATTTTTAGAATCTGGGCGGAACGCTATTGCCACATTATCGTAAACTGAACTTTCACGCCTTTTCTTAGACTTCTCCTTCCTTTACACGTTTGTTTTTCGTCAATAATTTGGGACATACAGTTAATTTAACCTTTCTTCTTTGAGAATTTCGCAGTCTACCCGGGTCTACCCCTTTTAGTTTTCTTGGTTGAAGCCGTTCAAAATTGGTAAGTTCACCAACTCGCCTAGGTGTCCTGGTGAGAAACAATAATTTTCTGCGCCCATGCAGCGGTCATGCACGTCCTTTTATCTTCTTGTTTGATCTTTTTTTCAGCCTCTTTTTCCTCAATTATACATGTAGTTGAAGGAAGAAAACATTCAAACTTTCATAGGTTTTGATGTTCAGAGTGACATCTTCTGTCGGCATTTGCAGTGTTTGTTCTGTATAACATGTAGAGCGGTCTTTGCATGATTTATGTCTCGCAGTCTACCCGGGTCTACCCCTTTTAGTTTTCTTGGTTGAAGCCGTTCAAAATTGGTAAGTTCACCAACTCGCCTAGGTCTCCTGGTGAGAAACAATAATTTTCTGCGCCCATGCAGCGGTCATGCACGTCCTTTTATCTTCTTGTTTGATCTTTTTTTCAGCCTCTTTTTCCTCAATTATACATGTAGTTGAAGGAAGAAAACATTCAAACTTTCATAGGTTTTGATGTTCAGAGTGACATCTTCTGTCGGCATTTGCAGTGTTTGTTCTGTATAACATGTAGAGCGGTCTTTGCATGATTTATGTCTCATGGGACTCAAAGCGTTGACCCGTGCATAAATTTGATCTTTCCGGTTGTCTTGTTTATTAACTGAATGCATGTTTCGATTCAAATCAGAATAGTGTCTCTGAGAAAAAGAAAAACCGGCCTTAACGAAGTCTTTTTGTGTTTGTAGACTTGTATATTTGATAACTTTACCAAAGAAAAGGCGCTAGATTTAAATTCAGGCTAAATAACGCAAACGTAGGAGATGCTCACTCCGTCGAGTCGAACGGAAAATGAGCCGCTCCACAAATTAACCCATGGGGCATTGCAAGTCGTGACGCACACCGCCTGGCATGTTGCACTGTAAAATATGTTTTTTAAATATTTTATTTTAATATGTTAATCAGAATGATGTGCTGTTATTTGCTATTAATAACATGAAATTGTTATTAATTTTGTCATGCAGGATTTGTTTGTACTCGGAGAGATCTGTCTGCCAGTGGATGCTGCCACAGCAGTGGGGAAACTACTCGTCGTTACGAGTGCACAGATTGCCAGAATAATAACTGCTGCAGTGTTTATGAGCACTGTGTATCCTGCTGTTTGAACCCTGATCATGTAAGTCCCACCTACGTAAAAAAATTGTGTACCCCGAGAACCAATTCACCTTGAATCACACAAAGTTGAACCTCTTCAAAATAACCACTTTTACCATTTAGCTTCCAAGAGTGCCAAAAATAACAATTCAAGACAAATCCTAAATTTCATTTTGTACAATATTAATTAGTAATTAGTAATTGGCCATGGACTGAGTGGAGTACAATTCAGGGTGTAATCAGGCAAGTAATTTCAAATCAGCCGAGCGCGTAGCGCGAGGACAATTTGAAATTACGAGCACGATTACCCCTGAATTGTACAACACAAAGTTCAATTACTAATTAATCGCATCAATAACAAAATTTAAGATTAAAAAGTCTATGTCAACTTTTTTGTAGAAAAAACGTTTAGTGTATTTTTTATCACAGGGTTTGAGCCAGGCCGCGCCATTGCGCCAATCCCGCACTGCAATTTACATTGCCCCTTAGAAAAACGAACAAGGGGACAATCAGACCCCTTTAACATCTGTTCAGAAAATGGCCTATAAAAAGATACAAGAAAGTTTTTGATTCCAAAAACATTAAGAAAACAATTTTTGCTGTTTGTATCGTTGATTTCGCTGTAAAAGTTGACAAAAGGCTCTCTCTCAAATCGAGAAAATTAGAGAAAGCCATATGAGATTCAAAATCGCCCTATAATGCATTGCAAACTGAAACACATATTCCTCATGTATGCTGACGGTTTCTGTCTCAGGAAAAATTCAAAATGGTGGTTGTCATTGGGTTTATTATTGTTTATTATTGTTATTATTGTTTATTATTGTTATTGTCCCTCTGAAATGAAAAATGTCCCCTAAAACCTTCGCTGAAGGGACAAATTGGCCTCCACTCATCAAATCCTGGCTCAAACCCTGTTATCAGTTTGAAAGTAGAAGGAAAACAGCAAAAAGGAACCCATTCAAGTGCAACTGATTGACAAGCATGCAACGTAGATGTCCAATTACAGCTATATCCAATAACAAAAAGTTGTAATTGGACACCCACATGACCGCGCACCAATTATGTGAGAAATAGGTGACCAATCACAATCGAGAATTTTGTTATTGATATGATTAGAAAACAAATGGTGCCATTCAAAAGTACATTGTACTACTGTACAATGTACTACTCATTTGAATGGTCACATCACTGGATTTTGTCCACAGATTTAAAAGTTAGCTATAGAAGTAATATATCAAACATGAGACACAGTGCTTCATTAAAAGATCAAACACTGAGAAGAGAGTTGAAAATATGATGCGCAGCAGATTATTTTTGACGAACTTCAAGGTGTTTGATCTTGTGATGAAATACTGTTTCAAATGTTTGATATTACTTCTCAAACAAAATGATTTTAGAAGGAGAAATTAAAGATGCAAAGGTGAGGAGTGTTTCATCTGATTTCCAAACACTCATTAAACATTAATTTCCTTTGTATTTTCTTCATGAATTATTAATGGTTTGAGAATTACATGTATACTTCATGTCTACATGTATGTAATTGACATCTGGGGTTGAAAGGGTTAGCATAGATGTTTAAAACTTTACAACAAGTTTTGCAGAGAGGTTATTGAGTGATGAAGTTGAAAGTTTTTAGTGTTACGGAAGGAAAGATGTTTCCAAGACAAAAATTTATTTAGATTGGAAAAATAATATTATTATTTTTAATTGTCACAGAAAAACTTACTGGAGCAAATTTTAAAGCTTGGATCTTCAGTGCCTAATGTGATATCAAAGTCAGTCAGTGATCAATTTGAGCTGTGTCTGGTCAAGTGTCGCACTTCATCCAAGGTTATTAACTACATGTATGTTTAGTTAAAGTGCCACTATGACCAAAAATATACATTTTCTGTTCTCTTCATATTTTGAAAATATAAGTGCTCTTTACTTATCTTGCGAAGTTTCAAGTCAAAACTCGTAAGGGAAGTGACACTATTTTAACTTTCCATTTTGAATTCGGCTTGCCGCCATTACTCAATTCAAAAATGACCGGGACCGAACCCTGAGAGTTGGATCAAATTGGCCTAAAGATTTTGTGACGTCAATGAACCAACACGTGCCTTTTGGCTTTGTTGTCTGTGACCCGGAGGGAACCAAGTTGAGTCATTGACGTTACAAATCAAGTCACGTGTACCAGATCGCAAACCAGTAGAACGTGGGCTCGAATTTATGAACGGAGTAATGGCAGACTGATTTTACGTGATTTTCATGGGTTTTCGGCCAGCTGTTTTTCGGCTGTGTAAAAATATATCAATCATAAACTTATAGCAGTTCATATTTGTCTAAACCTATCAGATACATTTACGTTAAAAAAAGCAGAAAAGAAATACAAAAATTTTCATCATAGTGGCATTTTAATAAATTATGGCTGTTTATAATTGATTCAAAGTAGCTATTTACATGTAAGTAATAGTTATAGTGTACACTGCACATGTACTTAAGGTTACAGTGTACCTTCGGGGGTGTCTCCAGTATAACAGCTCTACATGTAGCGTCTTAAGATTACACTAAGTCTTAATATACCTAAACCCAGATATCAAATTAAAGCTTATAGATGCTAGAGCTGGCTATCTAAACATGGAAACCATTTGGTAATAAAATGAATTGTCGAATTTTTTACGTCTAAATTCGAATGTCCGAATCAGCTTTAAACGCTATAACTCAAAGCGATTATTGTATTTTGCTAATTTGATTTGTTCCCGGGTTTCCAGACACGAAGCGCTAAAAAAAAAAAACGTGTCGGCGATTTCCCATATTCAACTGCAGTAAAAAGTTACAGAATATTTTCGAAAAAGGGAGAAAAAAATTGGAATGATCGCACGGAAATAGCTCTTGGCGAAAAAGTTTTCAGAAATAAGAAATTCGCCGCGGACACGTTTTTGTTGAATATATGTTAGCCTACAATAGGCGACAAAAATGGTTGGCACACTCTATAACAAAAACAGTTTTTGTGACATATGTATCACTGTATCTTTCCATTCACTACACTCTGCCACATTAACCCCCGTCCCCCCATCCAATGTTGTAGGATTGTAGCGACAGACCTGACGAAACGATACACAACATTGTCTGGGTGGTTGGGGGTGGGGAATTAGGAGGGTGGGGCATTAGGAGGATGGGGCTGAAATGCCTCTTGTGCCGAACAAATGGGGTTCAAAATGACAATGTGTCAACAATATTATCGCCTATTGTAGCTTCTGTCCAAATTTGAGGAAAATCGAACAAAGTCCCTTTGAGTTGTAGCTCTTTAAAGTGTCCCCAACAAGTGAAAAATTAACTTTGAGAAAACAGCACTTAAAAAAACATATCGCTTTGTAAACAAACTCCGCCCCCAAAAGTTATACCATCATTTCTCCGTCAATTTTCACTTTTTTTCAATTTTTTTTTGGATGAAAGTTCATTCTGTAAACTTTATTTTGACGCAGGCTTTTAGCCAGAAATTGAAAAGTGGCCGTCCAGAAGATATTTTCCATCATAACTTTTTAAAGGATTAGGTGCAATTTTCTGAATTTCTTCAAAAAGTGGGCGTCCTGTGGACGCCTGGACACCCTGCTGGCTAAAACCTTGTTTTGACGCCAAAAAAAAAAATTTCAATAAATTTTCGATCTGAAGGTACTCTGTAACCTTAAGGCTTAGAAATTATAATAATAATACAATAATTATTTGTAATTAACTTAAAGTCCATAAAAATTAATGTAGTAATAATTAAAGCTAATAAATAAATGCAACTGCATTGTTAGTAGTTACATGCATGTATATTAAAAAAATAAAGAAGTTTTCAGTTTGTACTTTGTCTTTTACTAATAACATGTAATTTATTTTAATGTTTTATTCCACAGAGCGTTTGGCATGAGAATTCATACAAAGATAAGACATTCAAACATTGCTTTGGTTTAACTGGACCCGACTTTGCAGCTGTTTAGTTCAACAATAAAATAATATTTATAATATTGAATTTTTAGGGAAAATTACGAATTTATATTTCATTCAAAATACAATGTAAATAATTACAAGTCTTTGAAGCCATTCTTAATACTTGCATAATTGTCAAAGTTAAAAGTGATAACCAAAAATTAGGTTCTTTAAAGTAATTGTTTATTATTTTGTTAAACCTAGGACTTTTTTAATTGATTAACTTGAATTAATTCACTATTGATAGCTTATTCAGTTAATCAAAATAATTGTCAGTGTGAAATCAGGTTATAGTATCACTTAAACATTGAATTCATTATTTAATAATACATTCTTACAGTTGAATTCAGCAGAAATGCCATTTTTAAAGCAGGTTTTTCTTACTCAAAATAAGAACTAACAAGTTTATAAATGTACTTTGTACATGTACATGTATGTAAATAGAGAGTAACTTAACTTTATCGGTCTGTCTTCTAGAAACAGGAAGAAAGCAGACTAACTTTTTCCCCTTTTTAAAGTACATTGCAAAACTTCAAGTAAAATATTGAGCATATTATTATAATATTAAAAATATTAAATAAATTGTATCAGATATTTTGCCATTATTTTTTTGTTTTTAACTCAGTTAAAGTAGACATTAACTTGGAAATTATTCTTTTTTTGCTCACATACATCTGTACAACATCTTTGGGAAGTTCAATGCCCATTTCATTTACATTCTTAAGTAGTTCAATGCATGCCTGATTATAATTTTTTTTAAAAAAGAAAAGTTAAGTCTATGAAGTTTTGTTTATTACTTTAATTAATATACCATAAAAAAATTATTGTTGACAATGAGTAACAATGTTGAGAGTCCATACAAGTTGGAATGGATGGATTCCTGTCTTCAAGAAACACTATTACCAGGCTCTCCATGGACCAAGGTATGTCAACACTTGTACAGTGTGCATAGATGTTCAATACCAAATTCGAATAAACCCTGGATCGACCTCAGATACATGTAAATGCTGGGGTGTTTATTTAAAACTCGACCTTGTCAACCTGGCATTTATTTGAAGCCAGTGTTTATTCGGGGCCCAGCATTTAATCAATTTAATCATGCCGTGCTGTATGCTAAACCTAAGACTATTGCCAAATGCTGGCACATGTACCTGAGTCCAAATTATCTATAATCCTCACGTTACCCTACAATTTTTTCTCCAAAAAGTGGAGCCTAACTATGGGTCAGTGTAGTGAGTTTATATCTTTGACTCATTTCTGAATCCTCACCGGTATTCTTAGATGGTGACGAAACAAAAATGCAAGATGGGTCTGATGATTCATTTAGTATCAAGGTTTTCAAAAAATTGTAACGTTAAGCATCTCCTTAAAACAAAGTTGAATTTTTATGCTAAGGTACAGTGTACAAGAGTGAGATTATGTACATGTAGCCTGTGAGCAGACATTTCCTATTTCCTCAGTGTCCTTCATGTGAAACGCATTTATTTACCGGTAAAAACTTAAGGAAATATCATGTGTGCAGGCTTAATAGATCATATTCATGTCACTTTTAAAATACCATGTAAATCACTATGTTCATTTGAATTTAGATAAGAGAAGCTATTAACAGCAGCCTTGCTACCAAAGTGAAGATCTTCTGCAAGAATTCTCCAAGTGATGCAATTCAGCCTCTGCTGAATCTACTGGGACGACCGTTTGTTGAGAAATATCTTGAGGATGTGGCAATAAATCCTTACCAGAATCAGGTGAAGTGATAATGTTGCCCAGCTATTTCTGTTTGCAAGTCAGTGTTCTGTTGCTGCACTGTTACTTTAATCAAGTGATAAATATATTAATTAACCTTAGCATATCATGTTTGCAAGTTACAATGTACATGCATAGGACTTGTATGTATTCTAAATTTAGTAGATTTGTTTTGAAATTAAATGAACAGTAAACCAAAACTGCTCCTGGAATTCTGGGAAAACTCCAGGCTTCAGTGGAATTACTCTTGACTATGTACATGTACTTGTACAGCTGTATTCCTGGAAAACGCCTTGTTAGTTTTAAATGACAAGTTGATGTATGTAAAGGAACCAACTCAGGGATTGAGTGTTCCATTTAACCCTTCAACTCCCAAGTCAGTGCCAAAAACAAGAATTCATATAAAATCCCAAATTTTATTTTGTTAAATATTGGAAAACAAATGGTAATGTAAAAGCACTGTATGTGTCGAAGAGGTTTCATCATGGTCACACCATAGGATTTTGTAGTCAGATTCAAAAGTTATAGAACAAGAACAACAACTCTTCGAGTAGTGAAGTTGTGCTTTAAGAAGTTTTAAGGGTCTTGTAAGTGCCCCTAAGGTACGAGAATTAATTCAATATACTGTTATGATTTTTTTTACATGTACAGTCGCTTTTCCCGTCACAATAGGCGATTTGTCACGAACATTACTACACTGTACATCATTTGAAACCTTTAATCAGTCTGTCAACTTAATACTTCCATTTATCTGTTGCTCGAAAAGAAAGAAAACAAAATCGTTATCGAATGGAACTCTTGCCAAACCCGGCAATAATGTAAGTTCCTTTTACTTGATATGTTTTGTTTCATCATTTTTAGTTTTGAGGGCACTTCGAAGAGCGGTCAGCTGTTCATGTAAGCGAAATAGTATATCCTGAGCCCAACGTGTCTTTGTACAGTTGTGTTCTGGACACAATATTTTGGCTTACTTAAAGTGGATATTATTATAGTCACTTCCAGTGTATGTTTTTTTTATGTGTAAAATTCCAGTTCCGGTCTATGTTTTTTTTCTGTAAACTTCCGGTGTATGTGTAAACTTTTTTTGAGGGTGAAATGATGACCGTTCAAGGTTCAAGTATTATAACTGTTTATAAAACATGTACATTCACAGGAAACAGTGTCGAAGACGAGGTTAACTAGCAAGAGTTATTGAAGTAGAGTTATGACATAGATCAGAGTTAGAGTTACGCCAAAATCCTGAATTCAAGATTTTGGAAAGCCAAAATCCTAAATACAAGATTTTGGAAAGCCAAAATACTAAATTCAAGATTTTCGAAAGCTAAAATCCTGAATTCAAGATTTTAGAATGCACAAATCCTGAATTCAAGATTTTGGAACAACGAAAATAAGCCAAAATCCTGGACGGGGGATTGGAGAGAAGTATGTTTTCAAGATTTCGGCATTCCAAAATATTGAATTCAAGATTGCGGCGTTCCAAAATCTTGAATTCAGGATTTCAGCGTTCCAAAATATTGAATTCAAGATTTTGGCTTTCCAAAATCTTGAATTCAGGAGTTTGCCTTTCCAAAATCTTGAATTCAAAATTTCGGCATTCCAAAATCTTGAATTCAGGATTTTGGCTTTCCAAAATCTTGAATTCAAGATTTTGACATTCCAAAATATTGAATTCAAGATTGCAGCATTCGAAAATCTTGAATTCAGGATTTCGGCGTTCCAAAATATTGAATTCGAGATTTCGGTGTTCCAAAATCTTGAATTCAAGATTTCGGCATTCCAAAATATTGAATTCAAGATTGCAGCATTCGAAAATCTTGAATTCAGGATTTCGGCATTCCAAAATATTGAATTCATGATTTTGCCTTTCCAAAATCTTGAATTCAAGATTTCGGCATTCCAAAATATTGAATTCAGGATTTCAAAATTGGCTTTCCAAAATCTTGAATTCAGGATTTTGGCTTTCCAAAATATTGAATTCAGGATTTCGGCATTCCAAAATATTGCATTCAAGATTTCGGCGTTCCAAAATATTGAATTCAGGATTTCGGCATTTCAAAATATTGAATTCAAGATTTTGGCTTTCCAAAATCCTAAATTCAAGATTTCTGCATTCCAAAATCTTGAATTCAAGATTTCAGCATTCCAAAATCTTGAATTCAGGATTTCAAAATTGGCTTTCCAAAATCTTGAATTCAGGATTTCGGCATTCCAAAACCTTGAATTCGGGACTTTGGCTTTCCAAAATCTTGAATTTGGGATTTTGGAAAGCCAAAATATTGCATTCAAGATTTCTTTCCAAAATCTTGAATTTGGGATTTCTGCGTTCCAAAATCTTGAATTTAAGATTTTGGCTTTCCAAACTCTTGAATTCTGGAGGATTTTGGCTTTCCAAAATCTTGAATTTCAGATTTTGGCGTTCCAAAATATTGAATTCAAGATTTCAGCATTCCAAAATCTTGAATTCGGGATTTTGGCGTCCAAAATATTCAATTGAACGGCGTTCCATAATTATATTATATTGAATTCAAGATTTTAGAGATCCAAAATCTTGATTTCAGGATTTTGGCTTTCCAAAATCTTGAATTCAAGAATTCGGCATACAAAAATATTGAATTCAGGATTTTTGCATTCCAAAATATTGAATTCAAGATTTTCGCGTTCCAAAATCTTGCATTCAAGATTTCGTCGTTCCAAAATATTGTGTGGTTCCAGAAAATATCCATACCCCTACCACGGAAGGAAGTTCATTTAGAACCCCCCCACCTCTCCGGATTTTCCAGTTTTTTGACAGAACGATGACCCCCCCACCCCTCCGGATTTTCCGCAAGTTCGACAGACACCCCCCGCCCCTCTGGAAAGTTTACTATTTAACAAGAATGTGTTGAATTGAGACTTGTTCCAAACACAAACACAGATAGAGGCCGTTTTCTGTTGCGCAGTGTTACTATTGATTGCCGATCAATCGTAACATATAGCACTTTAAAATTTATTAAACTTATCTAGTAAAATAACTCGATATATTAACCACTTCTTTTAAATCCAAATGTACATGTAGTATTCTCACAAAGGGCTTAAGTCTCCAATAAGCTTAAGCTCACATCAATGTCCATGAAATAGCCTCATCATTTCGAAGTGAACACGATCGCAAACGAACCTATTAATAAACGAAGAAAGCCAACTTTCAACAACAAAATAATTAAAGACAAATGCAAAAGAAGTAACAAATACTAAGGGCTTTGCAATTTCTCACCATATTCCACCCTCTATTATTGAAGAAATTTCCTACAAACAAAGCGATTGCAACCATCATTTGCGATCGACAGATTGAGGACAAACCAAGCTAGTTACCAGTGCATTTCGGAAAACGTGTGACGTCACTACTTACAAATACGCGAGCGCTTTCTTTTAGAAACCGAACAAAATGGAACGGTTTATTATTGCGGTATAATTACAGAAATTTTCCAGGAAAAGAAAGCAAACACAAAGAGGTATACAACATTTTTTATGGTAAGTTTTACCTCTGTTCTCTTTGACGCAGTTTCACCTGAAACTTTCGTCGTCGTTGTTTTTTGGGTGGATTAGAAAGCGCCCGCTAACTGTTTTTACTTAATTAAATAACAGTAAGGGTTTTAAATTGTTGGCGACTACTTATCAAATGTAATGATTTTATAATAAATTATTTCGGCGCTAAGTTTAGCGCTTCGAAATTTCCGTGGAAAGAATTAAGAATTGGTTGGTCTTCTATTAAAATAGACGTTCTTTATGCTAATCAAGCAGTTTTCAGTCTTCCGTTTTGAAGGAGGAGAAATGCGTAAAGAGAACTAACTTTTAAAATAAATAGTCGCCAACTTGTGAATGGAATCATGCTAAAATGGAAACCGATATCTCGAAAATAAATTCTTAGCTAACAATTATATCATTTTTGTTGCAGTAGGCTAGAAAGGAGACAGAGTTCATTGGTTCTGAACTGGACGAATTATGCCATCAGCAAAAGCCCCAGTGGCATTCAAGCTATATACAGCACGATCTTTAAAATAAAATATGAAAATTGTGTCTTCATTTTCGTCGTAGCGCTGAACCTCCCCTCGGTACCATCCAGGGGCCCAGTTCGTCCCTTTAAGTTCCTTCTCCGTCCAAAGGACGTCTACCGCCGTACCGACATGTGCTAGGAAATTCGGGGAATCAGTACAGTCAGTTAATTTTGCTGGCCGTTTCCTTTTTCTGTCAGACCGCCGAACGTTTTCTTCAATCTCCTTTTTTCCTTCCTTTGCAGTTTTCTTTTTTTCCTTTTTCACTGGTTTAATTGAAATTTCCTCAGTGATCTTTGATCGCACTTTCTCCTCTTGCTCAATCAATTTGGTTTCTAATGGTGCAAGGATACTCTGTGGATTACGTTTTGAAGAATTTGCATCGATAGTCGGGGCAGTGTTCTTCAATAAATCTTGGAGGCAACTGTTTCTGGTGGTCGTGGACTCTGTTTTGCCATGCGCAAAGACTCTCTTACGGAAGATATTGTGAGAACTATCAACCTGGGTTCTTGATATCTCTTTGGATACTGTAATGTAATGCAGGATACATAAGCGCTCTCGGGAAAAGGCTGCTTCTTGATGACCTGCTTTGAGAAGTCCAACACGAGCAATTAACTCCTCTTTTGAACCAACTTCGAGAACAGCGTGTGCTCTAAGGATGGCTCTTAAATGGGCAACTGACAATCTCATGAGGCCCGATGTAGTAGTTGGAATGGAGGATTTATTGCCATCATATAGGTCTGTTTCAGCGAGCAGGTTATCGAATTTATCAGCCTCGCCTCTGCTTTCCACAATCTGTTGAACCAACTCGTACTTCTTTCCGGTAGGATTTAAACAGTTCTCGGTAAACATGCTAACCAGCGTTGCCCTGTTTTCTTTGTACAAAGGGTGTAACTTCCACGTTTCTCGTTTTAAATCTTCGTCTTTTTGTTGTTGTAGTTGTTTCTTAGCATTTTCATAAAACTGGGATGCCTCCTCAGTCGAAACCCATGCTAGAAAAGCTATGGCTTTTAAATCTTCTTCTAAAGGATTAGGAATTGCTCGAAAAGACGTTTCCAAGACCTTTTCTGGTAAAAATAGACCAGGACACTCATCCCATGGCCCAGTTGTAAAATCGCGCCTTGCCTCATAACTAAGGTAATGAAGCTCACCGCAATCTTCCCACCGTTTGTAATCTGGCAGTGGCTGCCGATCAAATCTCTCTAGTGGCCTTCCCGCTCTCCATTTCTCGTTTTCGCGAAATATGGAAGTACTGTACTTGTCAATACATGCTGTAGTGGATGATGTCAAGGTGCGATAGTCCTCACTGTAGAATCCTGTGAAATTCTTTTCCACATGCCAAACATTTTCAAGATATGTTAAAATTTCATTTTTAGTGGGCTGATAGGTTGTTTCGTCCTGTTGTTTTCTTTCATCGGACAGTAAACTAAAAGACTTTAAACTGTTTTCGTCGTTGAAGATAAATCTTTCATCTGAGCCAATCCCTCTGAAGCACTGTATATTTTCCTTGTTGTACACTGCTTTACTAATGCACTGGACAACTTCTCCTGCCATACATTCCATATTTTCTTTGTGCTCCTTACTGCCTGGTGATACCGTCTTGTGGATTGCTTTCGAAGAGAAGGGACCATGACTCGACAAAGCGCTGTTTTCGACAGCATGGACTCTTTCCACAAAGTTCCTTTTGCTGAGGTACTCCGCGAAAGACCTTTGCGTTACCTTGTCCAAATTAAGAAATTTTAAAAAGCGAACAAGCAGCATCTGCACAAGAAAATTTGATGGGGCCTCAGAAGGTCCATTATCAACAATGAAACCCATTATTTCTTTTAGATTTCCTGTCTCTGGATTTCGAAAGTATTTTTCAAGTGATGGGATGGTCATCAAGTAAAACAATGCATTAAAAACACGAAATACAGTCTCCGGCTCAGTTAAAGA
Organism: Cladopsammia gracilis; assembly: GCA_022457155.1. Lineage (NCBI taxonomy): Eukaryota > Metazoa > Cnidaria > Anthozoa > Scleractinia > Dendrophylliidae > Cladopsammia > Cladopsammia gracilis. The sequence continues at coordinate 232,185 of JAJGOT010000291.1, forward strand.
TAAGTTAATCAATGTTACAGCTTTTCCAGATCTTGTAACGTTCACCACGCACTCAGTGCCTGGGATTTGCAAATCAATGTTAGCAAGCTTGGGCGTGTCCATGAAGAGGTGGGTCATAGGTGTCACTGCATTCACTCGTGATTGATCAAAGGAATGATCCGGTGTTTCAAAATTTGACCAAGTTTTGCCTGGCTTTAAAACAGGTGCAATATCTCCGCACACTATGCACTTGGCGTCTTTCGAGTCCAAGAAATATCCATTTGCATTTTCAGACGCTGAGTCAATTAGGTAGTTTACGTGAGATGTTGACCAATGCGCGTTTACTGGATAAATGTGTTGAGACGTGTTTGGTGCTTTATGCAACGAGATATTCGCGTTCACTCCCTTCCCATGATGGTGACGTTCAGCTTGTTTTGATCCTTTGCGATAGTTCATCGTGTAAGTGTAAAGACATGATGTAGAGATTTTAAAATCTGGTCTTACTTTTGCTATAATTTCTTTTGCATGACGCATTACAGTAGCGTTATCAGCGGCTTTGAATAGAGTGGTGTCCAACAAACGAGGATCCGCTTGTAGCCCACCTCCCCCTCGGAAGACTCTATCGCCTTCACTAAAAGCAAATTCAATATACTGCGCAAGTTCCGGAAATTCTTCGCATTTCAGTTTCCTGCCTCTACCTTCTGCAATCGATTTGAACTCATTACTTTTCATTTTTTCTGTAGCTCGCTGAATATCCGCGTATTGTTGAGACGTGGTCCTATCTGATCTCACAGTTTGAAGATTGGAGCGCATTTCTTTGAATTTATCCAGATTTGAATTGAAGGCAGCTACATGCCCACGTATGCTACCTTTAAATTGTGTTCCTTTTAGCGAAACAACACTTTTAATGCTGGTTATTTTGGCAGTTATTGCTTCGAAGACATCCCTGTCTTTTTTGGTATCGAGATAGTTTAAAACATCTTTGAAGTTATCTCGTAAGGTTGACTGTACATTGTTCCGTACACTATCGTTGCCCCTGAGTTTCTCCAAAACGCCTTGAATATGAGTTACTACTTCACCAATCGACACACCCTTTGATTCAACTAAAAACGCTTTCCTGTCGATATATATTTGATCGATGTTTAAGTGTTTCGATAACGTTTCATACGTTTCGACAGCACAAAAATAATTGTTACTTTCTTTGTTTAAGAGCGCAGCTTTTGTTTCCTTGTAAGTTTTGGCGGCATCCATTGTTGAGAGAAGTATGTTCTTTTGAACTTCTTTAGCCACCTCGATAGCACTCATTAATTCTGCTCTTTTTGTCTTATCTGCACAGGTACGCAGCTCATTTTTAATACTTTCAACATTTTCTTGTAGAGTTCCATCAACGTTACTTCGTTGAATACCTATCAGTTCCTTGTTGCGCCCTTGTACAGATGGTAATTCTGTGCGTCGTGCAGTTCGTGCCCTATTTTTGGTTGCTATCAAGTATTGTTTTGCGTAAAAGCCTCTCGAGGCACATGGAATTGGTAAAGGTGACCGTTCTTTGATATATTGCTGAAATTTTAGCATGTTTTCAGCACTGTTGTTTTGACAAAAATCTCCTGGGTGTTTGGCAGTTTCCTTTTTGTCCTCGTTTTCGATGTTTTTACTTGTGTCCACCGTGTTTTCCAACAATTCTGCGGATGACTGGTTTTGCTTTAGTAAGTTGTCCTCGGTCTTCATTGTCACCCGCGCTTCATTTTGTTGTTGTTCCGCAGCGTCCTTTTCTCCACTTTCCCCGTTTTCATTCACTGACTGAGTTTCCTTAGGGTTGCTTTCCGTTTTCATTGTCACCCACGCTTCATTTTGTTGTTGTTCCGCGGCGTCCTTTTCTCCACTTTCCCCGTTTTCGTTCACTGACTGAGTTTCCTTAGGGTTGCTTTCCATTTTCATTGTCACTCGCGCTTCATTTTGTTGTTGTTCCGCGGCGTCCTTTTCTCCACTTTCCCCGTTTTCGTTCACTGACTGAGTTTCCTTAGGGTTGCTTTCCGTTTTCATTGTCACCCACGCTTCATTTTGTTGTTGTTCCGCGGTGTCCTTTTCTCCACTTTCCCCGTTTTCGTTCACTGACTGAGTTTCCTTAGGGTTGCTTTCCGTTTTCATTGTCACCCGCGCTTCATTTTGTTGTTGTTCCGCGGCGTCCTTTTCTCCACTTTCCCCGTTTTCGTTCACTGACTGAGTTTCCTTAGGGTTGCTTTCCGTTTTCATTGTCACCCGCGCTTCATTTTGTTGTTGTTCCGCAGTGTCCTTTTCTCCTCTTTCCCCGTTTTCCTTCGCTAACCGGCGAGTTTGCTTTGGGATGCCATGTGATTTCGCTTTCACTCGCGTTTTGTTTTGTTGCAGTTTGATAGTGTCATCTTTGTTTTGTTTACGTTTAACCATATCATCACTTTTCACTTTTTCTCGCTTAAACTGCACATTTTTCAGTTCTTGTTTTGCCTTGCACGATGAATATGTTTTTGATTTTTGATTTTTCTCATTCTCTGATGCCCGTTCGTTTTTCACTTGTTTTTTGAATTTTTTTGCGTCGACCGGCCATTTCCTGCCTGCTTGCTTTCTTTTGTGGGTTACATATGTCCAATCATCAAAGGGGATTCCTCCAGACTGGCACTGCTTCAACAAAGGAACAAAGTGATTAACTTTAAATTCCTTAGATCGATCTGGCCATCCGCCCATATTGGTCCACATAATTCGCAGTACTTGAGTGCTGTCTGTGCCATTTCTTGGAATGAAAGTATTTTGATACACAGGCAATAAATTGTTCTTTTGGTCTGGGTACAAGGTTTCAAGTGGAACACCAACAACACTAGCAAGGCCCATTATTTGCAAGGTTCCACTATATGCAAAGTTTACTGACGTAGCTGCCACCTCGTTTCTGAATGCTGCCTCGAAACCCTCTTTATTAAAAACTCGTTCAGATTCCGAGTTGAAACAAGTGAGATCAAATAAAGACTCCATAGGCAGAACACCAATGCCATTTCTCCGAGACTGGCACTGTATATTGGCTCTTCTCAGCACAGGATGCTCCCTATAAAAATCCCGATTAATGGCAAGTTCAATACTGGTTCGAAGTCGCAGTTCAACCGCAAGCCTTTCACCTTGACAAATTGCAATACTGGCAGAATTGAAAAGACAGTTACCATCACCAGTAGAACGAACAGGTAAAAACGGTTCTTTATAGCAATCTGGGATGATTTGGAAGGCAACTTTATCAACTTGATGCTGGCTAATGTATCCTGATCGGCCAAGTGCCACGTCGCTGGGCTGTACTTTTTCTCAAAGGTACGACACAATGATAGATACCGAGGGAAATCTTTGCGGTAAGCAGCCAAACGTCTGAGGTCCTCTGAAGCCATTGACGGTATAAGAAAACAATCCACAAACAAAATTTGTTAAGAGTCGCTGGGATAAAACCTTCAAATAATTATTCGGTGTTCACAATGTTTTTCACACTTTGCATTCATCCAGAAATCAATCGGTTTCCTTTGGACATGCCAATCACTCACTTGTCAACTAGCATTTATTGTTATACAATCAGCGGCAATTTAATACATCTGAAAAGCAAGATTTTGTTCCTGACCAGTTTACCGATTACAGTTTACGGATAATTTTCTATTAAACAAGTTTCAAATTACTTAAAAACAAGCTTAAATAAGCATATCTATATTTTGCATAATTTTTTTCACGTATTTCCAGCAGATAAAAGTGCAGAAAATACGTCACCAACGGTGTCGGTCGTGTAACTTCCGGTGAAACATTTGGCAATGGTGTCAAAATGATCCATGTGAAAGCAAAGGGATCACGTTCACCGAGTCCGTTTACCAAATAATTATGGGCGAAATCTTAGTTTACGTTAATAACGCTTTATCGTGCTCTGTTATTTGCTGCGACGACGATGATATGACATTGGAAAGGTTCCGCAAGGAAATCCTTGAGGAACAAGTAGATGATATTCTTAACTTTACGTATAAATTTACACGGTTGGTAAACAACAAGCGTCTTGTCATTGGAGTAAAACAGGAGGCAGTCATGAAGACGGTAAGATGCATCAACGCCACCGCGGATGAGAAAGCGATATACCTTATCCGAGAAGAACTAGTTATACCATCTGAAGAGTCAGTAGCAGCAACAACGAGTAAGGAAAACACAGACAAAGTTGACACCAAGGAAACTCCTCAGCTGCCTGTCAAAAGAAAATTATCCCGCCAACCCACGATCTTCGACTTTACTACTAATCAGCCTGGGTCACACAAGGTAACCAAAACTGATCCTTATTCCGCTGCCAGGGCAAGGAAAGTAAAAGTCTTCACTGAAAGCGAAATAGAGGGAAGTACTGGTCTTCAGAAAGCATACAGAAGATTTTGGAACGATAAAGCGGAAGAAATCTGCTCTAGTCAAACTCTGAAAAACTTCAAACCTGGTGAAATTCAAGGCGCTATTAATGTTGCCTGGACTCTTGAAAAGACCAGGCATCTCAAAGAGGAAATGGACAAACTAAACATGGAATTTGGCCAGCCGTCTCAATCAAATAACATTTTGAAGAAAGTGCAAATGTCTGTGAAAACTATAGAAAAGAACAATGTCAGAGTCGAAAATGCCCACGAAACCCTCAGCAAGACACAAAAAGAGTTGACGGATGCACGATTTGAATTGTTTAAGTCCGCAAATAGTTCCCAGCGTAAAAAAGCCATTGAAAAAATCGAGAACCAGGAAAAGAAATTGGAAGTCAATTTGACAGAACTCCGCAAGGCACAAGATGCATTGCGGAAATCGCTTGATACGAAAAGGAAACTGCTGAACAGCGTAGAGTCGGTAGACGCGGCAGAATCAGAGGGCGAATTTTCCTCAGACAATGAAAATTCTTGACTCACTTGAGAAATCGCGGTCGGTAACAAAGTGAACACGAAACGACCAAAGGAAAGCTTTAATTTTCAAATTTAAATCACTTTGGTGTGTCACTGCCACCACTGAGTTCGTTCGGTTTTATACTATTTAAAGTTCTTTCTTTTATTTGTTTATACGTTTTGTTGATGTGGTGAATACAAATGTAAATAATATTAATTGATTTAAATGTGTCGGTGGCTTGTTTTCGAGGGACGTGCTTGTGTAAATCGCCGGTTGGAAATTAACACAGTCGACCACAACAATATCGCGCAGACTGAGTCATCACTAAAACCTGAAAAAAGATAAAATTGAATTAGCCTCCTTTGGCTCGTCACGAATTCCTAGAAGTGAGTGACAAGCCAAAAAAGGTCTGCGTGGGAGGCTAAAATTGCTAAAAATAACTTTTTATCTATTTTTACACCTTGGCTCTGCAATGGCATGATTTTATTCGTACTGACCAGTATATAAATGAACGGAAATCTAGAAACTGCTTCTTGCGTCTTTTAAACATGAAATATGAACATGAATGAATGGATTTTTCAAATGTTTATTTTCAAATAAAAGTTTTACAAACATTCTACCGTAGCTTGCACTGCTTGCATCGATTCTTGCGCGATTATAGACTGTGAGCAGTCAAAAAATCCGTGGGTAAGACCGCGAAATAGCGAAACAACGTGCGAGCGGCGAGCGGCCAAGACACGAGTAGCGGGGGCGTGGGAAAGCGAGAAAACAATACAGCAATTAACTAAACTGCGAAAGACGCAAATTATTTAGCCAGCGGTATTGTTTTCGCAGACCGCGGGGATCCAGCGAAGCGTGTCAGACTTAGCGAGTGCGTTTGTTCATGATCCATAAATAAAAAAGCAATTATCACAGGACTACCTTGACTGTGGAGATAAACACAGTACTTATAAATTTCGATAGTTAGAGGACGAAGGGCTAGTGCTCGAAGCGTCAGCTTTTTTTTATCTTTTTCGGTGGCCAATTCACCTTTTATATCAACTCATTTCCGTAAATATAACCACTCCTGCACAGCGTTGGTGTGATATCCGCACAAAGACTGGTAACTAGTAATGGCGGCTTCATCTGCGAAACGATCAAAGGAGCGGAGCTCTCAACATCAATTACTGTATTTGGATTATTTCACTTCAAAGCACTTTTAGGAGAGAGAAAACCATTTATAGATAAATCAGGATGTGTATAAAATATTTAAACAAAACACGATTTCAGAATGTTCTACCAAAGTCGGTAAGTGGCGATTTTTTAACATTTAGGTCGGTACTGAATCGAAGTTAACCCTCTGGAAGTTAATTCCACTGTCAACCCCCCACCCCTCCGGAATTTCCTGGGCCTTTGACCCCCCCACCCCTCTGGAATTTCCAATTCCTTCCGTGGTGGGGGTATGGATATTTTCTGGAACCACACATTGAATTCAAGATTTCAGCGATCCAAAATCTTGAATTCAGGATTTTAGAGTTCCAAAATCTTGAATTCAGGATTTTGGCTTTCCAAAAATGAATATTGAATTCAAGATTTCTTTCCAAAATCTTGAATTTGGGATTTTGGTGTTCCAAAATATTAAATTCAGGATTTTTGCATTCCAAAATATTGAATTCAAGATTTTCACGTAATTTGGGATTTTGGTGTTCCAAAATATTGAATTCGGGATTTTGGCGTCCAAAATATTGAATTCAAGATTTTAGCTTTCCAAAATCCCGAATTCAGGATTTTGGCTTTCCAAAATCTTGAATTCAAGATTTCAGCGTTCCAAAATCATGAATTCAAGATTTTGAATTGGCATTCCAAAATCCTGAATTCAAGATTTTGGCGTTTCCAAAATCCTGAATTCAAGATTTTGTCGTTCCAAAATATTGAATTCAAGATTTCAGCGATCCAAAATATTGAATTTGGGATTTTAGAGTACCAAAATCTTGAATTCAGGATTTTGGCTTTCCAAAATATTGCATTCAAGATTTCTTTCCAAAATCTTGAATTCAGGATTTTGGTGTTCAAAATATTGACTTCAAGATTTCTTTCCAAAATCTTGAATTTGGGATTTTGGAATTCCAAAATATTGAATTCAAGAATTCGGCATACCAAAATCTTGAATCCAGGATTTTTGCATTCCAAAATATTGAATTCAAGATTTTGGCATTCCAAAATAGTGAATTCAAGATTTCAATGTTCCAAAATCTTGAATTAAGGCAAAATCTTGAATTCGGGATTTTGGCTTTCCAAAATCTTGAATTTGGGATTTTGGCTTTCCAAAGTCTTGAATTCCGGATTTTGGCGTTCAAAATATTGAATTCGTGATTTTTAATTTAGGCATCCAAAATATTGAATTCAAGATTTCTTTCCAAAATCTTGAATTTGGCCCTAATGGAGTTGCTCTGGGTGTTTAAATTGGGTCTTATTGTTCTTATGTACAACATTTCATAAACAAGACAATCCCATTTCGTGCTACATTTTTTAAGCATTCTAAACTGGCTCTCATTGAGTAAGTCAATGTTCCCATGGGTATCTCTCATGGGTATCTCTCAGGTGGCAACCAATGGCAAATGTCTTGTTTATGAAATGTTGTACATAAGAACAATAAGACCCAATTCAAACACCCAGAGCGACTCCATTAGGGCCAAACTCTTTGTTTGACTCTCAAAATCTTGAATTCAGGATTTTTGCATTCCAAAATATTGAATTAAAGAATTCAGTGTGCCAAAATCTTGAATTCAGGATTTTTGCTTTCCAAATCTTGAATTCAAGAATTCGGTGTACCAAAATCTTGAATCCAGGATTTTTCCATTCCAAAATATTGAATTCAAGATTTTGGCGTTCCAAAATTATAGTGAATTCGAGATTTCAATGTTCCAAAATCTTGAATTCGGGATCTTGGAAAGCCAAAATCTTGAATTCAGGATCTTGGCTTTGCAAAATCTTGAATTCAGGATTTTGGCTTTCCAAAATCTTGATTTCAAGATTTCGGCGTTCAAAATATTGAATTCGAGATTTCTTTCCAAAAACTTGAATTCAGGATTTTGGCATCCAAAATATTTAATTCAAATTTTTGGCGTTCCAAAATCTGGAATTCGTGATTTTAGTGTCCAAAATATTCAATTCAAGATTTCTTTCCAAAATCTTGAATTCGGGATTTCATCGTTCCAAAATATTGAATTCAAGATTTCAATGTTCCATAACCTTGAATTCGGGATTTTAGCTTCCAAAATATTCAATTCAAGATTTCTTTCCAAAATCTTGAATTCGGGATTTTGGTGTTCCAAAATCTCAAATTCAGGATTTTGGCTTTCCAAAATATTGAATTCAAGATTTCGGCATTCCAAAATCTTGAATTCAATATTTCTTTCCAAAATCTTGAATTCGGGATTTTGGCATCCAAAATATTGAAGTCAAGATTTCTTTCCAAAATCTTGAATTTTGGATTTTGGCATTCAAAAATATTGAATTCAAGATTTCAATGTTCCAAAATCTTGAATTCGGGATTTCGGTGTTCCAAAATATTGAATTCAAGATTTCAACGTTCCAAAATCTTGAATTTGGTATTTCGGCATCCAAAATATTGAATTCTTTCCAAAATCTTGAATTTGGGATTTCGGCGTTCCAAAATATTGAATTCAAGGTTTCAACGTTCCAAAATCTTGAATTCGGAGTTTCGGCTTTCCAAAATATTGAATTCAAGATTTCAACGTTCCAAACTCTTGATTCAGGATTTTGGCGTTCCAAAATTTCGGCATTCCAAAATATTGAATTCAAAGTTTCAGGTTCAAAAATCTTGAATTCAGGATTTTAGTGTTCCAAAATCTTGAATTCAGGATTTTGGCTTTCCAAAATCTTGAATTCAAGAATTCGGCGTGCCAAATTCTTGAATTCGGGATTTTGGTGTCCAAAATATTGAATTCAAGATTTATTTCCAAAATCGATTCAAAGATGCTCGAGAAACTTTACCTTGCTTCATTATATTAATTGTCTTTTTTCTTCAATCCTTTCAATTGCATTAAAAAATTGACATACGCCCTTGTTTCAGGATCAATTTTTCCCTGAAAAAACATTTTTACGTTTTCTTCCTGTGAACACTTAGTTTTGTTATGTCAGTAATACAATAATTCAGTAATACAGTAATTCATTGGTTGATTTCAAAATTAAACATATATTTCAAAACTAAACACCCTCCCATGCGCAAACATTGTTTTCAAATTAAGATACTCAACTCAACACACGGCCACATGCCCCCATGCCCCCATGGACAAAATAATACCACTAAATCAAAATTAACTACAAACTATCCGCACGGATCCGCTCTTCCTTTTTCTTTATGTTGTAAATAAATCCAATCATCCATGAGCTTGAAGTTGCTGTATCAACTGATATGACGTCACCAACACTTCGCCTCAGGCTATAAACCACTTGAAAATCCCAACTTTTTTTCTGCCCAATTTATATTATCACCTTGGCTCGAAGTACTGTACACCACCACTGTACATCTATTATTATGTCTTTATAATTGACTGACTGGGAGTGAAAGGGTATAACCAGGGTTATCATTAATCTTTGATGTTGCAGCCAGCTACACAAGGAAAGTTGGTTATCATAAACTTAAAATGTGTAGTTCCAGATAAAATCCATACCCACCCCATGGAAAGTCAGCGGAAATTCCTAGGTTCATAAATTGATAAAAGACAACATTAAAATTAATTTTTAGAAGCAAAGTATGAAGCTAAACTGGTATTTCCTGGGGGGGAAGGGGGAGAGCTAAACAAAAAACCCTCCTTAGGGGGAGTATGGATATTTTCTAAAACTACATAGTTTAAACAGTCGAAATGCCCGTCATCTTGCCAGCAACTACAATGTAATGACAACACTGTTTTAACAAACTCAACAGGACGCTCTGGCTTCCTCTGTCTCGTCAGTATCTGATTCCAAGAAGGAAGAGGCTGAGATTTGGCTCAAGACTTCTCTTGAAGAGATCACAAGCAGGCTTGGGCTTCATTTGAGGGAGGGAAGAGATGCTTCACAAGGACGTGTATCTCCTGACATGTTGAAGTTTGTGGGATTTGCACAGCAGGCAGTATACCGTGGACTGGAGAGGGAACTGGCAGCAGTTGAAAAGAATAATGGATCCTTGCAACATGTATGTAAAAGGTTTGCAGAACAAAATTTAAGGTCAATTTCACACATAAATACAACTTTATGATTGCAAAGTTACATTGTGACACTTTACATGTATAAGTATCTACTTTATTACAGCTGTACGTCAGATTGATATAACATCAACTATTAACTAAAAACTTGTTATCGTGCACTCTGAAAATTCATGGCATTTGAAAATTCATGGCCTTTGAAAGTTCATCGCTTATGAAAATTCATGACACATGAAAATCCATTGCATCGGAAAATGCATGGCCTATGGAAATCTATGGCCTGTGAAGATTCATGGCATATGAAAATTCATGGCCTATGGAAATCACTGGACATGAAATCCATGGCCCATGAAACATCGTCGCCTATGAAAATCCATGGGCTATAAAAATTCATAGCCTATGAAAATTCATGGCCTATGAAAATTCATGGCCTATTAAAATCCATGGCCTATGAATATTCATGGCCTATCAAAATTCATGGCCTTTGAAAATCCATGGCCTATGAATATTCATGGCGTATCAAAATTCATGGCCCATGAAAATCCATGAACTATGAAAATTCATGGCCTTTGAAAATCCATGGCCTTCGAAAATCCATGGCCTTCGAAAATCCATGGCATATGAAAATCCATGGCCTATGAAAATTCATGGCATATGAAAATCCATGGCATCTGAAAATCCATGGCCTATGGAAAACTATGGCCTATGAAAATTCATGGCATACGAAAATACATGGCCCATGGAAATCACTGGACATGAAATCCATGACCCATGAAACATCATCGCCTATGAAAATCCATAGCCAATGAAAATTCATAGCCTATGAAAAGTCATGGCCTATTAAAATCCATGGCCAATGAATATTCATGGCCTATCAAAATTCATGGCCTTTGAAAATCCATGGCCTATGAATATTCATGGAATATCAAAATTCATGGCCTATGAAAATCCATGAACTATGAAAATTCATGGCCTTTGAAAATCCATGGCCTTCGAAAATTCATGGCATTTGAAAATCCATGGCCTATGAAAATTCATGGCATATGAAAATCCATGGCATCTGAAAATCCATGGCCTATGGAAAACTATGGCCTATGAAAATTCATGGCATATGAAAATTCATGGCCCATGGAAATCACTGGACATAAAATCCATGGCCTATGAAAATTCATAGCCCAGTATGAAAATCCATGGCCTATGAAAATCCATGCCCATGAAATCCATGGCCATGAAATCCATGGTCTATGAAAAATAATCGCCTATTAAAATCCATGGCCTATGAAAATTCATGGCGAATGAAAACTCATGGCGTATGAAAATCCATGGCATATGAAAATCCATGGCCTATTAAAATTCATGGCCTATGAAAATCCATGACCTATGAAAATTCATGCCATATGAAAATCCATGGCATCTGAAAATCCATGGCCTGTGAAGATTCATGGCATATGCAAATCACTGGCAGGACATGAAATTCATGGCCCATTAAATATCATCGCCTATGAAAAATCATGGCCTACGAAAATCCATGTCCTATGAATATTCATGGCCTATGAAAATTCATGGCCTTTGAAAATCCATGGCCTATAAAAATCCATGGCATATGAAAATCCATAGCCTATGAATATTCATGGCCTATCAAAATTCATGGCATATGAAAATCCATGGCCTATGACAATTCATGGCCTATGAAAATCCATGGCCTACGAAATTCATGATCTTTGGAAATCCATGGCCTTCGAAAATATTCATGGCATTTGAAAATCCATGGCCTATGAAAATTCATGGCCTATGAAAATCCATGCCCTATGAAAATTCATGGCCTATGAAAATCCATGGCATATGAAAATCCATGGGCTATGAATATTCATAGTCTATGAAAATTCATGGCCTATGAAAATCCATGGCCTATGAAAATCCATGGCCATGAAATCCATGGTCTATGAAAAATAATCGCCTATGAAAATTCATGGCCTATGAAAATCCATGGCCTATGAAAATTCATGGCGAATGAAAACTCATGGCCTATGAAAATCCATGGCCTATGAAAATTCATGGCCTTTGAATATCCATGGCCTTTGAAAATTCATGGCATATGAAAATCCATGGCATATTATGAAAATCCATGGCATATTATGAAAATCCATGGCATCTGAAAATCCATGGCCTATGGAAAACTATGGCCTATGAAAATTCATGGCATATGAAAATTCATGGCCCATGGAAATCACTGGACATAAAATCCATGGCCTATGAAAATTCATAGCCCAGTATGAAAATCCATGGCCTATGAAAATCCATGCCCATGAAATCCATGGCCATGAAATCCATGGTCTATGAAAAATAATCGCCTATTAAAATCCATGGCCTATGAAAATTCATGGCGAATGAAAACTCATGGCGTATGAAAATCCATGGCATATGAAAATCCATGGCCTATTAAAATTCATGGCCTATGAAAATCCATGACCTATGAAAATTCATGCCATATGAAAATCCATGGCATCTGAAAATCCATGGCCTGTGAAGATTCATGGCATATGCAAATCACTGGCAGGACATGAAATTCATGGCCCATTAAATATCATCGCCTATGAAAAATCATGGCCTACGAAAATCCATGTCCTATGAATATTCATGGCCTATGAAAATTCATGGCCTTTGAAAATCCATGGCCTATAAAAATCCATGGCATATGAAAATCCATAGCCTATGAATATTCATGGCCTATCAAAATTCATGGCATATGAAAATCCATGGCCTATGACAATTCATGGCCTATGAAAATCCATGGCCTACGAAATTCATGATCTTTGGAAATCCATGGCCTTCGAAAATATTCATGGCATTTGAAAATCCATGGCCTATGAAAATTCATGGCCTATGAAAATCCATGCCCTATGAAAATTCATGGCCTATGAAAATCCATGGCATATGAAAATCCATGGGCTATGAATATTCATAGTCTATGAAAATTCATGGCCTATGAAAATCCATGGCCTATGAAAATCCATGGCCATGAAATCCATGGTCTATGAAAAATAATCGCCTATGAAAATTCATGGCCTATGAAAATCCATGGCCTATGAAAATTCATGGCGAATGAAAACTCATGGCCTATGAAAATCCATGGCCTATGAAAATTCATGGCCTTTGAATATCCATGGCCTTTGAAAATTCATGGCATATGAAAATCCATGGCATATTATGAAAATCCATGGCATATTATGAAAATCCATGGCATCTGAAAATCCATGGCCTATGGAAAACTATGGCCTATGAAAATTCATGGCATATGAAAATTCATGGCCCATGGAAATCACTGGACATAAAATCCATGGCCTATGAAAATTCATAGCCCAGTATGAAAATCCATGGCCTATGAAAATCCATGCCCATGAAATCCATGGCCATGAAATCCATGGTCTATGAAAAATAATCGCCTATTAAAATCCATGGCCTATGAAAATTCATGGCGAATGAAAACTCATGGCGTATGAAAATCCATGGCATATGAAAATCCATGGCCTATTAAAATTCATGGCCTATGAAAATCCATGACCTATGAAAATCCATGACCTATGAAAATTCATGCCATATGAAAATCCATGGCATCTGAAAATCCATGGCCTGTGAAGATTCATGGCATATGCAAATCACTGGCAGGACATGAAATTCATGGCCCATTAAATATCATCGCCTATGAAAAATCATGGCCTACGAAAATCCATGTCCTATGAATATTCATGGCCTATGAAAATTCATGGCCTTTGAAAATCCATGGCCTATAAAAATCCATGGCATATGAAAATCCATAGCCTATGAATATTCATGGCCTATCAAAATTCATGGCATATGAAAATCCATGGCCTATGACAATTCATGGCCTATGAAAATCCATGGCCTACGAAATTCATGATCTTTGGAAATCCATGGCCTTCGAAAATATTCATGGCATTTGAAAATCCATGGCCTATGAAAATTCATGGCCTATGAAAATCCATGCCCTATGAAAATTCATGGCCTATGAAAATCCATGGCATATGAAAATCCATGGGCTATGAATATTCATAGTCTATGAAAATTCATGGCCTATGAAAATCCATGGCCTATGAAAATCCATGGCCATGAAATCCATGGTCTATGAAAAATAATCGCCTATGAAAATTCATGGCCTATGAAAATCCATGGCCTATGAAAATTCATGGCGAATGAAAACTCATGGCCTATGAAAATCCATGGCCTATGAAAATTCATGGCCTTTGAATATCCATGGCCTTTGAAAATTCATGGCATATGAAAATCCATGGCATATTATGAAAATCCATGGCATATTATGAAAATCCATGGCATATTATGAAAATCCATGGCATCTGAAAATTTATGGCCATGACATCCATGGGCTATGAAAATTCATGGCTTAAATGAAAAGCCATGGCCTATGAAAATTCATGGCCTTTGAAAATCCATGGCCAATGAAAATTCATGGCCTATTCTCTATTTTCGAATTGCCCATAATATAATTTGTTTGCCCCCTAAATTTTGCATAACCTATTGTTTGTAAAATAATGCTCTTTGGAGGACTGCATATTCTTAAGAGCATTTCAAAACAATTATTTGGGTGGGAGGGGGGGGGGGGGGTGCAACGAAAGTGTATTATGGGCAATTCGAAAATAGAGAATGAAAAACCTAGACCTATGAAAAGCCACTGTCTGTGAACTTTTATGGCCTATGAAAATCTATGGGCATGAAAATTCATGGCCTATGAAAATCCATGGCCTATGAAAATTCATGGCCTATAAAAATCCGTTTCCTATTAAAATCTATGGCCTATGAAAATTCATGTCCTATGAAAATTCATGGCCTATGAAAATCCATAGTTTATGAAAATTCTAGCCTAGAAAACTCATAGCCTATGAAAATCTATTGCATAAGAAAATTCATGGCGTATGAAAATCCATGGCGTTTGGAAATTCATGGCCTATGAAAATCCATGGCCTATGAAAATCCATGGCCATTAAACTTCCATGGCCTATGAAAATTCATGGGCTATGAAAATTCATGGCTCGTGAAAATTCATGGTCATGAAATTCATGGCCTATGAAAATACATGGCCATGATACTGATGGCCTATGAAAATCCATGGCCAATGAACATCCATGGCTTTTGAAAATTCATGGGCTATGAAAATTCAAAGCCTTGAAAGTCATGGCCTATGAAAATTCATTGCCTTGAAAGTGCATGGCCTATGAAAAATTCTTGGCTGATGAAAATTTACTGCCACGAAAATTCATGGCCTATGAAAATTCATTGCGTATGGATATTCATGGCCGTGAAAATTCATGGGTGATGTCATGCACGCATTTTTCTTTGGTATTTTATTGTTGCTTTTTTACCACGAGCACTTCTGTCAATCAACCTTTAAAAGTAGTTACTGATATTGGCTGCGGTCACATCTGGGCTACTAACTATAGTTAAGACGGGAATAACTATAGTTAGCTATTTCGGTAATGTGACCGCTTCTCTGTTCGCTCTAACTATAGTTAGAAAATTTACGCCTCGCTGATCCAAAACAAACAGACTAACTATAGTTATACCCAAGCAAGGTTCATGGGTTAGTCTTAAGTTTACAAACAAACAACCAATCAGAATGTGACAATTCTTTTCGCACATGCGAGATGAGCATACAGTCCTTTGATTAAACGTTGTCACTGATCGGTCTTACCCCTACGCGACCAGACCGAAAGGGAGTATGGGTGAATTAAAATGCATGATTAATTATTCTCTATCGCGTTTACAATGGAGAACAAAACTCACGTTTGTCTTCGCGTGCTACGCAAAGACAAGAGTCGCTTCGATACATATTCCGTTAAGGACGTTCCGTATTTTGATAATGTGCAGCTATTGAATGTGAATTGATTTCTCTCCATAATCCTTTTCGGTCTGGTCTCGTAGGTATGAGACCGATTTCAATGACAACGTTTAATCAAAAGACTGTATATAAATATGCAAAATAAAAACCAAGCGTGAAGCGAGGGGGAAACCAACAACAAACAAAAAGAATACATACAACAAGGTGGCAACATGGCACCCTTCAAGCTTTTGTGCAGCTTATTTCTGATTTTTCTCCGACGGTTTACTGCACGAAAAAATAAATAAGAAGAAAAACTAGACACACTTTACGTCGGTCAACCATGTTGACATTTCACGGATCAACAATAAGGGCCGTCACGAACCTCTATTAATTCTGACGTCATCCATAGGCTAATTAGAACTAACTGTAGTTAACTGCGTGGTGTGACCGCAAAGTCGACCGAAAGCACTAACTACAGTTAGGTATGATGTCACGTAACTTGATACGAACTTAAGTTAAACTTTAGTTACGTCGTAGATGTGACCGCAGCCATTATCAGTTAATAACTTTTTATGGTTTATTGTGTTCACTACTTGTAAACGTAAAACTTGTAAAAATACTCGGCCATATTACACAACTTCTTGCTTTTTATTGTATTTTTTTTATTATTAATTTAGGTCCAGATTTGTCAATCTCATTTAAGAAAAGTTTGTTCTAGTTTGTTTATTTTTTTACTGTTGCATTTACATTTTAAATCCATGTTTGCAATTTTCTTGTTATTTAACTAACTCACTGAATTTTCTAATGCAGCAGTCATCTAGGAGGAGAGTGGTTGGCCTTCTTGGTAACAGTCATCAAAGTGACACTCTCGGCAAGGCAGTGTCTGCCCTTCTGAAACATCACCCTTCGCAACTAAACCGAGTTTGTGAGCAGCTGCAAGGACGCCAGCTGCCTACCCCACTTAGGCCTTTAATTTGGTCCATACGACTACAGGGGAAAAATATACCAAACAGT
Source organism: Cladopsammia gracilis (assembly GCA_022457155.1). Classification (NCBI taxonomy): domain Eukaryota; kingdom Metazoa; phylum Cnidaria; class Anthozoa; order Scleractinia; family Dendrophylliidae; genus Cladopsammia; species Cladopsammia gracilis. The sequence goes on from JAJGOT010000291.1 coordinate 249,108, forward strand.
ATACACTCTGCTGCGGATTCTCAAACTCAAATTGAGGAAATCACCTCACAGTTTGAAATGTCCCTTTCAAGGAGCTTAAAGGAACTTGATGTGTCAAGTGCGGTTCATTCTCCAATAGCTGGGGTCATAAGACATGCCGTTTCAGAGGCGCACAAGTACAGGCCTGGTCTTCACAGTGAATTGGTTTCAAAAACACATATTAAACAAGCTGCAGAAGCGTTAAATGTACTGTACATTTACAACAGAAGCTATGAACCTCAGTATGCCTTGTCAGTCTATCCACTGGTTTTTGCTCTGCAAAATGAGCACCTGGAATTCAATGACTGGACTACATCAGGTAAATTGGATATGGCTCACAAGCATGCAATTTCCCTTCATCTGTTGCTCAAGAATTGCTTTCCTACAAGACTGCAGATCTTCAGCATGGCTGATCGTGTTATGCAGAGGCTTCATCATGAAGATGAAGAGTTGTACAGTCACTTACTCAACGAAACCAAAAAGAACATTGCATCTGATCCACAAGAATTCCTAGTGAATTTTATTCACACTGAGAAGGAAAGGGCAATGTTGGCAGAAAAGCAGGCATTGGGGAGTTCTTTTGAATCACTGCCTTCAGATGCAAAAGAGCTTCTTTTCCATCCAGCTATGTTTATTAGAAAGTGGATAGGGGAGGTAGGAAGCGTTGTGCCTGAATACGTACTTACTCACTTACATACACGCATATTGTACATACGTACTTACGTACATAGGAACAAAGCACGTACATATGTGCGCACGTCTGTACTTATTTATTTATATACTAAATTCATGTTAACTTCTTAAAATCAAGTCTGTGTGATTAGCATCAATTTTTCTGGTGTGGGGGTGATTGGGTGATGTTACAGTGGCCAACCTTGGACTGCCTCAGAATCAGGCTTATGAAAAGGATTGATTAATAAATAATTGATTTGTATTATAAATTAATCGTTGATTTGTTGCCCAAATTGCGGGGGCCCACTGAAAAACACCTTGGTGATGTGTGCACCCTGGATAAATTAATACTATTATTATTGTTAAAACTAAAAAAGTGTGACTTGTTTTCACACCTACATTGTATTCTTCATTTTTTACCGCTAGGGATTTGTAGGAACTCTAGGAGTCGACGCTGTAATGCTGGTATGGGACCAATGCTTTATGTCAAGTTGGCAGCCCAGTGTGATGGAGAACACTTGTCTCGTTATCCTGCAGCTCCTAAGAGATGTCATCTTACAAGCTGAGGGGTATTCAGGGATCAGAAAAGTATTATTGGATCAACCATCTGAGCTGTTTACTGTGGATATTCAACAGGGGCTGTCGTACCTGGGTAATGGAGGTTCACTAATGGATGTTGGGTCACTGAGACAGTAAGTTTGAATTTGGTAATCTGTCACGCAGATCATCTGGGTTAGTGTAGTGCTGAAAAGCTCTAGCTGTTGTTTTATTCTCTCTGGAGAAAGACCTAAGTACATGAACCATCAACTGATGATACAGTATCCACTTGAACATGACTTCCACTCAGACTGTTAAGCCCCGGCCACACGTTCTAACATTGTTATATAACATTTGTTGGTTCAACAATGTTAGAACGTGTAGCCGGCATGTTAGATGACGTTTGTCTAACATTTTTTGTTAAAAGAATGTTTTGATTTCGATCAAACACTTCTAACAAAAAGTGTTAAACAAACGTCATCTAACATGCCGGCTACACGTTCTAACATTGTTGAACCAACAAATGTTATATAACAACGTTAGAACGTGTAGCTGAGGCTTTAGAAACACTCAGTCATTAAAGAACTCTATATCAGACTTCGAGTATGAGATTGAGTACGAGTATGACGCGTACTTGTACTCAAGTTTAAAGCTCCCTATTATCAAGAACAACAGTTCTTTTCAGAACTACACTTAGAAAAATAGTAAAAAAAGTCAATAACAGTTTTAAAGAGAAGTTTTCATTCATGGCGCTGCGTGCAGCGGCGGCTTTATGATTTTGATGCGCCTTCTGCATGTATTCATCATACATCACTGATTACCAAATTATCATTTGCAGTAAAAAGTTAAAGTGTTGTTTTAAAAATACGGTTTCTGCAAACGGCAGCTTTTCTTTTTGTTCAAACTAGCTTGTAAATAAATTTTTGTTAAGTTTTACTTTCTCTTAGCTGATTAAATTGTTGATTTTGCTTTAACTCCCATCAGAATCCAAAATAATATTTTTAGTTCAGCTTTCTTTGATTGACGTCCACTGAAACTCAACGTTATCCACCTTTTTTGAAGGCGGTGGGTCGCATGTTATTGGTAACCACCGTACATAACATTATTTTCAGGCCAACTCAGCTTCCCTCTTTATCAGAACATGAAGGAATCGTACCCAGCCCAACACCCTCCGTACCAGTATCCCATGATTCAACAGTGTCCAGGCCTGTCAGTAGACGATCTGCTACAAGTACACCATTCCAAGCTGATCCTGTGGAATTGTGGGTGGAGAGAACTGAGAACCAACCTGCCATCGAAGTAACTAGTAATCAGGAGCCATTTGATGTGTACATAGATGAAGTCAGGTTTATACCTGATAATGCTACTGTAATTAAGGTGAATATAACTTTGTAGCTGACATTCTATTATGGCTACAAACTCAGTAGATTCTGGCTACAGTATTTCAATTCTTGCTCCTTATGTGTATGTACATGTATCTTAAACGTAAACCTGTTTTCTTGGATATATATTATTTCTGTTATATTAGCTGTACAAGTTTAATACTGCTTATCTAAAACTTGTTTGAATGATCACTCTGGGATGTTATTCATATATGCTTTTCAAAAGTTGGAATGAACTGTTTTACATGCATATATATGTATGTACATGTGACTTTTAATGGTTGACTGTACGTCTAGCGTGTGAATTTGATAGCTAACCTTCAGCTTGACTCCAGGAGAACAGTATAATCTTGATAACTCAAACTCCTCATTTTGGAACCAAACACAGTTTCCCCTGCCTCGTTCACTCGAACAGTTTTGTGTTGCCGTTGACGGTTTCAGTTATGATGTAGAGATAGTTTTTGGTCTTGTACTGTAAAAAGATTACACGTGTATGATCTAACCTTTAACCTTAAACACCAGGTCACTGGTCGCATCTTGGATCCTTTTTGGAAGAAACCTGCAACGTTGGACATTCCTGACATTGAGGCTTTTCCAGTGCTGGATTCCTCAGCACGATGTCCTAAATTTAACTTTAGGTATACTGTCAATGTACCTGCTGGAGGCATCACTGGGGAAGCAGTGCTGCTGCTTAGAATCTACACTCTAGATGTTAACACTGGAGAACTGATTGTTGTTGGAAACAGCATTCTCAGGTTATTCACCGAAAATGAGAATGACGAGGTATGTGCTGTGTATCCGTTTTAAATCTTTACTTACTTACTGCCCATTATACCCACTGGCATGTATGGCAGCATTTAAATCTATATTGACCTATAATCAACGCTACCTTTGCTTATCTTAAACAAATCGTGATAAAGTAGCAACAATCCCTCTACATGTGCGTTACACATGAATTATAGTACATTCCTTTCCTATACCCTGCAAAACGAAATTGTCTTGAAATAAACAATTGATCAGATGACTTGTACACATGCATGCTAAATTGCATGTTACATGTTATGTATCCTGGCCTTCTTTAATTTTTCCTCGCCTGGTTTTTGTTGATGCCAAATGGTGATCCTCAAAGTGTTTATATATTGGTTACAACCACATAATTTACCCATCAAATGAAACCTTAAGAGTCCCTCATTCAAAATAAAGTAATAAACATTGAGTGGAATCGACAAAAACATTTTTCAAAGGAAAACAAATTAGCAATAAAGGCAAATTTTCATTGCAAAAAAATACATTTTTTTTTAAAGAAATGTTCTGTAACATTCACATGACACTGAATGACTACAAGACGAACTAAATCTATTACTAGATTTATTTAGCTTTCATTTGACACCTCAGGCTCAATTCCAGGTCAACTATGAGACCTACAAGCAGTAAGCACAAATCATACACTCAAGTCGATATAATAAATATGGCAGACGATGCCAGTCTGTGAGTGTCTACGAAATTCGCCATGTAAACAGCACAAACGTTGAGCTTTCTCACTCTGCATTGAATATCAAGTGCAAGAATGAAGGGGTGATTTGTTTGGCAACATTCTCGCCATTTTCAGCCAACACAACAGCAGCCAAACACACATTCCTCATAAAAATAAAACAACTCAGGGTTCCAAGCCTTCGTCTCATCAAGGTCGTCTTCATTCCCATGCATATGAAGAAAATTCAATTTATAGATTGATTTTTGTTCATCATCTCTTCCGATCGAGTAGTTCCACTTCGTCACAACTTTTGTATACGCTTTCTTTGAAAAAATTTTGCAAAAACTCTTGAATTCCTGGATCTTCGTGTCCTGATCCTTCCGACAATTTTAAATGGCTGATTCCATCGCTTTCCAAACTTTTCGTCGCTTAAAATCGCCTTCAAAAGCTCGCCATTAACGAAAACTCCGAACCAAAACAAGCCATGAGGTTTGGGGGTCTCAATTAGCAATTATATAAGCTCAACTATAGCAAAACTTGATAAATATGTCTAATTTGATGCTTGTAGGAATAAATTACGCATATATGCGTAACTTGGATGGAAAGGGTTAAATTGCATGTTTTAATTTTCCAGAGCTTGTGCCTTGAAAATCTTTTTCAGCAGTCAAATATTCTCTAATCAGTATATTCTTTGCGTTTGGAACGGGTAAAAGGTTGGCTTCAAATATGTGCGTTAGCCGTATGCCCTGGTCAGCGGGATTAAGAATAAAAAGTTACAACCCATTGATCGAACGAGTGAATTTGCCGCCTGCTGCTATAACTCGTTTAACGCTTTGTGTATTTACCAGTTAAAACTATTTTTTGCAATCTGCTGGTTTATAGTTGTGATAACCAGCCAAAACCCTGCATGCAGGACTCTACAATGTATCTACAGAATGAAATGTACGGAGCTATAGTTGTGATAACCAGCCAAAACCCTGCATGCAGGACTCTACAATGTATCTACAGAATGAAATGTACGGAGCTATAGTTGTGATAACCATCCAAAAGCCTGCATGCAGGACTCTACAATGTATCTACAGAATGAAATGTACGGAGCTATAGTTGTGATAACCAGCCAAAACCCTGCATGCAGGACTCTACAATGTATCTACACAATGAAATGTACGGAGCTATAGTTGTGATAACCAGCCAAAACCCTGCATGCAGGACTCTACAATGTATCTACACAATGAAATGTACGGAGCTATAGTTGTGATAACCAGCCAAAACCCTGCATGCAGGACTCTACAATGTATCTACACAATGAAATGTACGGAGCTATAGTTGTGATAACCAGCCAAAACCCTGCATGCAGGAGTCTACAATGTATCTACAGAATGAAATGTACGGAGCTATAGTTGTGATAACCAGCCAAAACCCTGCATGCAGGACTCTACAATGTATCTGCAGAATGAAATGTACGGAGCTATAGTTGTGATAACCAGCCAAAACCCTGCATGCAGGACTCTACAATGTATCTACAGAATGAAATATACGGAGCTATAGTTGTGATAACCAGCCAAAACCCTGCATGCAGGACTCTACAATGTATCTACACAATGAAATGTACGGAGCTATAGTTGTGATAACCAGCCAAAAGCCTGCATGCAGGACTTTATAATGTATCTACAGAATGAAATGTACCGAGCTATAGTTGTGATAACCAGCCAAAACCCTGCATGCAGGACCCTACAATGTATCTACAGAATGAAATGTACGGAGCTATAGTACAATGTGAGTTGCATTGTATATACCTTTGTTTCAGTGGCATTTAAATGCAGGAGGACATCAGCTACCACTGAAGCATCTTCTTCCATCCACTGTGGCGAAACTAACCGAGGAAGCTTTTGATGAGATAACGAAAGTCCCAGTCAGCTCAATTCTCATCAGGCTGTTGCCTCATTCTGAGGTTGGTTCCAATGCTCTACTTACACTTATGCAAACACATACAATTTTAACTGACCCAACACATGTATCCCTTTATGCACTCATCTCAGTTTAGTTCATATTATTTGTATCACTCTCAATTGGACAAAAAGCCCCCCTCAATAGGCCATTTCCGAGTTATTTTTTGTCTCGTTATCAGAGTGAGGCTTGGTGCACAACCTTAAATGTGAAAATTAGTTTTCTTTACATGTGATTGAAAACTGATTTTCATATGAAAGGTTGTGCACCAAGCCTCACTCTGATAACGAGACAAAAAGCAACTCGGAAATGGCCTATTAACAAGAGCATTTTATAGATGCTCTCCATATTCAATGTAGGCAGGCAACAATTCTCTACCCACAGACTATTGATTGTAATGTCTGTTAACAATGTCGTGCTGATATTGGCAATCAATGTTTTTTTTTTTCAAGGAATACATGGAATCCCCAGGTTACTCTACTGGATATTATTTCAGTGATCAGTGTGAACCGAATGATTCCGAGCGGCGCATATTCACAAGATTTAAGAATCATCACGTCTACCCACCAACAGTGAGAGAAGCTGTACGTGATGTGAAAGAAGGAGAGGCAGATCACGAGGAAGGTACAAAATCAGTTGTGATGGTTTTGGCAAAACAATAATTTTGGTTGAGAAAGATGTAATGTTCGTCATGTCACGAGCGTGGTACAAAAAAAAAGATCAGTCCCCGACAGGATTCGAACCCATGACCTTCCATACACAGGTTGGATGCTCTAACCACTGAGCTACGAGAGACTCGTGGTGAGCCAGGCCATATACTAGGTTCATACACCGGTCAGATGCTCGAACCACTGAGCTACGAGAGACTCGTGGTGAGCCAGGCCATGTACTAGGTTCACACACGGTCAGATGCTCTAACCACTGAGCTACGAGAGACTCGTGGCGAGCCAGGCCATGTACTTGGTTCACACACCAGTCAGATGTTCTAACCACTGAGCTACGAGAGACTCGTGGCAAGCCAGGCCATGTACTAGGTTCATACACCGGTCAGATGCTCTAACCACTGAGCTACGAAAGACTTGTGGCGAGCCAGGCCATGTATTAGGTTCACACACCGGTCAGATGCTCTAACCACTGAGCTACGAGAGACTCGTGGCGAGCTAGGCCATGTACTAGGTTCACACACTGGTCAGATGCTCTAACCACTGAGCTATAAGAGACTCATGGCGAGCCAGGCCATTTACTTGGTTCATGTGACACGCGGTTAGCATTAGATCCCATCCGCCTAAACCACCTCGGACACCATATTGAGACTTATATAACGGAGTAACTGGTTAGCTTTTCAGTTGAGGTTGGGGTTAGCAGTTAGTTCAATTTAGGCCTAAACAACCCGAGAAGCTAGGTAAGGTAGGCTACGTAAGCCTAAGCCTAGCTGAGGTCACAGGTTCAATCTTGAGTGGTGAGTTTAGATTTCTTTTTTACGCTTAAAAAGTTTATTGAAAATAAAATTCTAAGTGTCGACATTATGTTGTATAATTCTCAAGAAGTGTACGAGCAAACTACGTACTGCTAGGATTAGCAATGTCGAAAGCGTTATGCGAGATGATAAATAAAGAAACAAGTCATAGTAAATGTTAAGCTCGGTAATGAAATGAGAAAATGGTTGTTCTCATGTCTAGCTTTACATCAGTTTCCGACATTGGAAACGTCAGTAAACTATTCCTCTATTGATGGCAACTTAATTGCGTCTTTCTTCAGGATTTGACTTTACAAATGATCAAGCTGTTAGTCTGTGGTATCAGAGGAGGACAAGCAAGCATTTGCTGATGAGACAGCCAGCCAAACCAATGGATCTTGTGAAAGTTGTCCAATATGACCAAAAACAAGCAAGTGCTTTATCTCTGCCTTTTTACCATAGATTATTAAATTGAAGAGCGTGATAGTAAAAGGGCCTTAAATGTTTAGAAGAAATTATTTTTGTAAAAGAAGGATAAAAATATGCATCTTGTCTTCAGGTGCTTATGAACATTTGTATCCGATCATCATTTATTTCCTCGCCTGAAGACTTCACTTATTTACCCAAATAAACTATTTCCCAGGAGTAAGGTAGTTAATACCAAGAATTGACAGTGCGTTCTTTCGTAACTTAAACAATTGTCAGGTTTTTACGGCACACAAGGGTTGTTACTGTACACAATACATGTATCGTCAAATGCTTGAATGCTCGGAGTGAATATCCCTCCTTATAAATGCCTGAGGCACGCATTTCCTTACGGGACCAAATTGGCAAACACTGATATTTCTTTCTTTCCCAATGACTTCACCTGTAGGGTCTGGTTTTCATGGTCGAGCAGGCATTTTCCCTCGTTGGAAACACCAGTTTTGTGAATGTACTTGTTTATGTGTCCCCTGGACATGAGGTGCAGAGTTCAGTAGTCACAGAAGAGGGCTATGGTGGCGACGAGAAGGCACTCATAAGGGAACGTGACTTCAACAGTTACGAGAAATCTCCCAAGTGGACAGGTTCACCCATAGTAAGTATACAGGGTAACCCAGTCATCTCGAAGGCTGGTATCCCTGTGTAACAAGGAAAGCTGTAACAATGATGCAATCCATTTATCAACAGGCAACCGGAAATCAAATTCGCCAAAGGTCAATGGAACGAGACTCTAATCACGAAATACCTTTCCACACTTTCTACAGAGTAAATTCTGCAAAAGTCGGCACTTTGATGTGTTTTTTGTTTGAAGTTGTGGCAAGAGTTAGTATAGCTAATGTGTTATATATACATTGAGCAACTCTACTTACCTCGCGTGCTCACTTACCTCGCGTGCTTTCCCAATGTGTTGTGTGCATTGAGAAATGCAGGCTAGGCAAGTACAAATTCTAAATCACAATTTAACTGTTAGTTATGGGCAACCAGCCTTACTGTAGTATGTTCACGCTAAATTAATTAAACGGTAACAAAGAGTACATGTAAGGACGAGTAATGAGGAAGAAGCCTAACTCCTATAATCCTGTTCTATGATTACTCTCTCTATAAGAATGTAAAAAGAAAAAAAGACTGAAAATATCTTTAAAAAAAACTCTCAAATACAATGAAATCCGAGGTCTTAACATAAACAGTCACAGTTACAGTACGGTATAGACTTGCCCACACGTACACTGGAACCGGAAAAAAAAACAAGCGAACGACTTTGAGAAAGTCTAAGCTAAAAGTACGGGACAGAAGTAACCTAACAGAGAACTCAGAGCAGAATGCATTTTCGCGCAAACCGCAGCCTGTCAAAATCTCGAGATCCATAAAATGAATTCTTGGTGTGGATCTCGAGTTTTTGACAGGTTTGCGGTTCGCGCGCAAATTCATTCTGCACTAACTTCTCTGTTAGGTTACTTCTGACCGGTACAGTGCAGTATTTGAATGTGAATATCTGAAAATCATATAAATGTGAACTACGGATGAAACGTGTGAAATTTGTGATCCTCGCAGTGTGAACCAAAAATTCAGGCTTGAACGGTATTTGAACTCATGACCTTGCGATACCGGTGCAATGCTCTATCCACGGAGCTTCCAAGCGACACGGATAGATAGTCAATTGTGAGCTCGTAATAACCCGATGCCGAATATGAATATATGAAAATCATATGAATAGTACAGTACAGTATTGTAACTTGATTGTGTTTTCCATTGCAGGTCTTTCATCCTCACATATCAGACATGACCACTCTGGTAATCAGGCTGTGCTCACTTGATGCCACATACACACCACGTGCTGATCGAGCAGCACCAGGCTCTGTTACGGTCAACAAGGGCAAAGCTTTGACTATTGTACCATTCGGATGGACTGTGCTTCAGCTGTTTTCAAAGTAAGACAAAGTAAACAAAATCAATACTCCAAAGTCAATCTTCCTTCAGGCTGACACAAAGCGCACAGAGATGTACCTACAATCGGCGACAAAATTGTTGAGACACTCTCGTTTAAAGGAGTATGTTTTGGGAAAATAACAAACCCGAACCACTCATTATGTATTTGTGCATTGACCATTGTTGCATTCTTTTTTCTTATTAATTGAACCAGGGAATATGTGAATGCTGGAGTACATTATCTACCAGTCTTGAAAGGATCGCCAAGTCCCGTAAGTTACTCAGTGTTTGTTACTAAAATTCTTTGCTGGAGTGGTTTTCAATTAAGTGATTCGTGTTAATATTGGTTTTGCATTACTGTGCTTTGTGATTGGTTAAAAAAGGCGCCAATATCTCAACCAATCAGAAGTAAAACCAAAACCAATATCACTTGCTCGCACGCGTTTTCCCGCGCTTGGCGTCGGCTACATGTATTTGTTCCGAGTTCTGATTGGTTCATTGGATTACCTGCTTCTGTTGTGATTGGCCAGAGTGAATTGTTTTTTACTACAGATTCAGGTTGAGCGTTTAACGGTCTGAGTTGTCGCGTTCGTTGTAACGGTTGGTTGATTGCGTTGCGAGGCAAAATGACAGCCGTTGCTAGGCGGGAATGACGACGTTCTTTCTTTCTACAAACGCGCTGTATTCTAGGCTCATCAGGTCTTCCTCAACAAAAAATACTAGAGTTATTCTTTTTGTAGAATAGTAGGAGTATTCTATCTTGATTTCAATCGCCATGATACTGGTAAGATCCAAGACGCGAATAACTCTTCTAGAAAAGAAATCGCTAGACGAACGACAACATGCTTTTTCCCAGACAGAACGTCGTCATTCCCGCCTAGCAACGGCTGTCATTTTGCCTCGCAACGCAATCAATCAACCGTGACAACGAACGCGACAACTCAGACCGTTAAACGCTCAACCTGAATCCGCAGTAATAGGCCTTATGCATGATGACATCACCAGCTCAAAATTCACCACCAAGCCTCGTTTGTACGAAATTCCTTGCAAACCTTTGACAAGTTCACGCTGTTTTTGAGTGGGTATTCTTTTCAACTTTGCTCCTTTGAAAATACATTGATACGATTGTCACAGGTTTACACTTTGAAAGCGAGGCTTGAGGTGAAATTAGCTAGTCTGACATAAACATAAATAAGGGCTATTTTTGTTGGGGGTTCCACTGACGAGTGTCGGTCGTTTGCTTTTCAGACGTTCTTGGAATTTTTATCCAGTCATCCAGTGGATGTTAGCATAAGAGAAGCACTCAATCAACGCATACACACTTTGCTGGTAATTAGTGGATTGAGTTAAACACAATTTTCTGAATAATAATTTAAAGTCTCCTTCCAGAGTAGGCTTGTGGGTGAAATAAATTCAGATCGGAAGAGGAAGGCATTGAAAAAAGTGCGTTATAGAATTATTACTATTATTATTATTACGAGTTTTGTGTATCAACCAACTGGAATTTAGTAAAGACAACTGATTGTGTTTTAGGGTACTTCCTGTGTCGCTGTACGTCTGTGGGACGCACATTACTCCCCTGAGGAATGCATTCCGTTACCCGTAAGTAATACTCTCATGTCTGCAATAGCTTAGCTTTCTTTAGGAGCTATCCACATGATACCGGAATGACTTTCATTCTGGAACGAGTTCATTCCATCTCCATATATTTCTCTCTATCTGTTTACATGATACCAAGACAAAATTTGGTTCATTCCGGTTTTCAATCTGAATGAAATTCTCGTTCTGGTATGATATTTCATTCTGGTATCATGTAGACTGAAAATGAACTTCGTTCCGAATGAGTTTTGTTCCAGAATGAAGTTCGTACTGCATTCACGTGACAAAATCCACCGGCTCAGCCTAAGGCGTGGTATTCTCGACGCGCAGCCACGTTTGCAGACATGAGTCAGTTGAAGCTGTTGTTCATTCACGGAGATGTCTCTTTTGACATCTCTCCTCTACAGTAAGTGTTCTTATTAAGAACGTGTTTCAAGCTTGATTAAATTGAACAATTTTATGAGTGATGTAGTTTTAAAGGTCCAAAACGTACATCTGAAAAGCGGTGGATTTGAATTTAACAATTAAGGCCGTCAAAATCTCCGTTGACGGTGGTTTAATGATAACCTCTTATGAGGTCTATAATTATCAAATATTGGATTGAGTAAACATATCATGATAAACACAGGCTATAATTCGTATTTTTTTTATGTATAGGTCTATGAAGAACTTTTGTCTGTTGGAAAACAAGAAAGATATAAAAAGGCAATTCAGACAACCTCGGGGAAATTAATTTCCGATGTGGTACTTCAGACCCTTAACAGAACAGAACGAAAACAGGGAGTGACAGGCGATGCTTACTTGACGGAAAAAGAGCACTACGAAGACGCCATGAACACGGTGTTCAATAACCTGTTGGTGAGATATGTCATTAATAGTTACTGAGTTATTTTTCGAGGACGCGCCGGATATGAGCTGATATTGGATATAACTAACCCATACATGTATCCGGCAAGTCAGAGAAGTCTGAAGTTTTAGTAAATTTTCAAACACCAATTATAAAGAACATCTTTTTGAAGTTTTGAAAGTTACTAATACCAGTGTATTAACCTTTTCATGCCCAAGAATGGCCCTTTTTAACCCGTGAATACGCGCATGCGTAATGAACGGGTTATCGGTAACGGAGACAGATATGCAAATGAGCACTCGCTCACTCGCTCACTCGCTCGCTCACTCACTCCTCACTACGAATGCGTTTTGTCACAAGAATATTGGAATCCAGCGATAACAATAACTAAATTGTTGTAAACGAATATAACCAACAATAAGCTTAAAGATGTTTCGCATTTAGAGTCTTTAATGCAACGTTAAAATCGAGCTAAAAGGATTTTTCAACCGAGACACGCGTTTTGATGCATATCTACCTTGAAGTGATTAAGTCTATCCTGTTCTAAAGTCAGTGATCACGGTGGCCGAATGGTGTAAAGCGCGGAATGACAGCTGAAAGGCCCCAGGTTCAAGTCTCGCTCGTGCCGTCCTTTTTTTTAATTTGGTTTTTCTTTCTTCTTCGGACTGAACATTATGAATGTGATGTACTATATTTTTCTTTTTGCGTTTGTCAAAAATCTTACGTTTAATCAGTTTTAAAAAATATTGAACCGTGTCAGTGTGAAAACATAAGCTTACCGCAATATTGCGTTACGCGTTAGCATTTCTTATTCACGGGTTGGCTCTTAGGAGCCTTTGATTCGAAACAGCCTCAAATTTTAAATATTGAATTAAATAAAAAAAAACCTGGTAAATAAATAGAATTAGCGAAAATGTAAAGTAACGAAGAGATCTGCTGAAAACTGAAGGAAATATAAACTGAAAATTGGCAATTCAAGATTTTTACAAGAAAATGTGTGTCAAGCGGGCACACGCTGCTCGCCTGACACACCTTTCTTTGTAGAAATCGCAATTTTTGACTTTCATATTTCCTTAGGTTTGAAGCAGATCTCTACAAAACGTCACATCATTAAATTCATTTATGGATCCTGTTTTTCAGTTCATTCGATATATTTCAGAAATTTTAAATCGCGACGCTGTTTCGAAAAAGGGCTTTTCCCAAGATTGAAAAAAAAGAAAATGAATACCAACTTTGATTTTGCAAAATACGTAATAGAAAAAAAAAAAAGAACTAATTGAAGTTGAACTATTTTGCTAATTAGGACGATGTTCTTCTGGAGAGCGGCATGGGGCCAATGACATAATTGAGAAGAAGCCAAAACAACGTACCACGGCAGTCTGTCCACTGTAATGGAGCCCAATGGATTCACAACACACTGCAGCGTAGCTCTGCTTTGTGTGAAATAACTAACTGTAAAAATTAGTTGGTGAAATGCTAAACCCAGCGTAGCTCTGCTTTTTGTGAAATAACTAACTGTAAAGATTAGTTGGTGATCGAAGTGCTTAACCCAACGGCAATGCTTGTCAAATATTGTACATACATGCATATTACACTGGTGATAGCAAAATGCACCAGAGCATTAATTTGCATTGGTGATTTATCTTCTTAAACGTCTGTTTGGTCGATAATCATTTTGATTAATGATAGAAGTCAGTCGAAACAGTTTTCTATGTTTAACAGTTGAAAACTGTACAGTTTTTTGTAAAATTTGAGTATACATTTATTACATTTTAGATGTGTATCGGTGTGGTCGTGAATAAAGTTCGTACCATCACAAGTGAGGTGTTATAGAAAATCCGTAAGTTCCACCGGCCTCCCTCCCCTCTAAAAATTGAGCTGTCCCTTAATAGTAAGATATCATATTTACACTAGTTTTGGTGCATATTCGCACTGTGAAATGCTTTGTCGCATAATAACACCCTTTCTTTATTTATAGTATACCAGTATTTAAAAATAATATATTTAAATTGAATTGATAATATATCTCATACCATTTACTAGTGAACAAGTACTCTACGACTAGGGAAACCTGGCTTTAAGGGTCTGGATTTTCATCTGGTTTAATATGAAAATATTTAACAAGAGCCTCATACAGCTAGCTAACTAACATAAGAAATTGAGCCTTGGATGCTATTTTCGGAATAATTCAAATGTTGTTAGCGGTAGATGTTATCAGAGTGATTCCCCAAAGGTCACGTTGTGTTCAGTTCGTTTGTCAAAAATTGTAGTTTTCCAGCTTGTGTCGCTGAAAACTGATCATGGTTGAATAGTCTCTTAGAAAAGTCACTTGAATTGATATCTTCCTCTTGGTGTTCTATAATTATTTCGTGTTTGACAAAGTTACTTTAAGTTTCAATTCGGGGCAGTTTCGCATTCCCCATGTCATAGATGGTATCTTGAACAAAACCCCCATTTTACAGTTGTTCAGGTCACACGACATTCCTTGTCTTCTCTTCTGTTCTTGTTAAAGCTTAAGGTAACCTCCATTGTTATAACAAATTGACGTTAAATTGTTGGAAATAACGTCTAAATTTAATTTAAAAAAAAAAAACAAGTGCAAGTATAATTTTAGTGTACAAAAACATGGATATGAATATCGCTTATTTTCGCTTTTAAATTTCCCGCGCGCCACCATTTTGAATATTTATGACGTGTTACGGTTGTCAAAAGAACGTCGATTCTTAACAAAAGCGGCAACTGTAACACGTCATAAATATTCAAAATTGCGGCGAGGAGAAATTTAAAAGCAAAAATAGTCGAAATTAATTTTCATTTTTTTGTACACTGAAAAGATATATCATTTGCTATTAAAATAATCGAAATTTCGACTTTATTTCCAACAATTTAACGTCAATTTGTTATGAACAACAACTTTATTTCTACTCATACAATCAATGACAATACTGAGTCTTCTGCGAACAAACAAGTTAAAAAAAGGTGCATTGAAGTTAAACGAAGCTAAATACAAATTTCAAGAGATTAAGCCGGCAACGTAAAAAACGAATTCAAGATCAATCAAAATTTAAACAAGAAAGGAAGCACGAAGTGCATTCTACATGGTAGTTGTAGGAAATGATTCTAATCCTTTTTGTCCCAGCTGGGACATAACGCCGAAATAATACGCCGCAAATGAACCCTGTCTTGTACTTTGGCCTGTGCTTCACCCCATGAGAGGCCCACCTCCTCCAGATTCGTACCCAGTGTCCTTCGCCAGGTGGTTTTTGGCCTGCCTCTTTTTGGGGTCCATCTCAAGGCAACTTTAGGTATCCTTTCATTGGGCATCCTCAGAGCATGACCGAGCCTGACCGAACATAAACGAACATGAACGAGCCGAGCCATCCTTCGTCACGTAGTAAAATGACGTCATCGTGAAAATCGGCTATTGTCCATACCAGATCTTTCAACGAAATGCTTTTGTTTTATTTAAGTAATGATCCGCATAAGAAGGAAAGTGTTAACGGCAATGTCAACTTTTTCATTGTTACAACTAATGATCTCATTGGCCAAGACTCAAAGACCGCTAAAAAGTTAAAGTTTAAGGTGCATTTTGTCTCATTTTTTAAAGCGGGTTTCAAGTAATTTGAGACCCAATCGCACAACATGCAATTTTTAAAAGATATTTTATTTGGGGAAGTTCATCAAAGAAGCAAAATTGTTAGCTATTGTCTTTTACTATTCTGATTGGTTAAGCACGAACATTTCCTACAATTTATTCGACGCAAATGGATTTTCTTTATTTTTATTCTGAAATATAATCATGAACCATCAGCCCCTCCTCTATTCTTGAAATCGGATATTCTATGTTGGAAAAAGCCAATGCCGCAGAACAATGTAAGTTACCGTAGTTGGTATGTGGAGCATTTTATTTTTCTCATCGCAGTATAAGCCACGAATTCAGTTACTTAAGCTGCGTTCACATTAAAACCGAAACATGTTTAGAGTAAACATGTTTCAACGAAACACGTTTCGCGTAAACGTGTTTGTTCTTGCATTGTTCACATCAGATGTCGGTTTCAAACACGTTTCATGCATGGTTGAATCATTTCTGTTGTTTTGTGATACTCGCATGAATTTTCGTTTTGCACTGCGACGCGGTACGCTTAAAACCATTCTCATTCAGTTTTGCGGCAATGTTCTCCCATATGTTTTGTTTCCTTCCCATTCCCGCTAATTGTCGTTGTATTTCCTCGTCTGCTCATACTTCGACTAGACATTTGGCTTCATAAAAGCTCCAATTTTGGTTATTTTGCACACTCGTGTCTTCTCCGCATCCATTCGCCATTTTGAATGTGTTCAGTCTGATCATGATTGAAACTACCTCGTGAGGTAGTTTCAATCATGATCAGACTAATCATGTTTCAATCATGATTCGCGCAATGCATTGCCTGATGTGAACACTTTTTATGATGAAACATGTTTCATTTGTGATCAGACTAATCATGTTTCGGCCTAGTGTGAACACAGCTTTAGTCGCGATCGTACTGTACTGTTAAAAAATGATATGTATTATGAATGGGTGTATATTTTTCTCAATTCTCCTTACTTTTGTACATCATTGCCAAAATTCAAGAAAAATTCATTTTGTAAAATATTGAAAAACAAATGGTACCATGCAAAAGTGCTGCCGAAGAGGTTGCATTTGAATGGTCAGACCATAGGATTTCATCCACAGACTCAAAAGTTAGAAATACACTACATGTCTCCATAATTGACTCTGAGAGTGAAAGAGTTAAAATGGAGACAAAAACGCTGATCCATCGATCAAACAATATGCACCAACAGACCCAACAGTATAGATGTATTTAGTTTGACTTTACGTTAGCGTTAAGGAAATCGAACAATTTTTTAGAACAATTTGCTATGCTCAGATAGGAGAAGTGGCTTTTCCTCCCAAAAATATGCAAAGTGTCGTGTTCACGCAAGAGACGTTTTTATTTCCCTCTGGGTCATTCGTCTCACACATCAAAAGCCCGAAACTTGATAAGGGCTCATTTAGTTATGAAGAGGAAAACATGGTGCCTAAAGTTTTTAAAGGAGCCGAGAGTAATCGCAGTGATGTGGAGTAAAAAACAAATGGTCAAAAGTAGCAAATGTTCACGAACATATCACCTCAAACTGCGTTAACATAGACCTCAAATATCGGCTTTTGTGATGACTTAGAAAGACTTTTTCGAATATTCTCAACTTTTCGTGACTTTTTTCTATTCGGGTTTTCAGATGAAATATATACATTTGTTTTTTCCTTTCAATTGTCATTATCACGGCTTGACTTCGGCGACTGAGCAGCGACTACATGTCTGTTTGCATATTTCAAAGCTTAAATAATTTACATCTGGTTTTCAGTTGGGTTTTATTTATCGACTAATTGTGCCACCTTCTTTGGCTTCTTAGAGTGGTTTTACTTAACCCGTGAAACACTATCTACCAATTAGCGTTAAAAGAAATCGAACAATTTTTTAGAACAATTTGCTATGCTCAGATAGGAGAAATGGTGTTTTTCCTCCCAAAGTTTTTTCCTCCCAAAATTAAACAAAAGAAAACAAAGGAATTATAGTCTAAAAGTGCGTACTATTCCACTATTTCACGGGTTAAGTAAAATCACTCTAACGAGCGACTAGCACGATCTTCCTTGCTTAAAAAAATAAATGGAGGAGTATATACAGTTTATTATAGTTTGAAGGTTATTGCTTGTGGACAGGGTAGATGTTGTCCGATTAAAAAGATTGTGCGGCAGCCGGGCCAGCTGTGCGTGGTCATAGTTAGGTGTTGTGTAATTACCCTATGCCACAGTAATCTGAGATACCAATTGAGTGCTTCTCGATGGTTTTAATACTTTCTAGCAACTTACTGCCAGTCAGGTGACCATGTCAGTGACAAGAAAAAAGATGTATATGTTGACTGGGTGCAGCTACGAAGTCCTCGTTCCTGTTTCATATATCGCTGGTTAACAATTTCACAGTTTGTTTATTTATTATTTAATGAATTGTCATCAGATGCATTTCCAGCGTGTCGTGATCCCAACTTCAAACTACTTATTATTTTGTCGCACCAAGTCAACTAAGCACGAAGTTAACTCTAATTGCGTCGGTGTTTTTTAATACCCAAGTTTTATCCCCTTTTTATGACATAATATATGTATATATTCAAATCAAAATGTTTTAATTTTTTGGCTGAGACGTGCCATTTATGGTTCAACGGAGACCCGAAATGTATACACCTTTCCATTCTCTGTCTACGGTATAGTTGTGTTGGGTTCAAACGATTAGTATTATTCTAGATCTTCCAACGAGGAATCGTTTCAAACAAATTTACCCGTAATCCTAGGAAAAAACGGTAAACATCAAATTATTTCATCACTCCAAGTAACTTAACGAAGTGTGACAGGAACATGGTCTGATCATTTGGAAGTATTTTTTTTTAATAATTTGGAAAAAGAAAAACAGCAAGGACTGCAAAGAAATATTTTGTCAATCTCACTCGGACAAAGCCCGCTTTTCCGCTATAAACTTGCAGAGTTCTTTCCAAGTTCTGTACAATGACACAAACTGAAGACTTCTATTCAACGCCCGTCGCGATCGCTAACTGCGTCTTCAACGCTTTCTTGTCTTACACCGCCATCATGTTGAACATTACAACAATACACGTCCTAAGTGAAACTTCGTCGTTGCCAAAGCCTTTAAAAACATTGCTCCTGAGTCTCGCTGTTTCTGATCTTGGTGTTGGTTTATTGGTCCAACCATTGTATATTGCCCTTCTTGTCATGGACAGGGAACAAAACACTAACAACAATAGTTATAAAGCTATATATATTGTGTATCTCAGCCAGGCAAATTTATTTTGTTATGCTTCGTTCTTTGGTGTTGTCGCTCTAAGTGCAGACCGATTCTTGGCTATTCATCTTCATCTCAGATACCAGGAACTTGTAACTCAAAAGCGTGCTATTGCTGTAGTGATCTCAATATGGGTGTTCAGTGCATCTCTTTCGTTGATTAGTTTGGACTGGATTCCAGAGAAAGTTGGTTCCATTATTCTCATAACTGTTTCGGTTGTTTGTTACATAACTACAGGATTGCTTTACTACAAGATATATGCAGTCGTACGACGCCACACAAATCAAATTCAAGTACAAGAAGAAGCAGCAAATGGTGAAATTACAAATGCTGCGAGGCTGAGGAAAACTGCACTTGCTACATTCTACGTGTATCTCGTTTTTTTAACTTGTTATTTACCATATTTTTTTATCAAAGTTGCCTTTAAAATCTGGGATCAAAGTACCTTGCTGTTGCATTTAGATTTGTTCGCTCTCACGCTGGTTTTTCTTAATTCCTCTCTCAATCCTCTGATTTACTGTTGGAAGATGAGACACATTCGAGGCGCTTTTATGGACATACTGCGAAACATATTTCCACGTCACCAGTGAAGAGAGCTGCTGACCATCACTGAGAAAGACACAACTAACCCATCAAGAGAAAGTAAGGGGATAGAGAGGGTTTCGCTCAGTCTAGCCTTTGAGATATGTGTTTCACTTATCTCATTTTTAGGAGTCATGGAAACGGAAGTCTATTTCCCGAGACGTACGCACTTGGAAAAGCCATGCTGAATATTCAAGAATAACAAGTAGGTGCAGTACTCCTGGACTCAAGCGGTATATTGATGATGATGTTGGAGCCATTTTTGTCATTTTCAGCGACAGTACTGTTCAATATAGCTTCACTTTAATTTCATGTTAGAAATTGTTTGAAACTCGTTGCTATGTTCATTGTGCAGGTGGCTACACTTGTGGCGAAGTGCTATTCAGTAGAAATTTGTTTTGTTCCCAAAACTTTAAATAATCGAATTAGTATATACTAAAACAGTGGATAGCATCGTTGGCGCGCTCTAATTGGCTACTGAAATTCGGGATAGCAAGTGCTATTCATTAAGCAATTTGTGCGCGAAAAATTGTAATCGTTGACAGGAATAAACATCATTTTCGTGCTATATTATCTCACTGTTTTAGTGTGTACTAAAACAACTATTCACCTCAGTGTGGATATTTACCAATAATTCAAATGTTGTTAGCGGTAGATGTTATCAGATTGATTCCCCAGTCACGTTGTGCATGTTCAGTTCGTTTGTCAAAAAATGTAGTTTTCCAGCTTGTGTCGCTGAAAACTGATCATGGTTGAATAGTCTCTTCGAAAAGTCGCATGAATTGATATCTTCCTCTTGGTGTTCTATAATTAATTCGTGTTTGACAAAGATACTTTAAGTTTCAATTCGGGGCAGTTTCGCAATCCCCACATACAGTTGTTCAGGTCACATGACATTCCTTGTCTTCTCTTCTGTTCTTGTTGAAGCTTAAGGGAACCTCCATTGTTATAACAAATTGACGTTAAATTGTTGGAAGTAACGTCTAAATTTAATTTTTTAAAAGAAACCAAGTGCAAGTATAATTTTAGTGTACAAAAACATGGATATGAATGTCGCTTATTTTCGCTTTTAAATTTCCCGCGTGCCACCATTTTGAATATTTATGACGTGTTACGGTTGTCTAAAGAACGTCGATTCTTAACAATAGCGGCAACTGTAACACGTCATAAATATTCAAAATGGCGGCGAGCGGAAAATTTAAAAGCAAAAATAGGCCAAATTAATTTTCCATTTTTTTGTACACTGAAAAGATGTATTATTTGCTATTAAAATAATCGATATTTCAACTTTATTTCCAACAATTTAACGTCAATTTGTTATGAACAAAAACTTTATTTCTACTCATACAATCAATGACAATACTGAGTCTTCTGCGAACAAACAAGTTAAAAAAAGGTGCATTGAAGTTAAACGAAGCTAAATACAAAATTCAAGAGATTAAGTCGGCAACGTAAAAAACGAATTCAAGATCAATCAAAATTTAAACAAGAAAGGAAGCACGAAATGCATTCTACATGGTAGTTGTAGTGAAATGATTCTAATCCTCTTTGTCCCAGCTGGGACAACGCCGCAATCATACGCCGCTACTGAACCCTGTCTTGTGCTTTGGCCTGTGCTTCACCCCATGAGAGGCCCACCTCCTCCAGATTCGTAACTACTGTCCTTCGCCAGGTGGTTTTTGGCCTGCCTCTCTTTCTCCTTCCACTTGGGGTCCATCTCAAGGCAACTTTAGGTATCCTTTCATTGGGCATCCTCAGAGCATGACCGAGCCTGACCGAACATAAACGAACATGACCGAGCCGTGCCATCCTTCGTCTCGTAGTAAAATGACGCCATCGTGAAAATCGGCTATTGTCTTTCAACGAAATGCTTTTGTTTTATTTAAGTAATGATCCGCATAAGAAGGAAAGTGTTAACGGCAATGTCAACTTTTTCATTGTTACAACTAATGATCTCATTGGCCAAGACTCAAAGACCGCTAAAAAGTTAAAGTTTAAGGTGCATCTTGTCTGATTTTTTAAAGCGGGTTTCAAGTAATTTGAGACCCAATCTCACAACATGCAATTTTTAAAAGTTATTTTATTTGGGGAAGTTCATCAAGGAAGCAAAATTGTTAGCTATTGTCTTCTACTATTCTGATTGGTTAAGCACGAACATTTCCTACAATTAATTTGACGCAAATGGATTTTCTTTATTTTTATCCTGAAATATAATCATGAACCATCAGCCCCTCCTCTATTTTTGAAATCAGATATTCTATGTGGGAAAAAGTCAATGCCGCAGAACAATGTAGTTTACCGTAGTTGGTATGTGGAGCATTATTTAATTTTTCTCATCGCAGTATAAGCCACGAATTCAGTTACTTAGTCGCGATCGTACCGTACTGTTAAAAAATTATATGTTTTTTTAATGGTGTATATTTTTCTCAATTCTCCTTACTTTTGTACATCATTGCCAAAATCGGTCTGAATTTGAAAAGAAGCACATACATACAGTATTTCTCCGATGTAATCTGGACTGAACAGTGCCTGCTACGTACGTTGCGTCATCAAATGGCGACATCGGTTAACCTTTTAACTCGCAAGTCAGTGACAAAGTCAAAATTCAAGAAAAGTTCATTTTGTAAAATATTGAAAAACAAATGGTACCATGCAAAAGTGCCGCCGAAGAGGTTGCATTTGAATGGTCACACCATAGCATTTTGTCCACAGACTCAAAAGTTAGAACGACACATCATGTCTCCATAATTGACTCTGAGAGTGAAAGAGTTAAAATGGAGAAAAAAACGCCGATCGATCGATCAAACAATATGCACCAACAGACCCAACAGTACAGATGTATTTAGTTTGACTTTACGTTAGCGTTAAAGGAAATCGAACAATTTTTTAGAACAATTTGCTATGCTCAGATAGGAGAAATGGTGCTTTTTCTCCCAAAAATATGCAGTGTTCACGCAAGAGACGTTTTTATTTCCCTCTGGGTCATCCGTCTCACACGTCAAAAGCCCGAAACTTGATAAGGGCTCATTTAGTTATGGAGAGGAAATCATGGCGCCTAAAGTTTTTAAAGGAGCAGAGAGTAATCGCAGTGATGTGGAGTAAAAAAAATTACTCAAAAGTAGCAAATGTTCACGAACATATCACCTCACACTGCATTAACATAGACCTCAAATATCGGCTTTTGTGATGACTTAGAAAGACTTTTTAGAATATTCCCAACTTTTCGTGACTTTCTGCTATTCGGGTTTTCAGATTAAATATATACATTTGTTTTTTCCTTTCGTTGTCATTATCACGGCTTGACTTCGGCGACTGAGCAGCGACTCATATTTCAAAGCTTAAATAATTTACATCTGGTTTAAGGTTACAGTGTACCTTCAGTTCGAAAATTTATTGAAAATTTTTTTATGGCGTTAAAATATAGTTTACAGAATGAACTTTCATCCAAAAAAAAAATAATCGAAAAATAGTGAAAATTGACGGAGAAATGACGGTATAACTTTTGTGGGCGGAGTTTGTTTATTAAGCGATTTGTTTTTTTAAGCGCCGTTTTCTCAAAGTTAATTTTTCGCTTGTTGGGGACACTTTAAAGAGCTACAACTCAAAGGGAATTTGTTCGATTTTCCTTAAATTTGGACAGAAGCTAGGCTAACATATAATCAACAAAAACCTGTCGGCGAATTTCTTAATTCCGAAAACTTTTTCGTCAAGAGCCATTTCCGTGCGATCATTCCAATTTTTTTTCTCCCCTTTTCGAAAATATTCTGTAACTTTTCACTGCAATTGAATAAGGGAAATCGCCGACACGTTTTTTTTAGCGCTTCGTGTCCGGAAAGCGTTTTAAAGCTGATTCGGACGTTCGAATTTCGACGTCGTAAAAAATTCGACAATTCATTTTATTACCAAATGGTTTCCATATTTAGATAGCCAGCTCTATAAGCTTTAATTTGATATCTGGGTTTAGGTATATTAAGTGTAATCTTAAGACGCTAGAGCTGTTATACTGGAGACACCCCCGAAGGTACACTGTAACCTTAAGTGGTTTTTAGTTGGGTTTCATTTATCGACTAATTGTGCCATCTTCTTTGGCTTCTTACTGAGCAACCTTCGTGCGACCAGCACGATCTTTCTTGCTTAAAAAAATAAATGGAGGAGTATATACAGTTTATTATGGTTTGAAGGTTATTGCTTGTGGATCGATTGTGGACAGGGTAGATGTTGTCTGATTAAAAAGATTGTGCGGCAGCTCCAGCTGTGCGTGGTCATATTTAGGTGCTGTGTAATTTACCCTATGCCACAGTAATCTGAGATATCAATTGAGTGCTTCTCGATGGTTTTAATACTTTCTAGCAAAGTGCTGCCAGTCAGGTGACCATGTCAGTGACAAAGAAAAAAGATGTATATGTTGACCTGGTGCAGCTACGAAGTACTCGTTCTTGTTTGATATATCGCTGGTTAAAAATTTCACAGTACGTTTATTTATTATTTAATGCAGGTTTGAATTGTCATCAGAAGCATTTCCAGCGTGTTGTGACCCCAACTTCAAACTACTTATTATTTTGTCGCACCAAGTCAACTAAGAACGAAGTTAACTCTAATTGCGTCGGTGTTTTTTGATACCCAAGTTTTATCTCCTTTTTATGACATAATATATGTATATATTCAAATCAAAATATTTTAATTTTTTGGCTGAGACATCTGCCATTTAAGGTTCAACGGAGACCCGAAATGTATACACCTTTCCATTCTCTGTCTACGGTATAGTTGTGTTGGGTTCAAACGATTAGTATTATTCTAGATCTTCCAACGAGGAATCGATTCAAACAAATTTACCTGTAATCCTAGGAAAAAACGGTAAACATCAAATTATTTCATCACTCCAAGTAACTTAACGAAGTGTGACGGGAACATGGTCTGATCATTTGGAAGTATTTTTTTAATAATTTGGAAAAAGAAAAACAACAAACATTGCAAAGAAATATTTTTGTCAATTTCACTCGGACAAAGCCCACTTTTCCGCTATAAACTTACAGAGTTCTTTACAAGTTCTGTACAATGACACAAACTGAAGACTTCTATTCAACGCCCGTCGCGATCGCGAACTGCGTCTTCAACGCTTTCTTGTCTTACACCGCCATCATGTTGAACATTACAACAATACACGTCCTAAGTGAAACTTCGTCGTTGCCAAAGCCTTTAAAAACATTGCTCCTGAGTCTCGCTGTTTCTGATCTTGGTGTTGGTTTATTGGTCCAACCATTGTATATTGCCCTTCTTGTCATGGACGTGGAACAAAACACTAACAACAATAGTTATAAAGCTATATCTATTGTGTATCTCAGCCAGGCAAATTTATTTTGTTATGCTTCGTTCTTTGGTGTTGTCGCTCTAAGTGCAGACCGATTCTTGGCTATTCATCTTCATCTCAGATACCAGGAACTTGTAACTCACAAGCGTGCTATTGCTGTAGTGATCTCGATATGGGTGTTCAGTGCATCTCTTTCGTTGATTAGTTTGGACTGGATTCCAGAGAAAGTTGATTCCATTATTCTCATAACTGTTTCAGTCGTTTGTTACATAACTACAGGATTGCTTTACTACAAGATATATGCAGTCGTACGACGCCACGCAAATCAAATTCAAGTACAAGAAGAAGCAGCAAATGGTGAAACTACAAATGCTGCGAGGCTGAGGAAAACTGCACTTGGTACATTCTACGTGTATCTCGTTTTTTTAGTTTGTTATTTACCACATTTTTGTATCAAAGTTTCCTTTAAAATCTGGGATCAAAGTACCTTGCTGTTGCATTTAGAATTGTTCGCTCGCACGCTGGTTTTTCTTAATTCCTCTCTCAATCCTCTGATTTACTGTTGGAAGATGAGACTTATTCGAGACGCTTTTATGGACATACTGCGAAACATAATTCCACGTCACCATGAGTGAAGAGAACTGCTGAGAATCAGGCTTCACTTTTTAATTGAGAACGAGACAACTAAGCAATCAAGAGAAAATAAGGGGACAGAGAGGGTGCCGCTCAGTCTAGCCCTTGAGATATGTGAGTTTCACTTATCTTATTTTTAGGAGTCATGGAAACGGAA
>JAJGOT010000291.1:280000-370000 GCA_022457155.1 Cladopsammia gracilis
CCCAAATATATGCGAAGTGTCGTTTTCACGCAAGAGACGTTTTTATTTCCTTCTGGGTCATTCGTCTCACACGTCAAAAGCCCGAAACTTGATAAGGGCTCATTTGGTAATGGAGAGGAAAACATGGCGCCTAAAGTTTTTAAAGGTGAGCCGAGAGTAATCGCAGTGATGTGGAGTAAAAAAAAAAGTTGGTCAAAAATAGCAAATGTTCACGAACATATCACCTCAAACTGCGTTAACATAGACCTCAAATATTGGCTTTTGTGATGACTTAGAAAGACTTTTTCGAATATTCCCAACTTTTCGTGACTTTCTGCTATTCGGGTTTTCAGATTAAATATATACATTTGTTTTTTCCTTTCAATTGTCATTATCACGGCTTGACTTCGGCGACTGAGCAGCGACTACATGTCTGTTTGCATATTTCAAAACTTAAATAATTTACATCTGGTTTTTAGTTGGGTTTTATTTATCGACTAATTGCGCCACCTTCTTTGGCTTCTTAGAGTGGTTTTACTTAATCCGTGAAACACTATCTACCAATAAGCGTTAAAGGAAATCGAACAATTTTTTAGAACAATTTGCTATTTGCTAGGAGAAATGGTGTTTTTCCTCCCAAAGTTAAACAAAAGAAAACAAAGGAATTATAGTCTAAAAGTGCGTACTATTCCACTAACTATTTCACGGGTTAAGTAAAATCACTCTAACGAGAGACTAGCACGATCTTCCTTGCTTAAAAAAATAAATGGAGCATATACAGTTTATTATAGTTTGAAGGTTGTTGCTTGTGGACAGTGTAGATGTTGTCTGATTAAAAAGATTGTGCGGCAGCTCCAGCTGTGCGTGGTCATATTTAGGTGCTGTGTAATTACCCTATGCCACAGTAATCTGAGATATCAATTGAGTGCCTCTCAATGGTTTTAATACTTTCTAGCAACGTACTGCCAGTCAGGTGACCATGTCAGTGACAAAGAAAAAAGATGTATATGTTGACTGGGTGCAGCTACGAAGTCCTCGTTCTTGTTTGATATATCGCTGGTTGAAAATTTCACAGTGTGTTATTATTTTATGCAGGTTTGAATTGTCATCAGATGCATTTCCAGCGTGTCGTGACCCCAACTGCAAACTACTATTTATTTTGTCGCACCGAGTCAACTAAGCACTACTAAGTAAACTCTAATTGCGTCGGTGTTTTTGATAGCCAAGTTTTATCCCCTTTTTATGACATAAGATATGTATATATTTAAATGAAAATATTTCAATTTTTTGGTTGAGACACCTTCTATTTTAGGTAAAGTTGTGTTGGGTTCAAACGATTAGTATATTCTAGATCTTCCAATAGAGGAATCCTAAGAAAAAACGGTAGACATCAAATTATTTCATCACTCCACAAGTAACTCAACAAAGTGTGACAGGAGCATGGTCTGAACATTTGGAAGTATTTTTTAATAATTTGGAAAAAGGAAAACAGCAAAGACTGCAAAGAAGTACGAAGTACGGTCAATCACGCTCAGTCGGACAAGCCCACATTTCCACTATAAACTTGCAGAGGTCTTTACAAGTTCTGTACAATGACACAAGCTGAATACTTCTATTCAACGTCCGTCGCTAACTGCGTCTTCAACGCTTTCTTGTCTTACACCACCATCATGTTGAACATTACAACAATTCACGTTCTAAGAAAAACTTCGTCGTTGCCAAAGCCTTTAAAAACATTGCTCCTGAGTCTGGCTGTTTCTGATCTTGGTGTTGGTTTATTGGTCCAACCATTGTACATTGCGCTTCTTGTCATGGAGATGGGACAAAACACTCACAACAATACTTATAAAGTCTTAAACGTCTTGTATCTTATCCAGGCAAACTTATTTTGTTATACTTCGTTCTTTGGTGTTGTCGGTCTAAGTGCAGAAAGATTCTTGGCTGTTCATCTGCATCTCAGATACCAGGAACTTGTAACTCACAAGCGTGTTGTTGCTGTTGTGATCTCAATATGGGTGTTCAGTGCATCTCTTTCCGCGTTGATTTTGGACTGGATTCCAAAGAAAGTTGATTCCATTTTTTTCATAACTGTTTCGTTCGTTTGTTACATAACTACAGGATTACTTTATTGCAAGATATATGCAGCCGTACGACGTCACACAAATCACATTCAAGCCCTGCAAGTACAGCAAGAAGCACCAAACGGCGAAATTATAAATGCTGCGAGGCTGAGGAAAACTGCACTTGGTACATTCTACGTGTATCTCGTTTTTTTAACTTGCTCTTTACCACAATTTTGTATCAATGTTGCCGTTAAAATCTGGGATCAAAGTACCTTGCTGTTGCATTTAGATTTGTTCGCTTTCACGCTGGTTTTTCTTAATTCCTCTCTGAATCCTCTGATTTACTGTTGGAAGATGAGACACATTCGAGACGCTTTTATGGGCATACTGCGAAACACTTTTCCACGTCACCAGTGAAGAGAGCTGCTGAGAATGTCAAGACACAACTAACCCATCAAGAGAAAATAATAGGACAAAGAAGGAAACGCGCAGTCTAGCCCTTGAGATATATATGTGAGTTTCACTTAACTTAATTTTAGAAGTCATGGAAACGGAAGTCTATTTCCCGAGACGTACGCACTTGGAAAAGCCATGCTGAATATTCAAGAACAACAAGTAGGTGCAGTACTCTGGGCTCAAGCGGTATATTGATGATGTTTTTGGAGCCATTTTCTGTCGTTTTCAGCGACAGTACTGTTCAATATAGCTTCACTTTAGTTTCACGTTAGAAATTGAACAAATTGTTTAAAACCCGTTGCTGTGTTCAGGTGGCTACTTGGCTAAGTGCTATTGAGGAGAAATTTGTTTTGTCCCCCAAAAATTAATAAATCGAATTAGTATATACTAAAATAGTGGATACGCGTGGCTACTGAAACTCGGGATAGCAAGTGCTATTCATTTCCAAGCAATGGCCCTTATCGTAGATGAGTACGCCACGCTAACATATCAGCGATTTCTCGCTTTCTTGACCCTATAGTCTCGTCTTGATGTTTATGCTCATCGTGGTCAGAGGTTCTCGTAAACATCAAAACGAGACTATAGGGTCAAGAAAGCGAGAAACCGCTGGTATGTTGGCGTGGCGTACTCATCTCCGATAAGGGCCATTTGCGCGCGCGAGAAATTGTAATCGTTGACAGGAATAAATGAGTTATAAAATCGTCATTTTCGGGCTATATTATCTCACTGTTTAAGTTTATACTAAAACAACTATTCACCTCAGTGTCGGTGGCCAGTGGTAGATATTTAATTATTATAGTCACCTCCACTTCTGTGAATAGTTAATTGGAATAAGGCTTGGATGTTTTTATCCTTAAAGGACCCCCTGCAGAGATTTCAAAGAACCCCATTCTTTCTTGTTATAATAACTTTCCTCGATCATGGACTTTAAGGGAATAAATAATTGACTTCTTCGATCAAACGAAAGTCACATCAACCATCACGTGATATTCCCTGATTGATGACGTCACAAAACATGTTTTTTTGAAATGGGGAACGTTTGCAATCGGAAAGTTTGAAAACTTTCGCCATCGAAATGTCCAAAAGGTCCTTTCCAATGTAACTCCGCCTTTTAAGGCGGTATCCATCATATGTCTTGTCAGATATTTTAATATTTGCTATGTCACGTGACCTGTTTTCCTTAATTGGCGGTTTCCGTTGACACATGGACACGATTAAAAGGCGGCATTGTTAAGCCCTTACTAGGAGTCATAGAAAAAGGAATAAACAAGATGAATATAATGTGACAATCCAGATTTTAACCGTTATAAGGCCAATGCAGGTCACGTGACTCAAACTTGACAATAAAAAGTTGATCAAATGGATACAAACGCGAATAACAAAACGCTTGCCAAGTTTCATAGAGATTAGATAAATGCTTCTACTTGAAATAAAAACCCACCAAATTATTAGATGAGTCAAGCCTTAACACACATTTCAACTTCCAGCTCAGCTATATTTCAATTGAATATGGTTCTCAGCGTCGCGCTTATATGGACTTTACAATTTAGTTCACATTTTTTCGGTGCAGGTGATATGCCAATCAACGCAACCTTTTTTAATTTACGGCAAGTACTGTTAAAACCAAGGCGTAGTCCGAAAACTACAAAATTTAGCTACAGCACTAGGCGCATAGAAAAAATTTACGAGGAATGTTCTGATCATAAAATGTCACGTTTAGTAGAAATAACTTAAAATAGATTTAACTTAAAGTACGTGAAACGTGATTGGTTGACCTTTTTTCATTGGATTTGACAATATGCTGAATTTGAATTGAAGTACAAAGGAATAATCAATTAGTCATAAATAATGGCCCGCCATTAGAAATGAAAAAAAAAGAAAGACAAAGAAACGTCAATTAAGTAATTGCGTAAAAAGGTGTAATAGAGAAATGGATTTTTTTCTTAAAGCTTTTAAACCGGTATTGTCAGTTTGGGACTTTCATTCCCTGTTCCTTTTAGCCTAATGCATTAGCTCTCGAAAGTGTTTTTGGAAATTGTTAAGTGCAGAAAATAGTGTTTTAACTTAAATTGCTTTCAATTGAAATTTACTTTTGTATTGGCGCATGGCACCATAAGTTGTAAAGGATCCGCAAAAAGTGCAGTGTTGTGGAGTAAAACATGGTGCAATTAAGCAAATGCTGAACACATCACATCACAACACATCACCTCAAATATCGGCTTGTGTAATGAATTTCACAGAAAGAGAATATTTTTCGAATATTCACAACTATTATTGGTGACTTTTTGCTATTCTGATTTTCAGTCGTAATGTTTTATCGTTTAAATCGTCATTATCACGGCTTGACTTCGTTGAGCAGCGACTGTATGTCTATTAAATACCTGTTCGTATATTTTAAGCTTAAGATAATTTCTATCTAGTGTTTAGTAGCTCATAATTATCGACCAGCAATTTTTGTGCCACCTTTTTACTGAGAGTAAATATATTTTGTTTTATTTACTGCCATATAGCCATAAAATATAGCTGTCTCGGTCTCTCTCTCTAATGTCAAAACAAGAAGCTGTACACAGCTTGAACTCGTGGCGTCTTAACTCATGGCAGTGTTGATTTCCGAGTGTTTGAGTGCTTTTACGGAGAAACATATAGGCTTATAATTATGTCTAAAACGTAAGACCACTTGAAACCACGATCGTTAAGTGAAATAGCAAATTATATAAAACACAAAACTTGTCGGAACAAAACTCCCACAGCAACAAGCGGCGAACACAATATCAAACAGTTCTGCCCATCCATGAACGCCTTGCATTGTCTTAAAATCTCAGTTATACGCTGTAATTCTTCCTGCTTCGGGGAGATTTCCGCCATCGTGAAATCAAGAGCGAGATCACGACGTTGCGTGTCAACTAATCAGACCAGTGA
This sequence comes from Cladopsammia gracilis, assembly GCA_022457155.1. Lineage (NCBI taxonomy): Eukaryota > Metazoa > Cnidaria > Anthozoa > Scleractinia > Dendrophylliidae > Cladopsammia > Cladopsammia gracilis. Next base: position 285,418 of record JAJGOT010000291.1, read on the forward strand.
AAATAAAATATGCGTCGTCCCGCGGGATACGGGAAACTTACAATACATTGCGATTTGTGACTACAATGACCATTTCAAGTACTGCTAAACGACGTGTGAGGGGAACACGTTCTGAACATCTTGAGGATTTTTGTATTAATAATTTGGTAAAAGAAAAACAGCAAAGAAGTATTTTATCAGTCTCACTCGAAAAAAAATCCTCGTTTCAGTCAAAAAACTTGCAGAGCTCTTTATAAGTTCAATACAATGACACAAGCTGAAGAATTCTATTCGTCGACGCTCATAGCCAACTGCGTCTTCAACGTCTTCTTGTCTTTCACCGCCATCATGTTAAACATTATAACAATACATGCGCTAAGAAAAACTTCATCGTTGCCAAAGACTTTAAAAACATTGCTCCTGAGTGTGGCTGTTTCTGATCTTGGTGTTGGTTTATTGGCACAACCATTGTACATTGCGCGTTTTGTCATGGAGATGGAACAAAACACTAACAATACTTATAAAGTCTTAAAGATCACGTATTGTATCCAGACAAACTTATTTTGTTATGCTTCGTTCTTTGGTGTTGTCGCTCTAAGTGCAGACAGATTCTTGGCTATTCATCTTCATCTCAGATACCAGGAACTTGTGACTCACAAGCGTGTTGTTACTGCAGTGATCCCAATATGGGTGATCAGTGTATTTCTTTCGTTGATTTATTCATTACTCTGGATTCCCGAAAACGTTCGTTACATTATTTTTTCAACTCTTGCGGTCGTTTGTTACATTACTACAGGATTGCTTCACTACAAGATATATGCAGCCGTACGACATCACACAAGTCAAATTGAAGCGCTGCAAGTACGACAAGTAACATCAAATGGTGAAATGACAAACGGTGTGAGGCTAAGGAAAACTGCAGTTGCTACATTCTACGTGTATCTCGTGTTTTCAGTTTGTTATTTACCATTCATTTGTATCAATGTGGCCTATGAAGCCTGTTGTCAAAGTAGCTTGCTGTGGTATTTACGCAGTTACGCTTTAACGCTAGTGTTTCTCAACTCATCTCTCAATCCTCTTATTTACTGTTGGAAGATGAGACACATTCGACACGCAGTTATAGACATAATGCGAAGTGTTTTTCGAACTCGGAACAAAACTATGCAGCTGAGGAAAGCAAAATCTAAAGTGAAGTAGATTAGCTTCGGAATTTGTTAAATTTTCCTGCTTTACATTGTTTTTGCTCTAATTTTGTGATGTAAGACGCTCTACAAAGCTGTTTGCAAACACGGATATTTGTGATAGACGGCAGTTTCCATCGTACTATCTTGGGCGCCCAAAATTTAAACTGTTTTAATCCTCTCACTGCTAACGGCGACCATGATCAAAATTCATAAAAAAATACTAAATTTCGTTACATTAAAAAGAAAAGCAAACAGCACCATAAGAGAAAAAAAAGGTGAAGAGCTTCCATTTGAATGGTTACACAGAAAGATTTCATCAACAGACTTAATAGTTTGAACCGCAACACACGACTCACAGCATACTATAAAAGCATGCAAAGCGATAACGTTTTCCAAGTTCAGATCCAGTGAACCTTCGAGGCTTTGTCATACTAGTTAATTTTTCACATCGTATCGTAGAAGCCTGATGGTTGTTCTTGTGTTGAATGTTTTTTGGACCGGATTCCAAAGAATGGCAGGTTCATTATATTCATAACTGTTCAGAGGTTGTTTGTTACATAACTAGAGGATTTCTTTACGACCGCCCATACAAATCAAACTCAAGTACAGCATTTAACGCCAAATGGCAAAATGATAAATGCTGCGAGGCTGAGAAAAATGGCACTCGGTACATTATACGTGTATCTCGAGTTTTTAGCTTGTTATTTACCATCCTTTTGTATTGACGTTGCCCTTACAGTCCTTACAATCTACATTGTAAGTACCATACTGAGGCATTTACAAGGCAGTGGTACACTTCAACGCTGGCATTTCCCAATTCATTTCTGAATCCTCTGATTAACTGTTGGAAGATGAGACACTACATTCGACACATTTTTATGGACAGACGGAATTGAGAATCAGGCTTCACTTGTTACCTGAAAAAGAGACAACTACGAAATCAAGAGAATTCAAAGAAACGAACTATCATTTTGATAGAACTGAAATGGATTTTCATATTCTCTATTTTCGAATTGCCTATAATTCACTTTGTTTGCCCCCCAAATTTTGCATAAACTATTGTTTGTAAATGCTCTTGGGAGGATGCATATAGAGAATATCAAAACTTGTTATCCCCAAGTGGCGGGTTTACCTCGGTGTAAAAACCTCTGACTTTTTTCTTTGTTTTCTACCTTTGTTGCCTTGCACTCTATTGTTTCAGTACCTTTTGTTTTCTTTGTTTTACGTCACTCGTAGTTGGCAGGTCTTTACACCGAGGATGAGCCCAAGTGGCAAACGTGAGGAATGTGACACCCAAGCCAGAGATCTTGACTGATATGTTATCTAGCACAAGGGTTTCATCGTCATTGTTGTTCAAACGCGGATGGTTGGAAGAACTCGAATTGACGGCTTTATTTCTCCTCAGAAGTAGAATCTAAGGTGCTGAAAACTGGTAAGGGTTTTCTTCCGTATATGCCTTATTTTGTCATGCTAAGATTTTTGGGGGGACTGAATGGGACAAATACGCAATAAGTCGGATGAATATCAATAATTCAATCAATAAGATTTTTTTTTTTTTTCACCTTGCATGCAACATAAAATGCTGCTTGTTGTAGCGCTGACTGCGTTTGCCGCATTTTCCGATTACTCAGTTTCTTTCAATAAAATTTTGGTTAGCATCAGACTTTCAGATGTGACAACTAACGCAAATGCGTAAGCATAGCATTTTAAGAGTGATTTACCAGCATTTTGTGCCTGACTCGTCCCCTGTCGTCTCTCAATTAACGAGAGAAGCGCCGCCGAGGGAAGCGCGAGGGGTGATGGATATCCCCCACGCGTGTCTCCCACGTCTTGCCCAGAGAGACGACTGGAGATGAGTCAGATTTTGTGCAGCGAGTTGCATTGTCATGATTGTCCTGAAAACCGGCAAGCTCGGAGGCTTATTTGGCAAAGTATTTTAAAATAACGGGCATTTTGTGTCAAATGATTATAATTACGTTTTAAAAATATGCTTATGTCTCAAATATTTTTACTCCTAAAAATGATATTTATTTAAAATTCAAACAAAATCTTCATTTAGGATGCCAAAAACTGTAGAAATCAGAAAAATTTTTGCTACCAAAAGACTCGATTCAAAACAATGCACCAACAAAAAGGATCGGGCCACCTTAACTGGGCCGTCGCCATACATGGCGACTGCCCACTTCAAGGGTGTTTTTTTCCACTTGAAGTATTTTTTCCTGTGTCACTCGCCTGATACCTTCGCGTTTCGCTCGGCCAGCTTGACATAACGAGTATCCGGTTGTTCGGCCAGTACAATACACCGGATATCCAGCACAACGTTAACATCGACGTAAACAAAACAACGTTATACTAGTGTCACATCACCATACACTATCACTAGACGAAGGATGTTTTTCTCGTGGTAGCCTTCTTTATAAAACAGTCAATCGTGGTTTACACGAATGCAGACTAAGTGCAAGGAATAATTCTTGGCCACATCGGGCTTCTCATTATCTCGTTTGCTTTTAATTTAGACAAAAAGCCCCCAGGAAATAGCCCCTTTTCATTTATTTAAATATGGTACTGTTAGCGCATTACATTGGCGCATAACATACGTTTTCCGATATACGGAGCAAATTATTGAACTAGTCTACCCTACATTTCCCCTTCTATATGAACGTTGTTTTTATACACAGCATGCAACTTGAGGCCGAATTCGTCGAGATTATGTTGAAATAAGAGTCGTTTTTCTGCAAAGCTCTTTCCATACTAAAGAGCATAAGGTCCGGTTCAAACGTCGAACTTCACATGTGCGGAATCTAATGCAAATGAGCAAAATCTATTGTTCTTGATCATTTACATTAGATTCGGCACATGTGAAGTTCGACGTTTGAACCGGGCCTAACATTAACTTTAACTTTAATTAACATAATTGCCTTTAGCAAGCTAATCCGGCAATGGGCGGTCAGAACACGGAAGCTCGTGACATTGACAGCGAAAAAAAAAAAAAAAAATCGTCAATACGTGAAATTGTACACATTGCCTTGCTTTAGCAGTCGTCGCGGCTTGTAGTGGTGATTTCGAGACTTTAGATAAAACAAAAGAAACACGTGTAAACGGCGTTGTAAAATGGTTATGTTTATTGCTACATGTAAATACCAAGCACATCAGAGTACAAAAATTGTATTGGGTGAGCTGGGGTGGTCAATGAAGTGGCGAGAACACTCGCCTCCCACCAATGTGGCCCGGGTTCACAGTAAGTGCTTGCGTGCTAAATACCGGTTCATCCTCGGTGTAAGAACCTGTCAAATTCACGAGTGACGTAAAACAAAGAAAATAAAAGGCATAAAACAATAAGAGTCAACTGGGAATGCAATACTACAAAGGAAAAGAAAACAAAGGAAAAAGTCACAGGTTCTTACACCGAGGTAAACCCCAAATACTTTTGAAAATAATGTGATTTTAATCATTTTTATATTCATTCAGGACTGGACTACTGTAGATTATGGACTGTGTAATTTGGAATACTCCAGAATGCGAATGTGTATGGTGGAAACAGGACTTTGAATGTGAATGTGGACTGGACTATGAATAATGGATGTGGTTCGTAACTTTAGGATTGTGGATTGGACTAATGGCTGTGAATTGCGGATGCTAATAATAATAATAATAATAATAATATTAATAATAACAATATTTATTATTTGATGTGCAAATTAACATACAAATTACATGATCAAATGCGCAATACAATAAAACTATAAATACTTAAATATATTAAAATTTAATATATGCTAACTTTAATTCATCATTTTGAAACAAAATCCACCGATTACTAAACTCATCCACTAAGTATAAAAACTGGGACCAAATGGCCCACTTTTGAGGCCTAACGGGCAACTTGTAAGACCTAAAACAATAATATGGGATACTCCTACAGAACCCCTTTGCAAGGCCTCATTTAACACACAGTTTAAAAAGGTAGTATTCAAGTGATCTTTGCCCAGTTCAGGTTGTGCAAGTCAGTGGTTAGAAGGTGCATAACAGCCTCAAAATGTTATCCATATACAACAGAATTCATTGAACATGATCATCTCGGCTGTCACGGGCTGATCCCTTTCAACTTGGCTAATGCAAATGATTCCAACATGGTTGCAAACAATTTGTGTTCCATCACAGCACACTTGGCAACCACAAGGTCACATACAACTTTTTCTTTATAACATCAGTTGTGTTATCAAAGATGGCTTTTGAAGCCATAGCCACTGCATTATTTATCCTTAAGTCCAAGATTTGCTTGAAAAAATGCTCCATCTCCTTGAGTAGCAGTCTGAAATAATCAAAGGTTATATTATCCTTTTGAAGTTCAGTTGACCTTGTTTTAGGAATTCATTTAAACTAACAATACACACATCATTCAAACCTAATATAAAATGATCTACAATAGGCCATTTGCACGATGACGTCATTTTGACTACAACTACCAAAATTCATTTCGTTTTTTCTTTCTTATTTAAATGTTGTAATCCCAGTGCGGTTTAAATAACAATAGCCCTAATTTGCACTACAAAACAAAAAACTGAAGGATTCTGGTAGTTGTAGTCATATGATGTCATCATGCAAATGGCCTATTGCTCGCTACAAATCTCCCTGCTGGAGACCAGGGGAAGGTACTCAAGTTTAATGCCGACAGGGAGGTGCAAATCATTTTTTTGATTTGAAATTCACGATGTTTGGGAGGGTTTAAAATTCGCCCAGTATTTTTTGGGGGGCAATGAGATTCTAGCAGGGATCTTTTTGGGTCAAATTGAAGGTTAATACTACCAACAAGTTTTCAAAACATATAGGTGGGTATAAATTTATTCATTCATGAAAAAAATTAAGCTTCTTACTTTCAAAAGAAGGCTAAACACCGTCAGTCCAACAAATTTCAACACCGGTTTGAAGCCATGCTTTGTAACCTGGCCCGTTTGGGTTTATCTCAGTCCCAAGCCCCCTAGACTGAAATTAAAAATGGCTGAACCTCGACAGAGCATGTTGTTCCATTTTCTTCCAAAACAAAATAAGAATGAAAGCATCTCTAATTCTAAAAAGGATGAATCCGAGGAATCTAATTCTTCGAGTGGTAATGTGTAAAACAAAGGCCAAACTACAGCAAAACGGGAATATGAAAAGAAAAGAAAAAGCCTCTTTTGGACAAACACTTTTGGGCATCAGCAAGAACATGGTTGTCCGAAGGACAAGTGAATCATGAAATTTTTGTCGCACCCTGTAATTAGGATTTTTAATGGGTCTGCCTTACAACACTAGCTGCACCTTTCAAAATAATTATGTATACCATGGTAGCGGATCTTGGTAAATTTGAATTGCATTATCATTATCTTTGCAGAATTTGTTATTCATAGCTGCCGTTAAGAGCCCCCCCCCCCCCCCCCCCTTCCCCCTCTCATGTCCACCACTGCACTATCTGTTCATGCAAACATATAATTTGCTATTTAAAGTTCAAAGTGAGTAAACTTTCTAACCAACCTTATTGATTGCTTTATGTCTGTCCTTACTCACAATCTCTTCCAAGATCTCACCAGTCCCCTTCACAAGCCTGTTGGAAAATGACTGTGTTCACAATATTATTATAGTAAATAGTTTGGCCCCATGGCAATTGGCCAGGAGTTTCAAGATTAGCCAAAAGGAAGCCAGAATGAAACCTTTTTTAACTATTGGTCGAGTTGCTAGCATAAGTGTAGTGTTCAAGTGCATTTCTGAAAAAAGTTGTTACTCGCACTGACTGAAGTTCAGTCAGCTTCTGAGAGTCAAGTAGGTGATTTATTTTTCGACTGTGACATCATTTTACCTTATTATTACATTCATTTTGAAATCACTGGTGGTCCTTGCAATCTGATTGACTCTCAGCAGTGCGATTTATTCCCGAATCACACTATTTTTTGCTCCAAATCGCATCTTTTTTTCAGCAGTGCGATTTATTCCCGAATCGCACTGTGTTTTGCTCTAAATCTCATCTTTTTCTCAGCAGTGCGATTTATTCCCGAATCGCACTATTTTTTGCTCTAAATCGAATCTATAAGTCGCTTCAATATTGGTACTGACTAAAATCCTGTATTTGGGCAATTAAATTGTGCTATTTCAAAATGGATGTAATAAAGTGGTAATTGAACTTTGCATCTTGCAATTTTGGTCTGAAATCATACTTGTGATTTTGAAATCACGTATATGATTTCAGACCAAATTGCACTCCACTCAGTTCAATTACCATTATTAAGCGAAAGAGAACACACAAAATATGTAAGTGTATTACACAGTAGATTGCCGTATAATGTTCCGGATTAAAGACACAGAATCTATTATAAATAACAAAATTTCAGTTGAATAATAAATCCATTATTAATTGATGGTTTAACAGATATTATAACATAGCTAGAATTTTCACGTAATCAAATTTAATAGCGCGAGCATGCTTCATATTCTTATTGAGCACACTAATGATGTCAGCAAACTCACACCTCGAGAAACACTGCGTTGCAGCTGCAGCTGTGCGTATGTCGAGATATTGAGCACTTGGGAAGTTTGGAGAGCACTCAAGAGGCTAGAGTTGCATGAGGCGCTTACGCCTCTTTCGTGCTCTCCAAACTTCCCGCATGCTCAATATCTCAACATACGCACGCTGATGCATGAACTAATTGTTAAATATGTGCTGATATTTTACTCATTGCTCACATTTTTTTCTTACCCCCGCAGGGCTCAAAAAATACTACGCAACTCGTAAAATATCTGTGCATATTGTATGTTAAACCATTGAATAAGGTGTGTATATAATGAATTGACAGTATTAATTTTGTCTGTACATGGTTGTTAAATAAATGTGTTTGGTAGGTACCCTGAAGATTCAAGTAAGTAATTGCTCAGTTTCAATCTGTGTTATTAAGTCTAAATTTTTGTCAGCCTATAGCTTGGTCAAATTGTCTTGGTAATTATATAGGAGTATAATTACTACTTTATAGAATTTCTTAAAGACATACTTATAAAATTATTAGAATTTTAAAAGAGCTGCAGTAGGTCAGAAGCAAACTTTTAACTTCACCTGTGTCGACCTGTCTCCGGATCATACACTCTCCTAACCTGGGCTTGCTGTTTCTCATACTCTTCCTTTGTCATGGGAACCATAGATCTTAAAAAGGAAAATGATTTAAATTCTGATAACCAAAGAGAGCATTAGTTTGTAGTACTCTAGGAACCAACTTTTGTATTTTTAAACAAGTTGAATTTCCTACTGTCATGCAGAAACTTATTCTGCAAACCCAAAAATATAATTACTGCACGCAGACTGGTCAACTGTTTTCACCCTGTTATTACCTTAGATAAGTCATATTACACTTCATACAGTCAACACTCTCTCGACTAACACCTCTCTAAAAAGTTGGCTCCTGATGTACTTGAGTTACTCATTTTACTTTAACTGAATTCTCTATAAGACAGCCGAACACCTCTCTGAGATGGGCAAATGGTGCTGGCCCACCTTTCAGTGTTCATCTTTGAGAAAGTTGACTATTAGCGTTGTTCACACTTGGTGCCCAAGCACCGTGCCCGGGCACTGAGTGCCTGTCAGGCACCAATGTGAACACGGCTTGTGCCCATGCCTGATTCAGTGCCTGAGTACAAGGTATCGACCTTGTACCCATGCCCGAGCACCGTGCCCAATTATTGGCACGGGCACTTACAAAAAGCCGTGTTCACGTTGGTGCCCGTCAGGCACGGTGCCCAGGCACGGTGCTCGGGCACCAAGTGTGAACAATGCCTTAATCTCTCTCTAACCATGTGTATAATGGATAGTAGGTTATGAACAGTTACAGTACAAACCTTTTCTGAACCATTTTCTCACTGCACCATCACTCCTTTTTCACTCCCCCACCCCCGTTCCCTCCTTAATTAGAAGCAGATCTGGATACATCACTGAGTTAGTCTAGTATTAAAGGGGTACTCTTCTGCTGAAATAACAAAATTGTATTTACTTAATTTCCATGTTATATCCCCAAATGCCACCAAAAAATGTATGTAACTACATTGGATAAAAAGATTCTATAGAGCAAAACAGAAGCAGTAGTTTGGAGAAAAAGTGCAGGGGTCAATTTAATAAAAACTTTTACACTTGTAATTTACAAGTGTGTAGCTATTGTTTTCAACCTCTGAAACAATGGCTATGGTGGTAAATTACACTTGTAAAAGTTTTAGTAAATTGACCCCAGAATTACAAGGATGGAAGTGGATTACAGTTCATCAATAAATTTATTTTGATTTCGTGACAGGCGGTCAAGAAATCAAAGTTTCCATTCTGGTGGAATTTTGAGTGTTTTAGTCAATTTATTAATTTTTGTCTTTTAATTTAATATATTTCTTTGTGTTCATCACTTTTGGCGTTTACTTCTTCCTATTTAAAAAAAATAATTAAGTTTTCCTGGCTATAATCATGAAAACACAATATTTGAGCCAGAACACTGTCCCTTTCAACACCAGCTTTGGAGGTTCATATGTGCTCATAGACCAGATGCACAAGGTGACAAGCCCCATAGACCCACGGACAGGACAAGTGTTATTCATCTAATTAATTTGTATGTTGCCTATATATACCTCTTTTTTGGTGTAGACTCACTTCCATGATCAGCTGAAACTGGCTTATTCTTCAATGTATCAGCTGATGAAAGAAGAAAAAAATCTAAATTTGGATATGGGGAGCCCAAATCTTATCAATAAGATACAGTATTGACATGTAAATGCTACATGGAGAACAAACCCACTAATTATAACCATTCATTAACAAAAATGATTTTTTTTCCTTTAAATTGCTCCATGTTGCCGAACCTGAACTGCTACCACATGCGTATGAAAGGTGCCAGCCCAAAAAAAAAGATATTTTGAACTTGACTCTTCCGGTTCAAATTCCCCACCCCTGGGATGGCCTTTGACATCATATTCCTCAATTCCCAGGCACAGAAAACATTCAAATGCCGGGGGCATGCCCAAGGAGGGGGGGGGGGGGGTGTTGATGTTTTGAATTGATCGGCGGGTGCATTATATCAAAGGGGCCCTTATTTTTTTCCCATCAGGGGGTGGGGATTTAACAGAATGACTCTGTCCCATACACAGGGGTATTTGATTTGATAAGGCTTGATTGGGCATTTGGACAAATCCCTCGGGGTCGACAGGGGCGGCCCCTGGGGGAACCTGCTGATTCATGCATAAGCTTAAACTATATATTATCAGACCTTGCGTTGGAATGTTCTTCGAGGCATCTTTTTCCTTACTCTCGCCAACAGCCTTCTTTACCTCTCTCTCCTTACGTCGTTTACTCTTCTTTTCTTTCTTTTCCCGTTTTCGTTTCCGCTTTTCTTTCTTCCTTTTTATTTTATCTTCACGCCCATCTTTCCTTTTCTTTTTCTTTCTTCCAAGATCGCTGCTGCTATCAGAATGCTCGTTTCCATTGTCACTGGACGAAGTACTGCTAGACCTATTCCGCTTTCCATCTCTCGATTTCTTTTTTCCTCTTTTCTTCGCGATTTGTTGCGATTCTGAGCTTTTGCTATCGGTTTTTCGCGACTTCTCTTCCTCGTTAGAACTTGTGTCACCCGAATCACTATCGTGTTTTCTTTTTCTCCTTTTCGTGCCGTCCATTTTTCTTTTAAATCTTTCTATGATGGAAATTGTATCTACTAGATTCTAAAGCAAGTTTGTTAATCAAGCAAGCTTCAGCAAACGGCGATCACAAGTATAATAAATATTATATAAAACGTCAACAAACACACGACTCGGACGACGCCATTTTGTTTTCATTCGAACGTAAAAAGACTGGACGCTAATAATATCCAGGCCCTTCACCGATAAGGGAAAGTCAGGAAAAAGAATCGGGGATCGAGGACCAAGGATCGTAGTTGACTTGATGCTTTACACTCAGTAGTTTATATTAGATATTAACATCCTATAATTTTACGAGACAACCATAGAGCTGAACGATGGGAATTTAAAGGGACACAGTCCCCCCGAAATAACAAAATTCCGCTTAGCTTATTTCCATGTATAGTATCATCAAATTACTTAAATTAATACTACCAATGGATATTAAAAAAGATTCTACAGAGCAAAACGGAAGCAGTAGTTTGGAGATAAGGGGTATGATTGCAAGGATGGAAGTGGATAATTACAAGGATTTGAAATAGAAATAAACATATTGGAAAAATAAAATAAAATGTTTTGAGAAAGTGTCAAGTTAATTTAAAACAACGACGTTTCAGGCTTGGCCCTTCATCAGGTTGATGACCGTTGTTTTGAACGCGACTTGTTTTATTTGAAAAATTTTAATAGCGCGCGCTAAGCAAGTAGTGTATGAGCGCGCGCAGTTCAGAGGAAATGGAAAACCGTGTTGAGCCCACGCGGTTGCATGGTGCCCAACTTAAAGATGGTTTCCTTTTCCACTTGTTTCCTTTTGAGGTTGGTACCGGTACGTAACCTCAGTCCCCTGACGACAATGTCCGACTGTGAGTGGCCAGTAGAGTTAAAATGTTCGGCAACTGGGAAACCGGGAGTGTTTTTTTGAACACTTCGAAGGTGTTCGCCAAAGCGTTCATGCAGACTGCGACCGGTTTCCCCGATGTATAATCGGGAGCATCGATGGCAAGAGATACAATATACCACGTTCCCTAATTGGCATGTAAAATGTTCACGGATCGTAATTGAAGCATTTGAAGTGTTCAAAAAAACACTCCCGGTTTCCCAGTTGCCGAACATTTAACTCTACTGGCCACTCACAGTCGGACATTGTCGTCAGGGGACTGAGGTTATGTACCGGTTCTAACCTCAAAATTAAGGAAACAAGTGGAAATGGAAACCATCTTTAAGTTGGGAACCATGCAACCGCATGGGCTCAACACGGTTTTCCATTTCCTCTGAACTGCGCGCGCTCATACACTATTTGCTTAGTCGCGTTCAAAACAACTGTCATCAACCTGATGAAGGGCCAAGCCCAAAACTTCGTTGTTTTAAATTAACTTGACACTTTCTCAAAACATTTTAGTTTATTTTTCCAATATGTTTATTTCTATTTCAAATTCTTGTTTATAAGTGTCACGCATCCTTGGGAATTCAATTTTTTGAATTCATTTGTTTTGTGGATAATGGCCCAATTTATACTGGAGACGGATGATCCGTCTGGACGAACTTGGGCAAACATTCGTTAGTTCGTCTGATAATCCGTCTGAGTATAAACACGGGCAAAGAGACGGATTACCCGTTAAGACGAACTATCTCCTAAGTTCGTCTTGGCAGACGAACTAAGCAGATCGTCTAGACGGATAATCCGTCTTTTTGCCCGCGTTTATACACAGACGGATTATCAGACGAACTAACGAATGTTTGCCCAAGTTCGTCCAGACGGATCATTCGTCTCCAGTATAAATTGGGCCAATTACAGTAACAGGCGGTCAAGAAATCAAAATCGCCATTCTTATGGAATTCTCCCTCTTTTAGACGATATTCTGCCTCTTTAGCTTTTCTTCAGTGTTTTTATCACTTCCCTATTTCAAGATAATAAAACAAGCTAAAAGTGCACATGAAGTGAAATTTCACTACCATTTTTTTCGGTAATCTAAAAACAGGTGTTTTCAGAATTATTTTGATGGGAAAATAAGACACTTGAAGTCGCGGAACATCTTAACAAGCGACGCAAGTTGGGCATATTAGACAAGGCCCTGGCCTCACCCCGACCCCGGCCCCAACCCCGACCCCGACCCCGGCCCCGACCCCGGCCCCGACCCCGGCCCCGACCCCGGCCCCGGCCCCGACCCCGGCCCCGACCCCGGCCCCGACCCCGACCCCGGCCCCGACCCCGACCCCGACCCCGGCCCCGACCCCGACCCCGGCCCCAACCCCGGCTCCGACCCCGGCCCCAACCCCGGCCCCGACCCCGGCCCCGACCCCGACCCCGACCCCGACCCCGACCCCGACCCCGACCCCGACCCCGGCCCCGGCTCCGGCCCCGACCCCGACCCCGACCCCGACCCCGGCCCCGACCCCGACCCCGACCCCGACACCGACCCCGACCCCGGCCCCGCGTTTTACTGACACCAGTTTTGAAGCCGCCACTGCTAATCAGTGGCGCACCTAAGATAAACCACTTGAAAACAGCGACAAGACGGCGACGTTTGATCCCGACTGGCCAAAAACATGGTACAGTCGAACCTCGCTATTTCTCAGGGGAAACGAAGAATAGTTCGAAATAGCGGGGATTCGAAATAGCCGATAATAAATGGCTAAAAACAGTATCAAAGGGAAATTGATTCGAGTTCGAATTAACGGGGAATTCGAAAGTTCAAAATAGCGAGATTCGACTGTATTGCACTTTGGGGTCTTTGTCGTTGGCAGCGAGCTCTCTTGTTGACGGATAAGTAATAGTAATTGGACTGAGTGTAGTACAATTCAGGGAGTAATCGGGCGAGAAATTTCAAATGCGCGAGGTCGATTTGAAATTACGAGCACGATTACCCCAGAATTGTACGACACGAAGTTCAATTACTAATTAATCGTATCAATAACCAAATTCGAGATTAAGAAGCTATGTTGACTATTTTGTACTAAAAACGTCTTGGATATTTTCTGTCAGTTTGAAAGTGGAAGGAAAACAGCAAAAACGAGCCTTTCAAATGCAACTGATTGAAGCGCGCGCAACGTAGGTGTCCAATTACAGCTATCCAATTACAACGTTTTTGTAATTGGACAGCTGTAAAGGCTGGTTCTCATATAATCGTCCCGGTCGTCCGAGTCGTTTCAAAAGTTTTCTGCAAACGACTCAGACGATTGGGACGACTCAAGCGATTTGGGTTTTCATATGGTCGTCCCGGTCGTCTCGAACGTCAATAGCGCAGTCGTAAACTGTGTCGGACAACATGTTTTCAGGGCAATAATACTGCATTCTGGGGAAGATTTATTTGGGTCGCTTCGATCGCCTCAGTCGTCCCGATCGCCTGAGAGTACTTCTCATATGATCGTCCCCGATTATTCACGATCGTCTCAGTCGTCCGAATAGAGCACAGTTCTATCCAAGCCACCGCGATCGTCCCTACGTTCGTACGCTAGTACGTTAATACGTTCATACGGAAATAGTCATGTAGTTAGCACGACAATACGATCGTACGTTAGTAATATCGTCACCTCATAGTACGATGTTACGTTCGTACGCTAGTACATTAATACGTTCATACGGAAATAGTAATGTAGTTAACACGATAGTGCGATCGTACGTTAGTAATATCGTCACCTCATAGTACGATGTTACGTCCGTAAGCTAGCACGTTAATACGTTCATAGGGCACTTTTATTGTTGTATGAAACTCCCTTAGTATGTTCGTACCTTTCGAACGACACTTTCCTTTTCGCATTCAGCTTATCCACAGAACTGTCATTCATTGATTTTTACTTCGGCAGATGTTTTTGCGCGACGCTTCAAAGTAGAATATATTGAAATTTCGTCTTACAGTGCGTCCAACTGACGGTAGTTTCTTGGTGTTGCGGATGGTGTGATCACCAAATGACGTAAAACAAAAGATTCAAAAGACACTGAACAATACCCACACCACAACACAAAAGCTAACCAACAATGGCTTCCGCAACACCAAGAAACACCCCAACTGACACTTTTTATTAGTAATAAAAAAGATTTCCATCTAGCAACCAAGTACGTTGTTCAGGCGTACTAAGTAAAAAAAAAACAGAATCTCATTCCTAAAATGGGCACGGTATAACTAAAGGGGTGCGTCTTTTAGCCCCGGGGTTCGTCCAATTCTCCACCATGTTTTGTTGTGATCGCACACACGAATGACGTCACAAATACCTTTTTGGCCGCGCTCAAAATGTCGCAAATTTCAGGCCCCGGCGGGAGGTTTCAAATCACTAAAAATAGTGGATCCTCTTCGCGCAAAAGAGTAAGGCTATGTATACACTATACCGGATAGCTCTTGCGCCGGCACGAAAACCATACCGGATAGGCCTTTCGTTCACACATGAAACGCTAGTTTCGGAACGATTTTTGTTCCGGAGCGCCGCTGCGACGCGGCGCTCGTGAAAGTGAATCGTCAAATATCGGATAGATTCTCGTGCCAATCTCTGGGGCAGTGTGAACAGGCAATCGAACCGAACCGTAGCGGAAATCAACAACTAGGAGCGAGGATTGAAACCCACTGAAAAAGAAGTAAATATCCAGTTCTGGGTCGTTTCTGTTCACACCAGGCCGGAGTATTTTTCATGTCGACACGATAAGCTATCCGGTATAGTGTAGACATAGCCTAAAACGACTGAATATGAAATAAAGGTGATATAAACAACATAAAACCCTAAAGCAAAACGGTAGTGAAATTTTAATTCATGTGCACTTTAAAGCAAGCTCCTGGCCATTGTTATGAAAACAAGGTATGTCAGCCAGTACACTGCCCCTTTAAGAATTCAGAGTCCCAACATCACCATTAGCGACGATATGCAACAACGCCTGGGTCGGGGGGTAGAACTATTCTAGAGATGGACCATTTTATTTTTGAGGGGAGGGGAGAGGTGAGCAATTACCGTAAAATAATTCCTACGCTGCAAAAGTAGAGAAAAAAATCATGTACAGCAAGCCAAAGGAAAAAAAGTATCGAACAATCCCGAAAAAAAATTATTTCACAACCTCAAGATGGAAAAAAAAATCATGCTCAGAAAAAATTACCCCTTCATTGAGCACGGCCTCCCTTACTAAAGAGGGAATAAATCTGTACTGATGAGAATGGATCGACAACCTCCTATGTGTTTTTCTCTTTAGTATTAAATGCTTAGCCATTTAAGAGGAAAATTTGAAAGAAAATAATAAAAAAATGACAAAATAAATAATAAAGCTGAGTCGATTTTATTTACAAAATTCATTTTTGTGGTTCACTTGGGAGTAATCAATGATCCAAGCACCTATTTATCCCATTTCGCAGCAAGTCGGTTTAAAAGACAGTTTTAGAACTTTTGCGGCCTGGCTTTTAGCTCAAAACATGCCACTTACTTTGTGTTTAAATCAGTGCTTCTGTTGTTTAATTCTTGTTTCATAGCATTGTTATCTTTGTGTGGAAGTAAAATATTCATTTTTTATCTAACAAACCCTAGCCTCCTCTGCAAGCACTTTTTTCTCTGTTCCTGTCCCCCTCCCCGCCCCCCCCCCCCCCCCACTCCTCCTTAGTCAGTCGCATTTTTGCCCTCTTTGCCAGTTTCTCGCCTTGCCTTTACTAATCTCGTACCCAGATCTCACTCGTGCTTGTACTGTACTGTTCCGCCCGACCGTGGGAGATTTGGGTACGAAATTAGCCCTTCCCTCGACCCAATAAGTCGCCCGTGGAGGAGACTAAACAAGCAAACAACCCCATCAAATAGAGTGTCGTGTTCGGCAAAAGATCATTTTACTAAAGATTCAATCTACACTTATCGAGTCACATGACCCATACTTCATCACCATCGTCATAATCATCAGAATCATCATCATAATCATCGGTCGGAGCTGGTCGGCTGAGTAGCCGGTGACCACTAGCTTGCTCCATCCTGAGCCAGCCTCTCGGTCTATTTTGACCCCAGTGGCTTTGTCTCTGTCACCCAGTTGCTTCTGAATGTATGACAGGTATGTCATACTCTTGCGGCCTGGGTCCTTTGCCGTAAGGTAGGTTATAAAAGGTACATATCTTATTTGAGTTATCGTCTGGTATTCAAAGGCTACTGATGTTCCAATAAGACGACTTGATGAGTGTGCATATGCTGAATAGACCAATTTCGATATATTAAAATTCATACTTGGCTCCGAGGCTTGGGGAATAAAACAAAAGAAATCACATTGAGGTTCAGCGTTGAATTATTCATTTCTTTTGTTTTATTCCCCCAAGCCTCGGAGCCAAGTATGAATGTTAATATATCGAAATTGGTCTATTAGGGCATACATTTGGTCAAGGATTGTGGTGTGGGTTTTTGGTATCAGTAATTCCACAGTTGCGCTTATGCGTTTTTTCCATTTCTCGTGAGATACCCCACGACTCATACATAAGCTGAGACAGTGACGCATGTGATGTTGAAGAGTGATAACTTCAACTAGTACCTTCAATAAAACAGTTTAGTACTAATCTCTATTGTCTCCTTCAAGCGAAGTTTTTTTTTCTTTCAAAATTTTTGATTTAGAGGCCTCAATTTGCCTGTTTTCAACTACATGCTTGCAAATAGTTTTTAACGATGTAAGACTTTTACACTCAATAAAAACCACTGTTTGGCCGCTAGCTTTCCATCCATTCCAATCTGATCCAGGAGCAGCAAATCGTTGTCAAAGAAAATGTTCTCATTCGTTGTTAGGTTGGGTTACCTGTTCTTCCTTGTTTTCTGTTACTGGAGAAACTTTAGGCTGCACAGTCACCCTACGTTCCTTTCGTTTTCTAAAAGAGAACCCATGGTGTCTCAATTGAAGAAACAAATCTAAAGTGAGCAAAATCCACGACAGAAAACCAAATACCTGAAACGAAACAATACTTGTAATTACTTATTAGAGTGATTTTACTTCATCTGTGAAATAGTTAGTAGAATACTACGCACTATTAGACTATAATTCCATTGTTTCCTTTTGTTTAATTTGGACTATCACACATTAATTGTTAGATAGTGTTTCACAGATGAAGTAAAATCACTCTAGAACTGCAATGTCTCAAACGTTCTAACATTGTCAGTCACATTTCACATTTTCTCTCATAACTCATCATCATCGTCATCATGGTCTGATCATTATCGTGGTCTCTCCTCTAAAAAAGGAGATGTCACTCAGTTATACAAAAAAAATTAGATTAAAAACTGCCTTACTTAGCGAATAAAAACAAAGATAAGATCGGTTCTCGGTCATTTCAAATATTGATCTTACCGCGGCGACGTTGATCTTGCCACACTTGGTACATTTTCCGTGGTTGGATGGCTGAGAATGATAAGAATCCCCCAGCTTAACAGCCTCGTACACAAGCAGGCTCGAGGATATTAATACCAGGACAGCGATTATCAATGGGTAAATGAACATCTGAATGTAGAAGAAAGTAAAAAGGTTATAGATAAGAAATCTGCACAGCTTTAGCTGTTGACAGAGTATGTAAGCTTGTTATAACAGGTTCACTCTGGCCAATCACAACAGACAGAGACAATCCTTAACACCAATGGGATAGCCTAAAGTGTCAGAATTATAGAGTGTGTCCGTACTACAGAGATAGGAATAGCATGGTATCTTCGGGACCAAAAGAACTGTCCGTAATAAAGAGATGTCCATAAGCTAGAGGTTCAACTGTATTGCAGAAATTAAGACTGTTGTTGTTGCTTTACTTACAAACATATTCCAGTTTTTGGTGGATGTTGTAATTTTCTGCTGAAGGTTGAAGACTGATGTGAAGATTAATATTACTGTGAAGAAAGTCGCCACACCCGTGATGACAATATACAGGACGTCTGTTATCGATGCCTCAGCAACCAACTTGACGTAATGAAGCAATGCACCAAAACCAGTCGCAAGGCTCACCTGCCAAAAGACACAAAGCAGTTTTCACAGAGTATCGTAAAACTAAAACCAAAGTACTCACTCTGGCCAATCACAACAGACGCAAACAATTCAAGGAACCAATCACAACAGACGCAGAAAATCTAATGAACCAATAAGAGCTCGAAGCAAATACATAGCCGCCGCCAAGCGCGGGAAAACCCGTGCTGGTAAGTCACGATTGGTTTTGATTTTACTTCTGATTGGTTGAGAAAGTAGCGCGAGTTTTTTTAGCCAATCACAGAGCGTAGCAATGCAAAACCAAAGCAACTGCGAAATAACTTTTGACACTTAATTTAACAACACACTTTCAAAGGGGAACCTCCCGTAAACGAACAAGCAAAGAAACCAAAGTGAAACCAAAGTTGCATTATATTGTCGCTTATGGGAGGTGGTGGGTCTTAACTTTGAATCATGTAAATCTGTAGGTATTTTATAGTACAAAGCATCTATCAGCACAAAAAATATAGCAGTCCTTTACCTGGATATTTGTATAGTAGTTCTGCACCTGAAGTGACATCCAAATGCGGAATAGTGGTCACTTACCAGAGGTGTAAAACAATTGAAAAATCAGTTCAAACCATTGTAGTGTTGAAAGTGATTGTGTTCGCTTTTATGCGAGAGGTGGTCGCTTGCGACAAGATTTAGCTATACTGTTTAGACTGGAAAATTTGTTTTGCGGAAAAAGTGTTCGCATGCATAAGAGGGGTGGTAGCACATTGAGGTTGGACTGTTGTCATCCTGTAAGTCAATTCAAAGCCTCTGAGCCACTTTCAAGTTTAAAATCAGCGAATACCAAAACGGAATTCTCAGTACATAAGGATATTGTTCTTGTCCCACTCAATCTTCAAAAGCAACAGCAATAATAGCGGAGCTCTCGCGGAGTTCCATACCCATATAACCATGCTCGTCAATTTTCATGGTCATAGCTAGCGGAATGTTTCGCGGGCGCGTGGTGCAAGGTTAGCTCGCGGGCGCGTACGACGTTGCCCAACATGCGCTTACAACGTAGCGCAACATCCGGGATTTTAATAATTTTGAACCAAAACGAGGCTTTATTTTTCGCGCGCTTCCCTCGGCTACACGACTGATGTAACGTCAGCTACGGTAAACACTTTTGTTCTGTTTAGCGAAAAAAAAAAAGGGGTTGGAAAATTGTTTTTCCCTGCATTTTTTCGCGGTTGGCTACTCAAGACAGGTTTGACATTTCTCAAACAGTGGCCAAGACCGCATTTGTGGCTGCCAGACTCTGCAAGTCAAGCGTTTTTAGAGTGATATAGAGCTAAGTGCTGATTTTTAAACCTGATTTCTGTCGTAGGACAATTCAAGCAAGTAGATCGTCGAAGCATTTAGAGCTAAACTCCTTTAAGCTAAATCTTGTGTTTTTCCTTTTCACCTTAGTTAAGCTTATCATCAGCTTTCTGTTCTATATTGTGCATTTTTGACGTCCATTTAAAAAGGTTTAAATTTCGAATAATTAGGTCATATGATGGTTGGAAGAATTCAGAGAGCTCCGCTATAGGCTAAACCTATCTATATATATATATTAGTCGCTCCATTATATTAACTAGACTAAACTCGTAAAAAGTGTTTCCACAAGGAATCAAAGAACCCTTCAAAACACGATTTATGACTTTCGCCTGGACTTAACTGCACGAAGTTTACTAACCATCTCAGAAACTTTTAAGGTCCCAGTAAATGATTGAAGAAATTCCTTGTTAATGCTCTTTTGTAACATCCAACGGCGCGTCCGTGATACAAAAGATGTCGATTTTGTTTCCATGTCTAATGACAAAAGACAAAAGAAACTAAGAAATGTAATTTAGAGTGATTTTACTTAGCCCGTGAAATAGTTAGAAGAATAGTACGCACTATTATATTGTAATTCCATTGTTTTCTTTTGTTTAATTTGGACTGTCACACACTAATTGTTAGATAGTGTTTCACAGGTTAAGTAAAACCACTCTAAAAGATCATGCATCGTAAATCAAAGCTGTTTCCATTTTGCAGTTTTTAGTGGCACACACACATGAGCAACACAATGACTTGAAAGAGGGTTTTGCTTAATTCTTTGTATGATGTGCTATTATTATTTGTAAAATTAATTAATAATTCATAATAGAAATGAGCCATTCCAATCACATGATTACCCTGTATAGGCCGATACAATCTTGATACAACTCACTAGTCGTTGTATCTAATTTGCATTCCAGATACAACTCACGAGTGGTTGTATCTAATTTACATGTGAATGTGAATTTCACAAGCTGTTTACTACATTCGCGTCCGTGTTGTATCGGCACTATAGATGGTTTTCACTCACGTGACCTTCAGTCCTGTGGGACTCAAATGACAAAGGCCATGGCGGCCATGTTGGTGCACATAACAAAAAAAGTTCATTAAAATTCTTTTGTAGGTATGCACCAACATGGCCGCTGTGACGTAACGTGAAAGCCACCTATACATTCACTCGCCTTCGGCTCGTGATTGTATAGGCCGATACAACACTCATGCTCATGTAGTAAACATTACATAGACAAACCGTGGATGTGATTGGCCGGTTCACTACAACTAGACTTATCAGCTCCCCATATCCTTAGTATAGTAATCAACCTCTATATTATAGAAAAAAGTATTTCTTTCAATTTCAGTTTTTCTCTTGATTTTTAGGGAATTTTTATCATAAATCACGGCTGTTTGTCTATGTAATAAAATAATTATCCCAGTAGCTTTATTAACTATCAACACATGTACGACTCGATTTTGTGGCCGGAGTAATTGTTAAAAAATTGATTGGCAATCATCATAAGATGAACTTCATGATAAAGTTTCTTGCCTTTGTTTTGTTCTTTGTTGCTTTGTTGTTGCTTTTTTCTTTTTTATTTCTTTCTGGTTTTAAAATATTAACATTCCAGGGTCTATATTTAGGTAATGGATAGCTTCTTTATATTTTGGCGAAACCATTTTTCTTCGCACAGTCAATTACCTCAAAACGAAATTGCAAACCAATTTTTTTCTTACGAAGGAAACTTAAGATTTCAACTTACCTGACGATGTTTTGTCTCAATAACAATAATTTGTTTTGATCCCATCTCCAGAAGAGTTCAGCGATATTCTGTGTCAAAAGAATTATAATTTTCGCATTCAGTTGATTAAAGATTATATAAGGCAAAACAGAAGCAGTAGTTTGGAGATAGCGTGCAGGGTTACAAGGGCATTAGGATCGAAGTGGATCAAATTTAATTTCGTAACAGGCGGTCAAGAAATCAAACTGATTGTCATTCTGGTGGAATTTTACGTTTTTATAGCCGTTATTTTGTGTCAGCTTCTTTGCGTTCATCACGTTAGGCAATTTTTCTTCATAGTACGTTCTTCTAGGAAGCAGTCCAAACGTGTTTGGAATTATTCTCTAACGATTTGCGTATTGTCGTGGCCAAATAAAAAAATAAACTCAACATCAAAATGAGATAAAATAAAGTTCTTTAGTCCTTTGTTCCTGCTTCCTCTACTTGCTATTCGTATTAACTATAGCTTTTTAAGCTAAATGGGATTTTGTAACCACTTCGCTTACCATTTTTTCCTTCATTTTAGACAAAAAATAGCAGGTGTTTAAACTGTAGATTTTTCATGCAATCGCAAATACACTACATTAGGAAGCTTCAAAATCAATTACTTTTGAATCTTTTCATGAATATAAAAGCAGCATTTTGAGGGGAGGATGTGTGATCATAAAAAGTATATTTGCTCAGTGGAATTCTTAAACATTAAACCGCAACTCGCACGGAGCAGAGCTATTGTACATTTGAAGCAAGAACAGATAAATTAAGGCAGCTGCCACGCTGCCTTATCACTGTCTTTATCACTCTTGACAGATTAGTTGTTTTATGCCAAAAAAAATCGCTAGTTCGTTATTCAAAGCGAACGAAAAAAAAGATTGACAATATATCGACTTTACCTAACCTAAACGTTTCGTTCAAAATAAATACAGGACGACGTTAAGGAATAAGCTAGCGGAAAGAGATGTAACATTCCCTTATTTCAGAAACGTCGAAGGTTATATTGGTCGGGGAAAATGCAATTCCAAACAATGTATTTCAAAGTGTTTTTCGATTTACAAGTTGAAGGCTTATTATTAAATTGGGAGTTTGAACATGAGCGATAAAATAAAAAATAAAACAAATGACAATGTTAGACCAGAAGACGGTCAGTAATTTATGTATTCGTCGCATAGTAACTGCCACAATCTGGAAGCGAACGATGTTAGATTTTTCTGGAATATATTGCGGCTATACTATAAAACGTTTCGCATTTTACCAAGTACTAATTCTGTGGGTCTGCAAATAAAAGCGTTTAAGTAAATGTAATGTCGATTGAAACCACGAGCTTCTATAAGAAATAAGGTTTCCGACTTCATTTTCTCGTTTACTTACGTAACTGACCAGAGATATTAATAACTTACGTGCTGCCACAAAAATTGTAAACCGTTGCAGTATTTCTGTAAAGGTTAATAAAGAAAGAAAAATACCAAGAAAGATGCTCTTTTATCTTACCTGGGATATTTTTTCTTCATTCTACATGGAAAATATTCCGGCCATTTCAAGATTTTGACGTTCAGTTCTTGTTATGCTCTGACCGAGTGAAATATTAATTTGTGTCTCCCTTTTGGATAATTTTCACCTGGCTTGCTATTGCATTGTTGACCGACGTACCGTCAGGGTGAGCAAACAGTAATGTATGTCAGCAGCGAGAAAGATAAAATAAAAGCTAAGTGGTCCGTAATTCCGTGATTGAAAACAATGCTACTAAAGAGACAGCATGTTGCCATAAATATATTGATTAATTAAGGCAAGAACAAAGGACGTTGACGTATAAATAATAAAGAAATCATAATAATCCAACTGTAAAGAGCCATAAACGTAGGATGTTTAAATGAACAAAATAAAACTATATTTCACTCAAAATATTTGGAACAAACGCGAATGAAAATTATTCTCTAGTTTTTATTTCCGGAGTATTTGCAGTGATAATTTTGTCGAGCGCGTTGGGGAGCAGCGTCTATACACATAATGTGAATTCATGTCACCTTTTTCTTTGACACAAGGCATTTTAAATGCGGTTGCCAGGCAACATGTCATAAAAACGCTTGAATTTACATTAATTATTAAAATTAACAATTATAACCAGCACTCGCTGAACTCGCTCACAGCCTGTGTCTCAGTTTTTACTCCACAATTGCCATTCTGAATGTTAAGTGTTATTTGACATTCTAAATTGTGAAAACAGTTCTAATGTTTTCAGTAATCAAACGTTTTGCGGAAAATGGCATGAGGAAAAAATGTTTGTACGGCAACTTTCGTCTTTGTCGCGGGCGGCACTTGCTGATTTAGCATAGATATAAACTTTTCTGACGGTAAATTTGTAAAATATACATAATAATAAAACCAGCAAAATATTGGTCTTGTTATTATAATTATTATAATTATTATACATTGGTGTCACTAGCTCGATTTT
Source organism: Cladopsammia gracilis (assembly GCA_022457155.1). Lineage (NCBI taxonomy): Eukaryota > Metazoa > Cnidaria > Anthozoa > Scleractinia > Dendrophylliidae > Cladopsammia > Cladopsammia gracilis. The sequence continues at coordinate 309,685 of JAJGOT010000291.1, forward strand.
GATTGGCTATAAGCACGCAGCTAATTATTGCTTGCTGTTTCTGTTACGTCATACCTACAGACAATAGTTTTATGCATGCAGAAGTGACGTCATACCTACGGACAATAGTTTTATGCATGCAGAAGTGACGTAAGTTGTTTACGCTGTGCATTGATCACTTTTTTGTGCGCGCTCTTGTCTTTACAAGTGCAGCTCAGGAATATGCATAATAAGACAATTATTATGTTTTTGTTGGCAAGTTTATGTTACACTACTTAAAGTACCAAAATTGTACGCACGGCACCCAGGACGACAAGGCAGTTTCTACTGTAACGATCGTATTTCTATGGGATCCCTGTGGTTGCAGTTGCAGTTGTCCGCCATCTTGTACAGTTATGATCGTTACTTCAAGGAAACAGTTTTTCTTTTGAACATTTTTTTTAAACAGGATACAGTGACATGGATTCGTGAACGGTCTGTAATTCAATATACAGGGTGTCAATTTTTAAAAATACATTTATATCACTGTTCCTATATTGTTATTTGGACTTGGACCTCATTGAATGTTGAAATAGGCCACTCCTGTTGAACCTTGTTGAGCAAAAATAGAGACGGGCTCTATTCCAACTTGTTGAACGACGCCAGTCAATCGCTTAAAAATGTTGCATTTGTTTCCTGCTCATTCAACAAGTCGCATCAACGTTCAACATTTGTTGTTCTTGAACGATGTTAAACGGTGTTAGGTTTTATGTAGATCAGGGTGGGATTGTGACGTCTGTGAGCAATATGAATTCCCGCCAAAAATCGAGTAAGTGGATACGGTAACGAGGCTCATGGTGGCAGACATTTTGATTATTATATATGTGTTCCAATTCTACACATCAGGGCTCCTGGCATGGCTAAATTGAACTATAATCCCCCTTATAATCTCGCAACCGCAAACATGCACAAAACAAACGTTTTTTTTTTTTTTTAACGCACTGTTCAATACTCTGGTCAAAAAGCAAAGCACATATATTGCCCAGGAAATAGTTGAACATCTTTTCCCTCCCCATAAGATTTTGTTAATAATTAAAACGAAATTTAGAAAAGGTAAATTGGTTTGGTAAAAAGCCATGTAATTGGAGTGAATACTTCAAGCATAACACTTGCGGTTATTACCATCGCCTAAAGCAACACGATTTCTTTAAGCTTGAGTTAAAATATCTGCACGCGTAATATTTTTCCCGCCAAAATTAATCAGAACGAAATCGCTAGAGCCACCAGATGAGGTAACTGGAGAGTTTTTATACCACTGAGGTCTGTGAAAGTTGAATAAAATACACGCTCCCTTTAAGTTACACGTACAATATTTGCTGGTCAATAAATGTTGAACCGGTATCATGCCATGTTGGATGTTAAAGGACTTAAAATAGGCCATTCAACATGTTGAACCGGCGTTGTTGGACGAATATTCCGTTCACCTAACCCCAAAATTGTTTTTCGCTTAATCAACTCTATGTACGTCGAAAAGTTGAATAGTTAAATATTTTTTTGTTTTTAACGTTGCGTTAGTGAATTACATAGGTTTGAATTTACAAAATGTTAATAAGATGACGTCAAATCAAGGCTCGTTGGCAACTACTTCTTTCCACCACCAAGTAATATTTTTTTTACAAATCAATTGACTATTAACAGTTTTTATTAAGTATTTCTTAGATTGATTATCCTTAAGTAGTCCAGTCAATCTATGAAAAAAAGGGGTCAACCTACCACTAATTGCAAAAGAAGGTATCTCAACGGTTTTAGGTCCAGAAAGACTTAATATATAACATATAAAAAGTCCCCCAAAATCGCAGTAGGGGAACACGTTCAAAATTAGGGTTTTTCATGTCGAGTTGGCGAGAAAAAATTTACGGCATGAAAACGAGGCTCCACTAAGTACTTCTTAATCTTGCCGGCTGTATTTTCAGCTTTGTTTATTAGAAAAAAAATGACTGTTTACAAGTAATTGATAGAAAATGTTTAAATAGTAATAAAACAATTTAAATCTATCACTGACTACTAGCATTTGATTTACTGAGCCGAAAATGTTTGTGTTTACATGTATTAAATGATATTTGAAGGGTATCTAGAAAATTCATAGTTATTTTCGTTTCCTTTGTTTTCGTATTCTTATATGTAATTTAAAAATACGATTTTAGCACTCGTCTGTTAGAATACAAACTCAAAGTGCAGAACTGAAGAGGAACTTGTAAAGAATTATAAATATATATGCAAAAAAAAGGCGCGAAACAATGCAGGCAGGTTTGTAAAGTTTGCAAGCGCTTGTCGCGACAATGTAGATTTCTCAGTCTGCGTTTTTCCCGCCGTCTCACGTTTTGATGCCCCCTCTCTACCTACACGAATTTCAATACACAATGATTAAATTATATTATTTGGTACCTATTTTCTATACAGCTCAAGCCAATGCAACCCTCCAATGGATGATGTTTGTGTCATATGCAATGAAAGATTTCCGACCGATTCGCCGGATATAGTAACCCTTAGAGAAAAAGGTAGTGACGGAATAAATCAGGCTAGCGCAGAACGCAATGATCAAATTATAACTGTTCCGGGGCAAAAGGTTCATAAAGATTGCCGCCGGTCGTACTGCCACCCGCGGAATATAGAGCGCGCCAAGAAACTCCACGGTGATGCACCTCTAAGTCCAAAGAATCGTCGCCCATTAGTGCGAAAAGCTTCAGCTGCCTTCAGCTTCCAAACCGATTGCTTGTACTGTGGAACTGAATTCTCTTTCATGAGAATAAGAAAACACCGAAAAGAGAGGCTTTTCCAGTCACCACAATAGAAACAAAGGATGTTGTGCTCAATATTTGCTCACAGAGGCGGGATACATGGGCTGAGGTTGTCAAAGCCAGACTGTTACATGTGCACGACCTTCCTGCTGCTGATGCAGTTTATCACCAAAGCTGCAATGTTAATTTTCGTACTGGAAAACAAATTCCACAGGCTTATACCAGCGTTGAAACTACGAGCAAGAAAAGGAAAACTGGTCGACCGCAAAACAACGAAAGGCACGACGCCTTTCTCGCAGTTGCGAGCTACTTACAAGATAACGACGGAGAACAGATATCACTATAAGCGATCTTTGTACAAAAATAAAAGAGTATCTTGACAATTCTGAAAGCTCAGCATACGGACACACTCACATGAAAGACAGACTGATGGAACATTTTGGAGACCAAATAATTATAACTGAAGTAAATGGTAGACCAAATGTTGTCTATCTTAAGGCCACGGCGGATCTCATACTCCACGAGTACCATTCTCAGTCCTTCAATGCGGACCCGGAAGCAGAGAAAATGAGCATCATCCAGACAGCGGCTAAGCTAATAAAGCAGGACATCAAGGGTATCACAATGACGGGCGTGTCCTATCCGGAGGTCGACACAGATGTAGACAAGCAAGTTAAGTTTCTGCCGCGATCGCTTATAGAGTTTCTCGAGAACATTATGGCAGGGGAAAAACGTTTGAAATAAGCATCAATTGGCCAGGCTGTTATGCAGGCGGCACGCCCTCGATCTCTCATCCCACCGCTACAGATTGGACTGGCCATTCAACTGCACCATAGCTACGCATCCCGGTTTTTAATTGACTCTCTGAATAGTCACGGTTTTTGTTCATCGTATCATGAAGTACAGAAATTTAGCAAGAATGCGGCCGTAGATCAATCCACTGACATTCCTTCCTTCCAGGGAGAATTCGTCCAGTATTCAGCGGACAATGTCGATCATAACATCAGGACCCTGGATGGAAGGAATACCTTTCATGGCATGGGAATGATAGCAACCGTGACGCCCGGAACCACCGAGCGCGGGAAATGCGTCCCAAGACACCACGTTGACCCGAAAGAAATATCAACAGTGGGGCACGTTGAGATTGTACAACCAACCGAGCCAAGGCTATCTAACATCGAAATACGATATGATAATGTGGTAGTCAAAAGGTCGCAGACCCATCAGCCAATATCGACCTTCTGTGGAAGATGTCGTTATTGTTTTATTCCGAAGCGCGCACAGGCTGGTCTGGAATGATGCAATCTGTTCTCAAGGGCGACCACCAAGGGAAGTCGTCTGTTCTATTTCTTCCAATGATAGACATGAGCCCAAGTGACAACACGTGTATTTACTCGACGCTGAAGTTCTTGGCGGAGCATGCACAGAAACACAATGTTAGCACTCCCATCGTCACGTTCGACCAACCTCTGTGGTGGAAGGCGTTTAATTTGATACAGACAGAGCCGGTTGGAAGCGCCATTCGCAACGTGATTGTCAGGCTGGGAGGGTTTCATACCGAAATGAGTTTTCTTGGTAGTGTTGGCCACCTCGTGGCGGAATCCGGCCTGAAAGAACTGTTGGAGCTTGTCTACGTGTCGAATGCAGTAGATCACATATTGACGGGAAAGGCCATTGGACGGGCAGTTCGAGCTCATCTCCTCGTCGACACAGCCTTGAACACTCTCCTATATGCTGACGCTCTTCAAGTGCCCATTCCGCAGCTTCAAAACAAAGGTAACGAGCAATAAACTAAATTAATTTTGAGATGTTTTTTCTTTTTACAGAAAACTATCGTTAATCTCTCTTTTTTAAATCTTCTTTGTGTTTCGTCAATAGATGGCAATTCCGATACCACCAACTCAGATGACACCCTCGCCAGTACGCATTCCTGCGACACGCCTTCTGAAGACGAACCAAGCTGTAAGTATTGGTCCTACGAAAATATATGATAAATCGTAGTTAGTTTTTTGCACTTAACGCTTTTTTTGATTTAATTGACAGGTAGTTTCGTAGATGAGATCAACTCCGTAGCAGCGTCCATCACCCTTGCGCATTCCAGCCAGATTCCTCAAGTCGAACCGAGCTGTAAGTTTTTAATTTCTTTGGGTACCACTGTATACGTTCTTTGTCCTATTTTCGTGATATTATGATACTGAATAATAGTTGTTTTCTTTTTCAGCAAACCCCGATGTTGTAGCAAGAAGCAGTAGCGAGTTATTTGAAGAAGCCCGTTCTTTGTCCAATCAGCCTTTGGGAAAAGAAAAGTCCTGGGAAGAGGTGAACACTGGAAGCGTGTGGGACTCTATCCAAGAACGTATAAGAAGTACCCAAACGTCACTTAGGGAGCGAAGTCGCACCTCAGCATTATGGCTCCAATACATAGAAATGTTAGACATCCTTAAAGTCTTTATCAAAGCCGAACACACAGCTAACTGGGAGCTCCATTTACAAGCCCTCTCTCAAATGCTGCCGTTTCTTGCCGCTTCTGGTCACAACCTCTACGTGAAGTGCGCCAGAATATATTTACATTCTATGACCAAGCTCGAGTGTGACCACCCAGAGGTGTACCGCAGTTTCATGTCTGAAGGCCTTCATGTAGTGAGAAGGAGTGAGCGATTCTGGGCAGGCCTGTCTACAGACCTCGTCATAGAGCAGGCTTTGATGAGAACTTTAAAGACAAGTGGAGGCCTAACAAGAGGGCGAGGCATGACGGAGCAGCAGCGCCTGACTTGGCTTCTCGTAATGCCCGCATGCGCCGAAGTAGCGTCATGCAAGAATTGACCGGTGTTGCTTATAGCACAAGTGAGCAGAACAAGGACATGTCAAGTACAAGAAAAGAGCGCGACGTCAAAGATACGTTAACTATCCTTTCCGCTCTTCAAGACCGTAGTCCCTTTTCACCAGACCCACACTTAAGAAATATCATGAACGGGGTGCACGGGGACAGTGCTGTTAATGTCGACAAAGCTCGTATAATTGGAGAGAAAGTCATTGCATCTATGACTGGACGGTCAGCGACAGAGTACTCGTTCAAGAAAAGTGCGCAAGCCATTACTCTCGCAAAGAAATCTGCTGTTAGAATTGACAAAGAGCAGGTAAAGATCGACCCACAGCTTCTGTTCCAGCGCTTGATTTTGGCGTTCAACACTAGCGAAGACCTCCCCGCTATATTTCGCTACGAGCTAAGCAGTTACCCGACATCTCTGTTTGATTCAGCACTGATGCTACGGCAGGCCAATAAGCCAGCTCTGGCCGATGCTATTTGGTCCAGGCTCTCTCCACAAGTAATTAGCGAGAAAGTGCCGTGTGTTGCTGACGTACAATACGTGCTGGATGGCGGAGCACTTCTGCACAGAGTGGTATGGCCTACTCTCGGATCCGCGACTTTTGAAGAAGTGTTCAGTCTTTACTGCAACTATGTCACGAAGAAGTATGGCAGGCCAATCGTCGTCTTTGATGGGTATGACAACAGCACAGTGTCAACGAAGCAAATGACACAGCAAAGGAGATCATCGGGCAAGGTTGGGACTACCGTGACATTCGAGGAAGACATGAAGGTCACCACGAAGAAGGACGTGTTCCTGGCAAATACCAAGAACAAGCAACGTTTTCTTACCATGTTGAGCAGAAGTCTTAGCCACCGCCAGTGTGAGACGCGCCATGCAGACGGCGATGCCGACCTTCTTATTGTGAAAGCAGCTGTAGAGTCCGCGAGATCCAGAACAACCATACTTGTTGGAGACGACACAGACCTGCTCATCCTACTTTTGTTCCACGTCGACCCTGATGGTCATGACCTCTTCTTCATCCCTGAGCCAAAGAGCAATTCCTTGCGGCGGCGTGTATGGAATATAAAGAAGGTACAAGCAGAGCTAGGGACTGAGGTATGCGATAACATCCTCTTTCTTCATGCGGTTCTTTGATGCGACACAACATCTCGCGTTCATGGCATCGGAAAGGGTGCATCGCTCAAGAAGTTTATCACGTCCTCTCATTTCCGGCAGCAAGCGAAGGTATTTCAAGGCATTGCAGCAACAGAAGAAATCGCGGCTGCAGGGGAAAATGCCCTTGCACTACTGTACAACGGAAAGGAAAGGCAATGTCTCGACAATCTCCGGTATCAACGTTACCAGGAAAAACACGCCACAAAGACCACCCAGATACACCCTAATAGCCTCCCCCCGACATCGGCTGCAGCAAAATTCCATAGTTTTCGCGTGTATGCCCAAGTCCTGCAATGGAAAGGGGAAGGAGTCAATGCCGAAGACTGGGGGTGGAAGACGAAAGACGGCCAGCTGATTCCTGTGATGACGGATTTACCAGCAGCACCAGACAACCTTCTACGCATAGTGAGATGCAACTGCTCATCGGGATGCAACACGCTGCGATGTTCCTGCCGCAAGCACAACTTGGAATGTTCTCCTGCATGTGGCCAGTGCAAAGGCTCTAGCTGCACAAACTCCTCTGTCCTGGCTCAAGAAGACTGTGGCAGTGACGACGAATAATATTTTAGCGTCACATGATTTTTTATGTATCAGGTTCGGAAGAACGATTAGCCTGTAAAATATTCGTTTTACCACTCAAGTCTGATAACTGATATCAAAAGCATAGTCTAATAAAAATGACTTGAAGTACCAGCAACTACTTTCATTCTATTCATAGTTATTAAAATAACTTTCCCTCTAGTACAGTGTATGTTACATTCTGCTAATCTTCTTCATTGGAAATTGACTAACGTTATGGGCTTATATGCGGACCTGGTTTCAATCTTACACATGACAAAAGACTAAATGGTTTTATATTACCGCTCTTATTGCAAATCCCCAAAACATCGGTAAAAAGTATGCTTTTAAAGAGCGAAATCAATCTACTTCCGGTCTCCGCCTTGTTTCCATGTCGCAGCAGAGCGCGAGTATCAATTATGTTTATTTTGAACGCTTTCCCGTGCTGCGATTTAGGGGGACTTTTAGTATGTTGTTCAAAGCAGTTGCATGAGCTATATTTCGAAGAGAAACCTTCTTTTGCAATTAGTGATGGGTCAATCCATAGGTTGACTGGACTAAAGCTGTGAACTGCGTATTGTAAATTGAAGTAGAAATAATGGTAAAGTCTTGATTTGATGTCATCTAATTAGCATTTTATAAATTCAAATCTCTATAACTCACTAACGCGACTTTAAAAACAAGAAATATTTCACTATTCGACTTTTCAACTTACATTGGGTTGATTAAAAGAAAAGAAAAATTGGGGGTTAGGTGCACTTTCATGAAGTTGCTTTGAACGATAACAGCCAATATAGTATTAAAATGTTGAATGTGTTTTCTACTCATTCAACAAGTTGAGTCAAGTTCCAACATCGTTCAGCATTCTAGTGTTGAGCAACAAATGTTGAACGTTTTTGAACCGCGTATCATTTGCTGACTTGCTTTTAAAGAGAACTTTAATACAAGCGCGTAAAGAATTGGCACTATCCGCAAATAACGTTTGCAATTATGAATCAGGCCACTTTATTTTTGGAATACGACTGGATAGTTAATTTAAAAATCGTGAGGTCATGTTTTAGTTATTGCACAACCGAATTGGCGGTGAATTGGTAATTAATAATCTTTTGTTCATACATTTAATAGTGATTTCCGTTAAAACTAAAATTATGCTTTTTTTATTATTACGGGTCAATTCAAAGACTTTAGAGGGCACCTATAAAGCTCCTGTGTGTTTTTTTAAAGGAGCCCTGTTGGATTAATGAGTTCGGAAGAGAGCAGTTAAAACTAAACCAAGTTGGTTTCAGCGAATAATAGTTATCAAACACATACGGCACCAATAGGTACTTTTCAAGGGGGTTCTCAATGGCATGTCATTCATTTTAATCCAAAGAAGCAAGTTCTGCTTCGTTGCCCTATTACAGAGACAAAAATGATTGTATACAATTTATAGACTTTATACAGATGCCGGGTGGAAAACCAATATTCCTATGGCTTAGTGCCTTTGTTAGCCAGATGGTTGATGTTTGCCTGCTAACTAAACTTTGGATAAAAAGCAACCAACAGCACAACTGAAAATCAGTCAAGAATATATCTAATTTGAATGTTATTGAAACAAGATTGTTATCGACTAATTAGCGACACATTTTAACATATCTTTAACATAACATATATGTAGGTCATAACCATTAATCAATTTATGTCATGTTTCGATCACTGTCCAATGCTGTGCAAGGTGCTCTGTTGATCTTTTAGATGAGATAACGTCACACGATAAGGAAAAGTTATATAGTGAAAAACTACCTAAACAGATGACTTATTTTACTTTGTACCGCATTCTATAAGCGGGACGTTTAAAAGCTAACAGGATACACTTTCCCGCCAAAATAAATCAAGTATTAAAAATAAGTCGTTCCTAAAAGCTTGAAAGCTGCTGTTGTATTGAAGTCTTGTTAGCACTTAATAATTGCGTCTGAATCACTGATCATGAGACCAAAATGGTTGAATAGAGCTGAAGAGCTGCAGTATTAAGATAATTAAGTGTGCGTTACAGCTTTCATCAGTTGACTCAGTTTAGTAAAACTGCGTAAAAAAATGGCGCCGCATACAAATGATAAACGAATTGCGTTAATCAACAATACAAACTATTTTTTAATAACTTTATTTTTTCATGGATAAAAGCAATAATAAAAGACATCGAACGCGACCAATGGCGTTGCTTGACTGCACGAAATTTCAGCTATACCTGCATGATTAAACAATTAAAACATATGTACCTAATTTAAACATAAGACAATGGCGGTGACAACCGCTACACATGTATTAAAGTCAGAGCATCTCAGTCAATAGCAGCAACACTGAAAAAAATCATCGCCGGCTTTGTTTCAGTCTAAGTGGTATTTAGATGTTGTGGAAAAACACTGCAAACACGACTCGGCTGCTATCAGGGCAAAACAGCTTTAGACCTGATAATAATTGTTTATTGATCCCCGGTTTGCGCCTTGGAATAAAATATGTACTTATTCAAGAAAAGCCAACTCGACCGTTAATAATTATTTTGCGCGCTTCAACATCATGGTTCCCGCCAACTGTCTAGCTCAAATGTTAAGCTAGTACAAGACATTTTGCTAGCGATTAACGCATCAAAATCTTCTCGGACCAGGTTATGTTTGCTGTATTTATAACTAAGAGTCTCAAAAGATAGAAAATTCGAACCGCTTTTAAGAGTTTGTAAAGCTCGCGAAAAATTGCATAATATGTAAACACCACTAACAGTGATGGGTAAATTGCATTCGTGAAAATTTTTTCACACAGTTATATAGTTATATAAAAACGCCACTGTCATAAGTGAAAAAGTTAAAAACTCTACAAGAAAGAAACTTCTTTGCATGGTTTTCGAACTTATTAGAGCTGCATTAAATATGTCTTTTCAAATGAACAGACTCTTGCGCGTCTTTTATATTGAGAATGGATAAATTTGAAACTTTAAGACCAATGTTTAGTTCAGGAGATTAAGTCGGCGCCGCGGGGAGGTACTCCATAATTTTAAAGTGGGTTAAATGGGGTGGGTCCGCACGAGTGTTCTTTTAACTCTCATAGTATATGTAAGAGAAGCGAAATTTGAACTTTTAAAAGAAAAATAAATGATATCCATATCCAATTTTTTGGTATTTTAAAATTGTCTCCCGGATGTTAATGAGTATTTGCAAGGGTCGCAAAAATAGATTGTGAGCTGAAAGAGTAGCGGTTTACTTTACGTATTACCACGGAAATCCTGAAGAGAACTGAGCAGAGACAGAACAACTTAGAGTAGGAGGAGTGATGGTGCTTTTTCTCCACGAGGAGAGAGAGGATAGAGGATGATGATCACAAAGGATGGCAAAAACTGGGCAGAAATTACATGCAAAGATTTCTCTTTCCGCGGAAAAATATTGAAGCGGTATATTCATTTTAGTCTTCCTGTATCACAACGCTCGTGTGACCCAGTAGAGAATAATCTTCTGTCTTAAGCTAATCTTTGAGATATACGGAAGGAGTACAAGTTTTTGTTACATTTATGTAAAAAGGGTATCATTTCTACAAAAGTTAGTACTGATCCGAAAGGATAAGGGGTTGAATCCTCGGGTGGGGCCTCCCCGAATGTAACTTTATTGAGCGGTCCCACCGGAGGAATTATGAGCCGTTTATAAATGTCAAACAAATCGTTGCTGCTTCGTTGCTCTTCAAAACGTGTTATATTTATTTCAATAGTCAAACGCAGGAGTAACCAAAATTTCTGTGGCCTTTTGCCCTGTTAATAAACTGTGCATAAATGTTATTCAAACAAATCATTTCTGCTTCGTTGCTCTTCAAAAGGTCGGATATTTATTTGAATGGTCAAATTAAACGTAAGAGTATGCTACATTCCTGTGGTCTTGTGTTAATAGACAATTACTCACTGAAGAATTTAAGAGCTGTGCATAATTTATGTCATTCAAACAAATTCTGTTTCGTTGCTCTTCACAATGTCGGATATTTATTTGAATGGTCAAACGTAAAAGGAAACAACATTCCTGTGGCCTTGTCCCGGGCCTTGTGCCCTAACCCTAACCCTACCACAATGACCAACCGGAGGAATTAAGAGCCGTCAAACAAAGTCAACAAACGATATCTGCTTCGTTGCCCTTCAAAACATCGGATGATTTATTTGAATAGTCAAACGTAGGAGAAACCAACAGTCTTGTAGCCTTGTGTCCTGTTACAATAGACAATTAATGTCCGGAAACAAAAAGTTACTTAAACGCGACTCTTCCTTACATCATGAAGGACCATGTAAATTTACAAAACGTATTGAATTTTCATCGATGCTCGATTAAACAATTAAAAGATTCTGATCAAAACCTTTGAACCTAAGACAATGGCAGTAACAACTACTACACATGTAGGTCAGAGCATCTCTTAACTGAACACTGAAATCAATCACTCAAAATTCATCGCCGGCTTTGTTCAGTCTAAGTGATATTTAGACGTTGTTAACGAAACTGCAGGCTCGGCTCGGCTGCTACCAGGGCAAAACAGCTTTAGGCCTGATAAAAATTATTTCGCGATCTCCGGTTGGCGCCTTCGAATTAACAAATTGACGACAATTTTTTATGCGTCTGTCCTCTTATTGATGATAAAATTCGTCATAACATTGCCAATTTGTTTTTTTTACAATAACAAAAACGCCAAAATCGTAAAAAACCGGATGAAAACAAGGTAAACATGACAAATTGCTGAATTTTATTCAAATTGACGCAATCATCGTCAATAAGTTTTCTCGCTTTCTCATTGGCTAACTGATAACAATAAAGAAATTTCATTGGCTAAAAAATTGACAGGATGACATCTTGCGTAAATTAAAATTTTATGTGTCTGTACTCTTATTGATGATAAAAATTGACCAATCAGCATGCGAGAATATCTTCAGTTATTGTAAAAAAATGTACTTTTTCAAGAAAAGCCAAGTCGACCGTTAATAATTATTTTGCGAGCTTCAACATCATGGTTCCCGCCAACTGTCTAGCTTAAAGGTTAAGCTGGTACAAGACATTTTGCTACCGATTAACGCATCAAAATCTTTTCGGACAAGGTTATATTTGCTGTATTTATAACTAAGTCCCAAAAGGTAGAAATTTCTAACCGCTATTAAGAGTTTCTTAGTGCGTGTTTGGAAAGCGCGCGAAAAATGGCATAATATATCAGTAAACACTACTTATGGGAATAAATCGTGAAAATTCTTTCACACAATTAGTTATATATAAACACCACTGTCATAGGCTAAAATGTTAAAAGCTTTCCACATGAAAGAAACTTGTTTTGCTTTCCGAACTTATTAGAGTATTAAAAATGTCTTTTCAACTGAACAGATTCTTGCGTGCCTTTTATTTTGTGAATGGACTAATTTGTAAACTATTAATACTAACCAAACGGAAGCTGTACAAATATATCTTGTTTGTTCAAAATACTTGCTATCTGACAATTAATCTATAAAAGCAAGGGCTAGGATTACAAGTGATGTTCTTTTAGTAAGACGATCCCGTTCTGCTTGGCCTCCCGCATGGACACAAAAGGTTAACAATCAATGTCCCTCCCTAAACTGTTAAAGGTTTAGCTTCTTTTGTCAAATAATTCTGCCCGCGGCATCCTTTGTCATTACGCCATTGGTTCCCAGCTCCCTACACAAAGGACTATAATCAATGATTCAAGTTGTTTGATTCATACCACTTCGGTCTTCAGAGTGAACGGTTGTGCGTTTTCCGGTGAGCAAACCCTCCTTGAGCAGACGAAGAATTCCTCGGAGAGAACAGCTTAAAGATTCACAGTTTCAGTGAACTTCAACCCAGGTAAACGTGCTAGTCTTGTATCTTCTGTTACTTTTTTTCTTTTCTTTTTAGCTTTCAATAAGAGAAGGAAACATTAAGCTACTTAACCAAATTGTGTTTCCCGCCAAATTTAAGAAATGAACGTTTGTAACAAGTTCGACCCAGAAATAGTGAAACTCGAAGAAAATGAAACTTTTGCTCGCGAATTTGTTGAAAAATGCTTCTAACAACATCTACTTAAGTCAGTACGGAACTGTTTTCTTTTTTAACAACAATAATACTTCCAATTTATCCTTGGTTTAAAAAGCTAGGCGCGTAAAGTAATTTTCCGCCAAAATAAAGAATAGCAAAACTAACAAGTAGTACGTCAGCTAGATCCCGAACATATTTGAGATTTTTTCTTTCCTCTTTATTTATTTAAACGCCTTCCAATACTTCTCATAGCACTGATTCCTTTTACTTTTTCGACAATCTTACTTATTTTATCGAAAAATTCCCGATTCTGCCAAATTTGTAGAGAGTCAAACATCAAACAAAAAATTCCTGCCTCAAAAATAATGCAAAATCTGTGACGTTTTTCCTGTCTGCTACACTTTTAGTCAAAATTGATACTTATCTCGTTGTGATTCACGCCGAGTGACATCTCGTTCTTCCACCTTTTTTTCACTATAAACTCGCGTTATTTGGTAACTGGCATTGATTTCGGTTTAACAATACAAATAGTGAAACATTTTCCATGTTGTTTTTTGGTAAAAGAGGGTAAAAGGCGCGCTCACAAAACTAACCGCTTAGACCATGTTTCAAAATTTATCGAAGCGTTTGCTCTCGAAATTAACAGTTACATGTGTACTTTAATATTAATTAATTAACATAAATTATAGTGCGCTTAAACCCGCATGTGTCGCTGACAACGATTGAACTAGAAGCAGCAATAGACCTTGGACTTTGTCTTCTACATCTTGTTATACTAACTAGTAGGACACTTAAGAGAATCCACATCACTGTTGGAAAGGAGTAGTGAACAGAGCCGCCGCGTAGCTTGGTATTGTGGTCTGCCCTGTTCACATTCGTCCATGGGTGGGGTGGGTGGGGTAAGTCGTGCACAAATGTCACACAAATATTTCTGCTTCGTTGCTCTTCAAAACGTTGGATATTTATAAATGGTCCAACGTAGGAGGAACCATGCCAACATGCTTGTGGCTTTGTGCCCTGTTTATAGGCAATTAGTATTCATCGCCTTTGTTTCAGTCTGTGTTATTTGGACTTTGTGAAAAAAATGAAGACTCAGGCATCTCACACTTACGTCCGATTTTACCTATTGATCAGAATTGTAAAGCGCGTTCGTGAGCACTTATCCACAGATAGGGCCTCCCACTTATTCAAACACCTGGAAGACTCTAAAGAATGCCACAGTTTTATGTTCACCCAATTGTTTCAATATTTTAAATCATGCTTCCACCAATTTTCAGCTTAACATAAAGGAAGCTTTACATATCAAATGGCAACAACCTTCTTTGAACCAACAGTTGTATCATGTTAATTTTAAAACTTTCTTTTTAATCACGTATTGTCACACATTCTTTCATGTATTTGTCAAAGGTGTCTTCTCTCATTAGCATTTTCATTTCCTTAGTATAAATTCAACTTTGTAACTTAAAATTTCAAACTGAAGATGACAAAGGATTGTCGAAACATGTCTTTTAAAATCAAGTCAGTTGTCGTTGCTTTAAAAATTATTAATTTTCGATTTATAGTTACATTACCATTTCTCCTCCTTAACTGATGGTGACTTTTTGTCTAGCTTTCACGGTTGTTTTTTTCCTCTTCTCGTGGAGGAGTTTAAAGGTTTTGTTAAAGAGTAAATTCACAATCAATAGTGTACGATTCCTTCTGAGATTATCATAAAATTCAGTAAAGGCGACAACATCATGCCACATAAAAGTGACAATAATAAAGTCATACACCAGAATTAATGCAAAATGTATTTTTATTCAAGCTATTAAAACATTTGTTCTAGGGGAGGGCCCGCATTTTATTGTCAAAATCCGACACTAGGGGCGGGAATGTGAACGAGCCAATCTTCAAAAGTTCAAATGCACGGGTGGTTTCCCAGGGGAATGTTGAAGTTTCCCGGGGGGGGGGAGTGTTTAAGTTTCGAATTTCTCTGCTCATAAATTCTACCTCAAAATAAAATTTCGTTACAATAAATTGTAGTTGTAATGCATTCTTGTTTTACATTTTCTAAACAGGTAGCAAATTGAGGAAACAAAATGCACAGCTTTATCGTTGGTCTGTTTCTCGTCGCATTTTTTGCCATGTCTTTCGGCGCCCCTGACCTCGCCAGAGTTGGGCGACCGAAAATGTTCCTAAGAGAATTTCGAGCGGCAAAAAGGAGTAAGTGTTCCATTCCTTTACTCGTTTGTGCGCGGCTTTCCGAGTTTTAATAAGTAACATGAAAAACATCTTTTCTCTCTTGGCCTTGAAAAACTGTGTCAGTGTTTTAATGCTCAACTGCAACAGTTGCGTGCCAGACTCCATCGTGAAAGGGCGGAGGTGTGGAGGTGAGTAAGGCGGGGGGGGGGGGGGGGGTGGCAGGGGCGGAGTGAAAATGTTAGAGACATTTACTAACCCTCCCCTTTATCCGCCACTGAGTAAATCAAAACAAACCCGAGGTATATAAAGTGAAAAAAAAATTTCCCTAAAGTGAAGCGAATAGTGCTAGAGTTATTTGTTTTGCAAACTTTGCTTATTTTCTATGTACCACAACAAATAACACTAATAACAAAGAAACAAAAATACAAGGCAGGGTATTGCGATTAAAGCAATATATGAATTTAGAAACTGATTTGAACATTTTGAAGTTTTGCGTATATTTGGTATAGCAAATGATGTTTTTGTCTGTTTGTTAATTTTATTTCCTAGCCGTCGCTGTGGACAAGGATGCATGCCTAGCAGCCCATAATAAACTTCGTGAAAAACATGACGCACCACCTCTGAAATGGAGTGCCGAACTGGCTGAACATGCGCAGGAGTGGGCTGATCATCTAGCCAAGAAAGTGGGACGTATGCAGCACGCACAGGGAACTGGTGAAGGAGAAAACCTGTTCTGGTCACAAAGCTCAGTAGTCGGCACATGTGAAGAAGCAGTGAAAGCCTGGTAAGCAAAAATCTAGCCTCGCAACAAGAACTTCTAGTAAAACCTGTTTTGAACCCGTCATCGTGTGTCAGGAATGTGACACATTGAACAATAAGCACTTAATGACTGGCTCTAACGGAAACAGTGAGTTTTGTTTTCCCGAGACCCCCATTGAGAGTCGAGGGGATACAAAACTCACTGTTTCTCGTGGGGCCAGTCATTAAGTGTTTTGTTATACTTCCCAACTCAAAAATAGAAAAATTATAATGTGCGACCATGGCTGAGATGAGAAAAAATGTGTGCTTGAAGCGGCTGGCACACAAATTTGCCGCGGTTTCAAGGCGCATGATCTGATCACGTGCAAGTCGAAAGTTCAAGTTGTTTTTTCCCTAGGGAGTTAGTGAATTTTGTTCGCCCTAGGGAGTTAGACTGTTGTGACCCATGGCACGTGACACGTTGTCCATTCAAAAAAGGCGTTTGAGTTGGGAGGTAAAGAAATACTTACAATCAAGCTCGAGATATATATGGGTGCGACATTTAGTGATAGCCACAGGGCAACAAACACTAGGGAGCTTACGAATCGACGACTTTCGCACGACGACGCCGTTGGATTGCGTGACATGCCTACTGCGCATGATTTTGTGGGAAGTTGCCGGCGTCGAGCCAAAATCGACGACGTTGTTTTGAGCAAATTGACGGCGTCGCCAAAACAGCAGAACGTGAGGTCAGTTTTCGTAGTTTTCTCTCGTTAATTCAGGGGATTCTGCCAGATAATTCAAGAATCACATAAATGTTTCTGACTTTTTGTCTGTTTTCATTCAAGTAACGCCCCAAAATATCAAGTAGAAATATGGCAAGTGAAACAAGTGAAACGCCAAGTGACACGAAAAGGTCAGGATGAGATTGCTGAATGAAAACTCGTTTATGTTAACCACACCTTATTGAGAGATAAGACATTTGCTTTTGTTTAACGAATTTTCAAAGAAATTAAAAGAGGTGTATATTTTATAGTCGGGTCTATAGTTAAAAATTAATAGGAAAATATTTTACTGGAAGCCGGGACTGGAAGCAATACACGCTGCTAAATTTCAAAAAGTTAAGCTTGTAATTCGATGAGTTTTTTTATTCTTGTCCTGAATCGTCTTTTAGCCAGCCTGAAGTTGTAGAAACACAAATTTGTCTCGGCTTTTCTGCTATGCGAGCGAGCAGATTGATTTATAGAGACATCTTACATAGGCTTGTAAATGCGGAAATGTCGGGCAATTTTCGTTTTCTAAGCTTTGTCTATTTTTGGTCGCTTCGGCTGTCAGGATAAGTCTGCCGTAGATATTTCGCATTTTAAACAATACACTTGTCCAGCTGTCCAAGAGATCCAACACCGCCCAACGATTTGTGCGCGCCGACCAACGTCGTCGTCTTCATTAGGAATCGTAAATTCAAATTTCTGCAGGACGACGACGCGGGACTATGACGTGACCCAACGGCGTCGTCGTGTAAAAGTCGTCGATACGTAAGCTCCCTACTATTGCGATGACGACGACTACTACTACTATTACCACTACTACTACTACTACTACTACTACTACTACTACTACTACTACTACTACTACTACTACTACTACTACTACTACTACTACTACTACCACTACTACTACTACTACTACTGCTACTATCACCACCACCACCGCCACTACTATTACTTCTAGTATTACTAATAATACTTCTAATAAGCAATCATTTCCAGTGGGAGAACAACGGCAGAGATTTCTGCTTGAAACAGTACACTGTCCGAGTGAAATTTGTCATCCTCGCAGTGTGCTCTCAACTTAAGCAGTTGAAAAAGCAACCTGAAAAAAAGTCAGGCTTGAACGGGATTCGAACCCATGTACACTGTCTACAATGTGTTAATTGATAAATTGCGGTAAATTGCTAACTGCCGTCATCTTTTAGAGATCACTTTTCTGATTTCATGGTTTGCTTCTTACTCAACCATTTTGTCCTTCCTTTAGGGCTTCGGAAGAGAAGGATTACCCAGCTAATCATCCACCGCACACATTTCAAGACTTCAACAGCAAACATCCTTTTGGTCACTATACACAGGTCTGTTATTTTATCCCCTAGCGTTCCCAGAGATGCTTATCGCAAACATGCTTCTTTTCTTTTTTCTGGGTAAGAGGAAATGAAAAAGGGTGCAATAAAAAACAAAGGAAACTACCAACTCGAGGGTACGGGCTTATTTAAGACGAGGGATTTAACCCTATTCCGCCTGGGGGGGGGGGAAGGGGGAAGGGGGTGAAGGGCTAACTTTCAACGTTCATAACCTTTTTATATGAAACCAAACGCCATCGAACTTCGTGACTTTTCCTAAAATTTATCTAACAACAATTTAGTATGACATTTCATTGATCGC
Source organism: Cladopsammia gracilis (assembly GCA_022457155.1). Classification (NCBI taxonomy): domain Eukaryota; kingdom Metazoa; phylum Cnidaria; class Anthozoa; order Scleractinia; family Dendrophylliidae; genus Cladopsammia; species Cladopsammia gracilis. The sequence continues at coordinate 328,353 of JAJGOT010000291.1, forward strand.
GTGACTTGATGTTTCCATGGCAACAAGATTATGATAGCCATGATTTTTTAATTTGCATATTTTTTAAACTTTAAATGAAAAAAAAACACGTTTATCGTTATAATTTTTACATTTTGTAGACAATTTTCCGTTTCTTTGTTGGTTTTGTTTAATTTTGAATTAAGTTAGACGGTTTTATGAGATTTTGGAGAAATCCAAGATGGCGGATCCAAGATGGTGGCTGTCTAGAACTAAGTACGTAATTACCACGTCATATGACGTCAACGTCCCATTTTGAGGACCGCAAAGGAAAAAGTTTTGAACATATTATTTACCGTCTGGGTTTCATTGTCATAGCTTTAATGCTCTTGAAGTTACAATGTGCCCCCCCCCCCCCCCCCCCCAACCCGCCCAGGCTCAGGAACTCAAAAAAAGCGGTAACACATGGTAATACATTTCTTCTTTTTCATTTCGTTGCAGGAAGTGTGGAAATCAACTAAATTTTTGGGTGTAGCCATTGCGACAAAGCAATCAGGCAGTATGTACGAAACCTTCATAGTGGCACGATATTCTCCGCCAGGAAACATGCTGGGAGCTTTTGAGAACAATGTTGAATAGCCCGTTAAACAAACGCTTCACGTGTAAGTCTATAATAAATTTTAATTCTTGAGCCGTACTCAAAACTTTGCTTCCTCCAAATAAAATCAAAGGCTCTTATGAGAATTGTTGAGATGTGGTGTTCCTCAAGGAACAATTTTAGGACCTCTTCTGTTTTTGTTATATATTAACGACTTACCAAATTGCCTGATGTATTCACAAACCAGGATGTACGCTGATGATACCAGCTTGACGTTTGCTAGTGCAGACGTTAAGCATATAAATGATTGCCTTAATTATGACTTAAGTAATGTATACACATGGTTATCGGCTAACAAGCTTACCCTGAATTTGACAAAAACTGAGTTTATACTTATTGCATCAAGGCAGAAGTTGTCACAATTTTCAGAAAGCCCTTCTCTTACTATAAATAATAACGCTGTAGAACAAGTAGCATCAGCTAAATCACTTGGAGTCTACATCGACCAAACCTTAAACTGGGAATGCCATATTGAAAATGTCTGTAAAAAGATTGCTTCCGTCATTGGTGTAATTAAACGGATACGGCATCTTATCCCATTTAACATTTTAATCAAAGTTTATAATAGCCTTGTTCAGCCTCACTTTGATTATTGCAGTGTGGTGTGGGGAAACTGTAACAAGGGCCTTTCTGAAAAGCTTCAAAGGCTTCAAAATCGCGCAGCCCGCATTTTAATGTCTGCGAGCTACGATAGTAATTTGGATGATGTGTTCCGGGCATTAGGATGGCGTAAACTATGTCATCAAAGATTAGAAATGAAATCTATCATGATGTATAAGACCCTACATGGGATGACACCAGATTATCTACTATCAAGATTTGTTTATCGCGATAACGCGAATGCTTATCGTTTAAGGAATACCGAAAACAAACTAGTTCTTCCACAACCTCGCACTGATTATCTGAAAAGAAGTTTTTCATACAGTGGAGCTCAGTTGTGGAACAACTTACCCACAGAATTAAGACTAGCGTCTTCCTTAAGCGAATTTAAGACAAAACTAAGTCGCCATAGTTTTTAAGTAAAGTTTTAAATAATATTTTTGAACACGGCCTCCATGAAAAGCAGTTTTTATTTTTTATATTGTACCTCTTATTTGTAGTTAGGAAGTTAGGTAGTTAGCTGATTATGATAATTTAAGCTGATGGAAATACCGTGTATAAATAAAGTTATCTTATCTTATCTTATCTTTGTGAATACCAAGCAACCTTCGGACCCTCCCCTCTCCTACGCGTTTTGCTCCACTGACCCCTCCCCCCGCCCTCCGCGTCCAATTCCTCACCCTCCCCTCCCTCCAACGCCGTCCCCATGGTAAAGGCAGGTGAGTATCACCTATCGCATTTCGAACGAGCAAACTATATGCGCAAGCCTTATGCACTGGATTCCAAGTTAGCCTAAAAATGTTCTTATATATTTGGTGTCCACTGAGAATTCAGGCTATTTAGGTTCTTAAATAGGTTTTTATTTTAATTCCTTAAGGTGCTTGCCGCTGGTCTAACAACTAGTCTATATGTGTGTAGTCCCTTTCTTCCTTATGTATAAGAAACATACAGTCAATTATGTCCAAAAAAAATAGGACAACAATAAGCAAATACATGCCCTGCTCTAGGCCGCGCTATATAAATCTATAATCAGTGGAGGCAATTAGAACAGTTTTCAATTGAGTGTTGTAAAACCAAAACCAAAGCAATTACCCTGACCAATCACAGCAGTTGTAAACAATCCAATGAACCAATCAGAGCTCGAAGCAATTACATGTCGGCGGCGCCAAGCGCGGGAAAACGCGTGCGAGCAAGTCACGATTGGTTTTGATTTTACTTCTGATTGGACGAGAAAGTGGCGCGAGATTTTTTTAGCCAATAACAAAGCGTAGCAATGAAAAACCAAAGCAATTGTCTAATTACTTTTCACAAGAACCTGTGTTTTTACTATATGTCATAACGTTTTGTTTTATTTCGTAGGGTTTCATTTAATCATTTCCAAGTTACCCATCAAAGTGCACGATCAAGGCTTTTCCTGCTCAGGGGATTCTCAACTTGGGGAGACTCCGATATAAAAATGTCGACGGGAATGCTTGTCGGAATGTTTCGAAAAACACTCTAAAAGGTACCAGAATCCGTTTGATGGGCGTGGCTCAAATGAGTTTTACCCCTAAGAGGTACCAATTCGATTTTGAACAAGACATGAACTGACACTTTGACAATATTGAATGACAATAGAACTATTTTATTGATGTCAGTCATAAATGAGACAACAATAGGTGGTTTTCACGTTACGTCACGGCGGCCATGTCGGTGTACACCTACAAAAGAATTTTAATAAACGTCTTTTGTTATGTGTACCAACATGGCCGCCATGGCCTTTGTCATTTGAGTCCCACAGGACTGAAGGTCACGTTAGTGAAAACCATCTATAAAAACCAGTTGTCTGACAAATAGAGCAGTTTTCAACTGAGTGTCGTAAAAATCTGACCAATCACAGCAGTCGTAAACAATCCAATGAACCAATCAGAGGTCGAAGCAATTACATGTCGCCGGTGCCAAGCGCGGGAAAACGCGTGCGAGCAAGTCACGATTGGTTTTGGTTTTACTCCTGATTGGTCGAGAAAATGGCGCGAGAGTTTTTAGCCAATCACAAAGCGTAGCAATGCAAAACCAAAGCAATTGGTAATTACTTTCGACACTCATTTGAAAACTGAGTCCCTGTCATATTTTTTCGGCACCATACCCTGAAAGGTACTGCGATAATTTTAAAGGCGGTTATTTTAGATTATAGCACCCTAAGCAGTACCAGTCTACAAACTTTGACCCCTAAAATGTTGCGACAAACACTCCGGTCGTTTTTATAACGGAGTCTCCCAGGATTTTCGAGTATATATAGATTATATTACGTATTAATAGATCAACCATTCAACCATTGGCATCAGTTAGAAATGAATTGGATTTGAAGCGGCTGCAGTTAACTTTTTAATACTTTAATTCTTCTTCAAATGAAAACTGGAGGTGACTGAATGTGAAATATAAAAAAAATCTCAAAAGTTATTTCTTGAAAAGATTTTATACAAATATCAACGAAGTAGTTGTATCTTTAATTTTCCGAGCTGCGCTGCGCCTGATAACAGAAACGACTACTACAATTTTTGCTGGTCTCAGCACCTTTTCTCAATCTTTCGGCTTTGCAACTTTTAGTTACCGATAGTTAATTTTGTATTTACTTTTGTCGACCAAAATCAAGGTTTTCACAACACGCTATCCGATTGTATAGCTAGCTATTCAGTCAACCTTTTGTATATTCGCTTTCATATTGTAATCATGTTTGGCAATAAAGTTGTTGCCGTTGATTTCCTTTCACGGTTTTGTTATTTTTGTGTGCGAGTTCCATCAAGGGACGGTCATGTGTCGTGCCTGTTGCATGCTATTGGCTTACTTTCATATAAAACTATTTTGCCCCCCCCCCTCCCCTCCCCTTCCCCCTTATCTTATTTTATCTTATCTTATCTCAGTCGCTTTTGTCTGACATTCGGTATAGATTTTGAACATTTTTATCTGAAATTGGGATACGTTACCTTCTCTAGTCTGTAATTAATGGACTAATATAGACAGGATAGGGTTTTTAGCAATTTGGCTTGGAAAAGACAAACTGAAAAGACAAGTTTTAAGGGTTAGCTAGGTTGAAATTGGGGAGAGGGAGGGAGGGGTTCCTCAGCAGATTGCTTTTACCAGGACATTTACATCCAAGCTGTGATTTACTAAAATTATCTCACAAAGGGGGGGGGGGGGGGGGGTGTCACGGGCACACCCCAGGACCCCCCTAGCTACGCCCCTGTCCGTCCTTCCGGTAAGTGAAAGGTAACTACCATGTAGCTTGCAAAAGGAGATGCAACGAACTTTGCTAAACATCCTCATGATTTTATTCGTAAGCCATTGGATAAACATTACATATTCACACTGTTTCACTTTGAGATTGACTATACTCCACGTTTTACTTGACTTTATTTTAGACTATAAAACTCAATTCTTATATATGGATTACAGTTAAAAAATCTATAAATTAAACTAATTTATGGGTTAACAGCATGAAAGCATTGTTGGCAGGCCCAACAACCGTGGTTTTCACATTTCCACACGGTGAAGTCGCGCTGCAAAAGATAAACGAAGAAATAAGTAAGAACTAAAGATACCTTAACCCTTTAGACTGCCAAAACTCAAAATTCAAGAAAAATCCCAAATTTCCTTTTGTAAAATATCAAAAAAAAAAATTGGCACCACGCAAAAGTACTGCCAAAGAGTTTTCTTTTGAATAGTTACATCATAGGATTTTATTGACAGACTCAAAAGTTAGAACTACACTACCGTAAAAAAGAACGCAAGCAAAATTTGGGTATTCCTAGGAGTTGGGGAAACCTTTTGCGCACTCTATAGCTATGTGTTGGTTAGAAAACACATTAGTTTTAGTCGGATAATATATAAACTCACAAGCTGCGAGGCGGCATAGTTGTTGTAAGCATATCTTTTGTCTCCACCGGGAAGAGCCGCGGCTACAAAGCTATTGAGTTCCTCCAGAGGCGACACTTGAATGGCCGGGGACTGTAAGGAGGCCTGGAATGGAACCTCTGATGCATTAGGTTGCTTATCATCATTTGCGATATTTCCTGGCTGATCCTTCACCCCAGGCTCATCAACCACGGCCTTATAACCTGGAGAAGAGGCTGTGGCTGAGTTGCTTAGTGCAAGAAGGGCATAAGCCGCATCAATTTCGTCTGGGGAATATTTCTGTTTTGGAAAAAGGAACATTCATAAATGACAAAAAAATCTTCTGACTTATTGTGAATATCAAATGACGTGACCAAAAATGTCTGTTATTTTTCCTTTTTTGTCCTAATCGCTTTGTTTCAGTAGTTTTGAATTAGTTTTGGTACTCGTCTAATCAGAATACTACAACCAAAACCAACGATGACTCACGCGCGTTTTCCCGCGCTTGGAACTCTTTCCGTGTTCTGATTGGCTCATTGTAAGGGCTACCTCTGTTGTGATTGGCCAGAGTGGTTTTGGTTTTACGACACTCGACTGGAAGCTTCTCTTATTGGTGGAGAAAGTGGCAGGAGTTTTTTGTAACCATTCGCAAATAACGCGTTGTAATACATGTACAAACGAAATTTATTAAACTTAAGTTCGACACTCAGCACCACCATATGTTATGATTAAATTTGATCAACCCGCATATTAACTCATTTTAACACTTCTCGAAAAATGAAATTATTTTACTAAAGTTCTTCTCACCTGTTCAGTGGCATTGGGGTTATCTTGTTTGAACTGATTGGTTGGTTCTTTATTGCTTGAAGTATTCATGCTGGTGGATGCCATTTCAAATCTTGAGCGCAGCCAACAATGCAAATCCGGGTATCTTACAAGAAAAGTGATTTCGTTGATTTTAACGTGCGCACTTTTCAGTCTTTTCACATTTAGCGAAAAATAAATTTTATTTTCTCTAAAAATCGTTAACTTTCTTTAAACTTTATGTTTCTGTTAATTGAGGTGATTGAACGCTTAACCATTTCACTGGTAATTATACTAAAGTAAAAAAAAATCACCAAGCTCTCTTTGCAAACTATCTAAACTATTAAACAACACCACAAGATTAAAAACTGGGGCCGGATTCACGAAGCCCTCCAAAGTTAAGACATATCCTAAGTATTGTTTCTTAACAATAGCCTATTGTCAATTTCAACAATAGGCTATTGTTAAGAAACAATACTTAGGATATGTCTTAACTTAGGAGGGCTTCGTGAATCCGGCCCCTGGTCGTTAGCTCTGATTTGAATGGTCATACTTTAGGATTTTGACCACAGAGTCAAGATTAGAGCTATATTATCCGGCGCGAAGTTTGACCTTTACGGGAAAATGTAAATATCAAAATTCCTTACCTGAAACGCAGCTGTATTCAGGATAAATTGGGTCTTTGTACGAATTGAAATTTCAACTTTGTTGCCATGGATATTGCGACATCAATAATGGCGTAAAGTTCCATTTAGAACCGAGCGTGCGTGCGCGCACTGACACTCCGTGACGTAACCATTCCCATCAGTAAAAAGAAAACGGTTTTAATACTCGTGCAACGGTTGTATCGTATCATGATCATGCTATTCAGAGAAAACAGTTTTAATTTCTACCATCACCGCAAATAACCCAGTATTTTTTGGTTTCCCAGGGTTATTTACGGCGTTTAGATAGCGGTTGCATCAGTTGCCCGCCTTATCATTGTCTCATTCTGTTATTTTCGTTTGCTGTGAATACTCGTGAAGACCTTGATATTTTGGTTTCCATTTAACAGCACTTGTTATAAATTGTTATAAAACCACAATCACAAGGGCGTGTTAAACTTACGTTTGCTGAAGTTGATCGAGGCCTGGAGCCCGTTTCTCGAAACTCCCGGTAACTTTTCGGGCCCGAAGCCAAATATTGAAATCAAAATCTAAAGAATAAAAACGCGGGTCCTAGCGAACAAACCAGTCCATTATGTTTTGCTAACTGATAGTTTTATCGTATTATCTGCAAAACCTTTGAAACCTCGATCTTCAATGAAAATAAAACAGCTTTCCGGGCCCGGTAATTACCGGGTCTTTCGAGAAACGGCTGACTGGTCTCTATTGTCGTGTTGTTTCCTTAGACACTGAGAAACTTAACTCCACATTGTCTCTCTCCACCCAAGTGTATAAATGGGTACCGGCGACAAAATGCTGGGGGTAACCCTGCGATGGACTAGCATCCCATCCAAGGGGGAGTAGCAACATTCCTAGTTTCTTCAAAAAAAATTCTAGTTGCTTCATATCATAGAAACCGGGCAATAAGCCCCGGCCATGTCGGCCATCTATGACTCGTGTGCGACTTTACCTTGATTCACGTCTCGAGTAAAAGACACCAACAATAACGACGTTGATGGTAGTATTGTAGTACATTCACACCGATTACTATTACTAATTAGAATAATTTCAAACAATACAATTTTATTCGAATTTTATTTGCCACATCATTTACAAAGTCAGTTCCGTTAAGACTCCTTTCACACTCTCTGTACTTCAGTGGTCCTGGGGTTGAGTCCGCGACAAGTTTCCATATGTGTCGGCCAGTGTTTCCCTTGGCATTCCTCTCCACAGTAACAAGCTGACCAACACCCACTGCACATGAAAAGACGCGAGGCAGTCAAGCTGCAATTGGTACACACCTAAGAGAAGATGAGAAATCAACTTTACTAGAGTCTTTGGAATCGGACTTGTGCTCAGATAATGCTAGCGTTTTGTACAAGAGCGGTTTTCAATTGAGTATCGAAAGCAATTTCGTAATTGCTTTGGTTTTGCATTGCTACGCTTTGTGATTTGTTTAAAAATCTCGCGCCACTTTCTCAACCAATCAGAAGTAAAACCAAAACCAATTATGGCTCACACGCGTTTTCCCGCGCTTGGAACTTTTTCCGAGTTGGCTCATTGTAAGGACTGCCTCTGTTGTGATTGGCCAAAACCAATCATGACTTTAATCACACGCGTTTTCCCGCGCTTGGCGCGGGCTACATGTATTTGCTTCGAATTCTGATTGGCTCATTGGAAAGACTACCTCTGTTGTGATTGGCCGGAGTGATAACTTTAGTTTTGATTGGAAACTGCTCAAAATAAAACAATTGTGTTTAATTAATTATAGCGCTTAGCTGCAATCTTTTCATTCTGCAAATTAAATGAAATCCTGAAGTGTGTCATGTCAGTACAGCGAAATTTAGAAAAAAGATTAGAAATATTAAAGATTTTCAGTCGAGTTTTATCATAAGCTCATACCAGATAAGCTTCAGGTTTTAAATATAGTAGAAATTGAAATTGATAAGTGATAAGCTTCTGGTTTCATTTTTTTTATCCTGATTAGGCGCTCACGGAAGTAACCTGAATTAAGGGTTATCTTGTAAGTCAAACGGTTATGGTTATCATACCATATTCCTTTGCAAAAGATTTCTTTGGCGTCGCATTCCTTCCTGGATTCCCTCTTTGTGCGCTCGTTCCAGTTCCTTTTTGTGCTCTCGGCGTGTGTCCTCCATTGTCTTTTTGAAGTATTCTTTCACCGTCTTCGCCATGTTAAGTACAAGATTCTGGCAAGTCGAGCGCACAGCCTGTATTTTTCTTGCACCTCTTTCTCTCTCATGTTGTAGTCGAGTCTCTGTGGAAAAAGTGGAAAAATTGTAAGTATGTAACTTATGATGATTCCGGCCTCATAAATAAAAGTTGACGAACAATGTTACTTTTTGAAACTTTCCCTGATGTTCACTGTCAAGCATATTTTCAGTTAAAAAAAATGCAATAAAAACTCAAGTTACCGTGCTCACAAATGAGATGTGATGGACTGAAGTTTCTCTATTTATTGCTGTTAAATCAAACGCGTGCTTATTTCGCTTTATACTAGTTTTTGAAATTTTATTCGCAAAATCCGAAGGTCTACATTATCGTACATTATCACATGGATAAAGAAAGAGAAAGTCATAAAATATAAAACAAAAATAAACTCACCGAAAGATTCAAGTTGATGTTCCAATAGCTGTTGAGGTTCAATGTTTACTGCTGTTGCTGCCTCAGTACCAAAATTACCAGCCACTTGAACTGTCACATCTCTCATCTCACTCAAAAGGCTTTGACAATTCTCAAACAGCTGTTCGAGCTGGTTAATATAAGAATAGAAGCAAATACTTTAACTGTCGATCTGATTGAACACAACTGGCCTACTCCTAGACAAAAAAACTCCTTCTTTCCCTGCCTAACGGTCTTTTCAAAATCGATGCCAACATCTTGCCCAGGAAATACAAAATTTGCTGCTTAAACTACCGACTGGTGCCCATGCCCGATTCAGTGCCCATGCACAATATTTTAATCTTGTACCCAGTATCTGAGCGGTGTGTTCAGTTGAGACATAGGTCTTTATAAAAAAAACATTTGTAAATAAGACATCATGTGCTCGTGCCCGCCGGGCACAGCGGTGTTTGGACATCAAGTGCAAACGCCGCCAAGGTTGTTGCAATTTTTTCGTGAGGCTGTCCGCTTCTTCTAATTTTTAAATACTCGTTTGGAATCAGTTGTAATAGAGTAACCGATATACTTGCCTGTTTGAACTGCTTTAAACCCTCTTGTGTCCTCTGGTCTAGCTCTATTTGACTCATTTCTTTATTTAAAAAAAAAAAATAGAAACACAGTTGTTGCTAAAACAGTCTTTTTAATTGGGTATATGGTATTGAGACTGTTGTGTTATGTGGAGTTTGTGCATGATGACTAATAGGTAGCATTGAATTTTTTCATTTCACATTTATTTAAGACGCTGTGTAGTTTGTTGCCTCAGGAGGGATGACTGCGTTCAGAAACTCAAAAATAATCAAATTTTCTCTCAAAATGGATCTTTCCTTCACCATGATAACACCATTAAATCCGTGATTTAGTGCGCGCTATTATAAAGACAGTTTTTTCTTAGTCAGGGACCGCGGAGGGGGAGGGGCTGTTAGGGCCGCGGCCCCATCACTTTTTTGCGAATCAAATACATGTACTATGATTTTATTCCTTTTTTCGATTTTCAATATGAAAAAATTATTTTCAATTGTCAGCCCTCCCACTTTTCACCTTGCTCCGCGGTCCCTACTAGTGGCACCCGTAAAAGGCCGCCGCACACTAGCCGATTTTTTGTCTTTAGAACGACGATTTTTTGTCTCGGTTCACCGCACACTAGCCGACAATGCTCGACAAGACGTTTTAAGATCTAGCACTGCCAGATATTTTTTTGTCGGCCGACAAAAAATCTTAACTTGTCGGCGTTCTAAAGACAAAAAATCGGCTAGTGTGCGGCGGCCTTAAAAGAAACGAAAGCCGAAAAAAAGTTGATATCATAATGCGCTAATTCTGGATTCCATCGTTGTGTTTGTTTTTTTCATATTTACAAGTAGTGTTTTGCTTGTAGTTGTTATTGTTAGTCCGCTATCTCACCAACTTTACGACTTTTCCTATAGCTAATTGTTGTTTTATGCCCATCCAAAAAAAACCCGCTATTTGTTTTTACGGCCGTTGTCATTTCCTATAACAATGCGTGCTAAATTATTGTTACCTGTTTCTGTAGAGCTACCATCAGGGAACCGAGGGGCTCTTTCCTCAGGGGAAGCCATAAGTGTAAACAGGAATTATAGCTTGTTCGTTTTACTTCAATCCATTCACTCAGAAGTAACCGTTATTAGTTTCGTTGGATACACGCGACACGTACAACTCACGCGTCTCGCGCGCGCGATGGCGCATTTTAGTAGACTGCGCACAAAGTAGCCAGCGGTTAAAATATTGTGTTTTCAAGATGGCGGCAGATTTGGCGAGGATGCGGAATATTGATCTTTTTATTTGTTTTGCCCTGTGAGGTGAAAAGCTTTTTAAAACAATGAAAATTAGTGTGTGTTTTCTTGCGTTTGCACTGATTTCAAGATATTTTATATGCAGGACTAGTGGAGGTAGGAGCTATCGTGTTTTTTTTCCTTTCTCGGTTAAAGCTTCCTTGATTGCAGCAAACTGATCTGCAGCAGTTATAATATTCATGCTTTTTTGCGTTCACTTCTCCAACTGTGCGTAACGCTATCGAAGAAGAGATTTAATAAAGGTAGATGGAAAGGCTAGATAGGATGAAACTGCTCCACGAGAGGAGTAAATTAAAAGGTTTAAGCTCGTACAATATATCTACATGTTAATTAATTTCTGTTGTTTACTGCTGTATGGCAACCAACCAGGCAACCAGTGCGCGCATGATAAGTTGATAGATGTATGTTATACAGGGTAAAATTCCTTCAGACCACCTCAGGGAATGTTAAGTTTTCATTGGCATCTTTTTTTATTAAGATAAAACATTGCATTTAAAGTTCCCTTTCTCTCAAGTTTCTAGTCTAACACTCTAAAAGTAGATTCTTTTTTTAAGGTTAATGATTCTTTTTAAAAGAAAATAATTTCTTATTTAAAAAATCTCTCCGACAAGATTCTTCGTCACCAGAGAAGAATTGCAATTCTTCTGAGAAGAAAAATAGTTCTCTTGGCCAGAATATTTTTTCTTCTCTGAAGAAATTATTCTCTTTTCACAAGTATCAATTTCCTTGATTCAAGAATGATGAAGAATAAATATTCTCCATCAAGGAATAGGAATTCTCATTCTAAGAATAGAAATTCTTCAATTAAGAACTCTTCTTCTGATAAGTATTCTCATTTCAAGAATGATGAAGAATAAATGTTCTCCACTGAGGAATAAGAATTCTTATTCTAAGAATAGAACTTCTTCAGTTAAGAACTCTTCTTCTGATAATTATTCTTATTTTAAGAATAATAGTTTTTCCTTCTAAATTAATAATTAGCATTCTTCATATGAGAATTATTGTAATGAAAGAAATTGCTAAATGATTACAGTGTAAGTTTTAATTGAGTATACAGACTACATGTACCTTTATTTGTATCTTTTCAATTTTAGCCGTAGTAAATATTGACTTAGCTGGATTCCAAGGAGGTATACTGAAAGTGCCAGAAAATCAGGAGGAGGGAAATATACCAGTCATTCTAACAGAGGCAGTGAACACTGTAGAAGTAAGGGGCTGGATTCACGAAACCCTCCTAAGTTAAGACATATCCTAAGTATTGTTTCTTAACAATAGTCTATTGTCATTCCAACAATAGGCCATTGTTAAGAAACAATACTTAAGATATGTCTTAACTTAGGAGGGCTTCGTGAATCTGGCCCAAGATTGTTATGACTGTAATATACAAATCATATTAATAATAAAAATACCGTAAAATTTCAAAAATAGGCCCCGGGGCTTATATTTTTCAACGCACCTTTTTGAGGGGCTTATATTCGGTAGGAGCTTATATACAGAGGGGCTTATTATAGGAGGGAAATTTGTGTTTAGAAATCAGCTGGGCTTATAATTGGAGGGAAATTATTTTGTGTCTGCAATTTTTCAACGTGCAAAATGATAATATTGGAGCATTAACTAGAAATTTGTGACAACTTACGGTATGGTAATCCATATAGTAAATATGGTGAAAAGCGAGGAGCACCAGAGGGAGTTTGGGTTCAGGGCGGTGGGATTGAACTTCCTTGTAAATACTTTGTCTATGGACAAGAGAGAGTGAGGAGTGAACTACGTAAAAGACAATAAACTTTGACACTTCTTCCACAGTGGTTCAGCGTACAGATTTTGCTTTGGTTTATTTTGTATTTAGGTGCAATTCCCAAATATAACCCCAGGGGGCTTATATTCGGAGGGGCTTATTATAGGAGGCTTTTTTGCGTTAAGAATCTGAAGGGGTTATATTCGGAGGGACTTATTTTCGGAATTTTACGGTACTTACATATGTATATTGTGCATTTTCTACATGTAAATAAGTAAAAATAAAAAATTCTATAGATACCAAGAGTACTTTTGTATGGCCGACTGTGAATTTAGCAAATACATGTATTTAGTCAGGTCTTTAAAAGACTGAATATGCAGCAATCAAATGATTGTTTTATCCTACAATTATTGCAAGTCAATTGCTGTAAGGTCCTGTTTCTTTGTCCCACCACTGTCAGTGATAAATGTAACTAGTGAGAAGTTCAGAAAATATCCATACCCCCTTCCTTCCCCTCCCCCCACAGAAGGTTTTTCCACCCCTCTAAAAATTCCATTTTACAGTAGCTTCATACTTTCCTTCACATGTAAAAGTTTTGTTTTTTCTACCCCATCCCATGTAATTTTCAGTGATGTTCCATGGGGTGGGTAGGGATATTAATTTTTATTTCCTTGAACCATGCAATATGTAAACTTGCTACTGTATTTTCAGGCCACAGTTGTTTGCAACTCTTTAGAAAGTGGTCCTAGTCTTACAACTATAGAGTTTACAAATACCTCAGCTTCTGTTGGCACAACACAAGTGGATGTTACATTCAGGTAGATTATATACAGCTGTATGTAATTACAGTCGAACCTCTCTACAACGGCCACCTTCGAACAGACCTTTCTGGCCATTGTAGGGAGGTGGCCGTTATGGGGAGGTTATCAATTAGAGGATTTGAGTGAGTGAATGAGAAGTCTGGACAAGAAAACATGGCTGTTGTGGAGAGGTGGCCGTTATGAGGAGGTTATCAATTAGAGGATTTGAGTGAGTGAATGAGAAGTCTGGACAAGAAAACATGGCTGTTGTGCAGAGGTGGCCGTTATGGGGAGGTTATCAATTAGAGGATTTAAGTGAGTGAATAAGAAGTCTGGACAAGAAAACATGGCTGTTGTGGAGAGGTGGCCGTTATGGGGAGGTTATCAATTAGAGGATTTAAGTGAGTGAATAAGAAGTCTGGACAAGAAAACATGGCTGTTGTGGAGAGGTGGCCGTTATGGGGAGGTTATCAATTAGAGGATTTAAGTGAGAGAATAAGAAGTCTGGACAAGATTAGTAGAGGTTCTACTGTATATAGATTATCACGTTCGTATCAGAAATCAAATGAGCGAGGCTTTGCGAGCAAGTGAGAATTTTTTTAACTATAGTTTAATGTATAATAATATACATGAAAAAAATTACTCAATGCTGATTGGCTAAGAGCAGTGCAGTTCAAGTGTAACACCGGTGCAAAAAGTGTAACACCGGTGCAAAAAGTGTAACACCAGTGCAAATTACAAATAAAAAAATTGATGCAAAAAATTAATGTTTTGCAAAAAAAGTGTTTTTTTTTATGCAAAAAAAAAAAGAAAAAAAATTTTTGCAAAAAAAAATTGCAAGCAAAAATGGGTGCAAATTTTTTTTCATGTATAATTATTAATAATTAATCATGGTTTTTCCATTCAATTTGGGATTAATTTGCACTTGTGAGTTTTTCAAAAAGCTCAATTAAAAACTCACTTGTGCAAATTAATCCCAAATTGAACTTGATACCGTGTGATTTCCTATACTAATTTTCTTTTCTAAGATTTATTACCATAATCAGAGACAACAATGAAACAGAAATCAGACTGGTTTTAAAATTTTCAAACCAAAGAAAGATTTAAACCACAACATACACATAGAACTATTTACCCATTCTGTGAGTATGCAGATGCTCTGCCATGAATTAGAGTTTACTCGGATGATGTCATACTGAAAAAGTCTGCCATATGAAAAATACAATCTGCATGCAAGTCAGACACCATACCAGAGCACTGTTGTACCCTTGGTTACTGGAAATGAGAGATATAGAAGTACGTTTAGCCTGTCTGCAAGTACCTTATGATGTGGTCTTAGTTACCCTCTTTGAATGTGATAAATATTCATGTTTTGACAGGATAATATCACCTGGTAGGCCTGTCACAATCCAGTGTTCAGCTCAGAGTCAAGGAAACAATACACAGTTTACGTTATCTGCATCCAAAGGAAATAATGGGTAATTTTGCATATATATTTTAAGTGCATTATGGAATGAGTTACCGAGTAAAGGATTGACTGTTCAGCACTTGCATGATATATAATAGGCCATTTCCAAGTTACGTTATGCCTCGTTGTCAAAGCGAGGCTAGGTGCACAACCTTTCATATGGAAATGAGTTTTATTTGCATTTGAATAAAAACTCATTTCCATATGAAAGGTTGTGCACCTAGCCTCGCTTTGACAACGAGGCATAACGTAACTCGGAAATGGCCTATTATTTGGAGACATTATTTTGACTTGTAATAAGCCCCACCTCAACTGATTACGCATTTCCTCCTCCCTGTGTAGTTTTCAGCCAGTAAATCAATATTAGAGAATATGACATTTTTTTTTTTTCATTTTCTTATTTTTATCAGTAGCAATCTACAGTAAATGTATTACTGGTTTTCGATCATATAACAATTTAGAGGCCTTCTGGATGGCCAAATCTCATACATAACATGTACAAATTTCATGAATCCTAGATTCCTACAGGAATCAAGTCTTCTGTTAATTGTAACTTTCCATTGTGCCTATCTTCTCGAATATGGCAAATGTTAAAAAGATGAATCTTTATTTTTTCTTGGGAAGATGTAAAAACAGTAAGTTTAAATCTAGACAAGAAACAAATGCTCATGCAATGTCCAGAAGTATCATTATTAAATTATTGGTGTTAATTGGTGATACACATCATTTCTTGTTCCCTTTTAGTTGTCGACAAGAATTTTGGAAAAAAAATTATTTCGTTTTCTCTGAAATTGATGATTAAGTAATGATCCACATAAGAAGGAAAGTGCTAATGGCAATGCACGATGGAATGTTAACTTTTTTCATTGTTACAACTAGTGTTCTCATTCGCCTAGACTCAAAGACCACTAAAAAGTTAAGGTTTAAGGTGCATTTTGTCAGATATTTTAAAGGTGTCTAGTTATTTGATACCCAGTTGCACAACATGCAGTTTTTAAAAGAAATTGAATTTGGGGAACTTCATAAAAGAAGCAAAATTATTAGCTATTGTCTTCTGCTATTTTGATTGGTCAAGCATGAACATGTCCTAAAATTTATTTGTCACAAATGGATTTTCTCTTTTTTTATACTGAAATAAACTGTATGGTTATGAACCATCAGCTCCTCCCCTGTTCTTGAAATCAAAGATATTCTATGTGGGAAAGAGCCAATGCCACAGAACAATAAAGTTTACTGTAGTTCTTGTATGTGGAGTATAACTTAAAAAGAAGCCATCTCTCTAATTATAATAAGTACCCTTCTTTGAGGCATTGGTATATGTCATTTTTTATGGTGTACAGATCAACTGGTCCATCCATGACATTGTTATATACCACCATACTGTATACAGTGTACAACTTGAATCTTAATAACGTTCACTTTGTACTTGTCTGGTTTTTCAGTTCTTTACGAGTAACTAAAGCACCAACTCTTCACATTTGTGCTGATGTTGTTTTGCTTCACAAGTATCTACTCAAGTCAACTGTTCAAGTGCAGTTCAGGTGCTGGCTATTGTTTGTTTTCATTTTTATTAACTTCGCCAAACTTGGCAGGGACATCACGACAGCTTGCGCCAGTTGACCGTTAGCCTGCATAGCAGCCATCAGGGAAAGGGGAACTGGGAAGAGAGGGAAAGGATTCTGATTGGCTAATAAGTGCTGGGTGGTAAACACAGTAAAGTCCTGCATGAAATCAACTGTGCGTAAATGTGTGAGCTAGATTCTGATTGGTGAAAAGGAAAATCGGTGGGCATAATGCAGCCCGGTTCTTAAAGCAGGCGTTCCTATCCCTTCTCACCTGTCCTTTTTCGCGCCTCCTTCCCCCTCCCCGTTTACACCTGCCATGCAGGCTAATTGACTGCGCCGGGCCCACAACTACATGTACATTCCCTTACCCCTCCACTCCCCTCCCCTCCCCTCCCCTCCCCTCCCCTCCAAGTAAAGGTTGTCTCTATCATACTCTTCTGAGTGGATTCAATGATGTCCCCAACTGCTTACATGTAGTTACTTTACAAAATGGAAAAGAAGTGTGCATAGGAGCAGTATGAGACAATTAATGCAGTGTCATCTTTAACCACAATCCTTTTCTAACCTATCCCTAACCCAGCAAACAAAACCCTATAAATGTCTTCAGGTTGTGTTGTTGCTTGTTATTTATTTATTTTTTTTATTTATTATTTGACACACAGTGAAAGGATAAAAGAATTTGTGGTTGATGTCATTTGTTCTTCAGTTGAACCTGAACCTGGTTAGTTAGCAAGGAATACATTATTGAAAGCCTTAACCTCTTATATGTACATGAACACAAAATAAGAGTGCCATTTTATAGGTAATACAATGGTTTCTAGGGGTATTTGGGATAAATACCTCAAGTTATATTTCAAAATTGTCCCAAAATATGATGAGCTGCTTTCAATTGGTGAGTCATATTTTGATATACAGCTCGTCTCAGCCAATCACATTTCAAAAAATTTCTCTGCCAGTAGTTTAAACAGTGTAAGTCTGATTCCTGCTTGTTGAATAAGCACGTCAAGTACATGTACATTTGTATCAGCAAAAGCACTTGTAAGTGTACAGGAAAGAACAATTAATCCTGTGGGAACTGGTGTGAGATACTGTAACACAAGAACAAGCAGAAGCAGAAGAAAAGAAGCTGTTTACTCAAACTTTAGAAATTCATCTACTGACTGAAAGGTCAGAGGTTGGCTCCAGATATTTTGGCAGGGCAGAATTTCCCTGGCCGGCCTTTTTTGGAGTGTTGTTACCTTAATTGTTTGTTTATTGTTCTGTATGTGCAGGTGGGCCTGCAGTGTTACAGTTAAATTTTACAGAAACTTCTGTTGGCCCTGATCTTACTACAGCCCAGGTATTAAATAGAATACTATAAGCTAATAACTTCCTTTAAAATTTATAGCAAAGTTGCAGTCAGGAGTTGACATAGTTAACAAATAGTTTTGATGCTGAGACTTGTTTTGTTTCTTAATTTCAAGATGTTTCAGCTAGTCCTAAATAATCCTTTGTCTTTTAGATGTTGAAACATTTGATTGTTGTTATTGTTGCCTACTTGTAGCACACGGTTTGCTCATGCACTAAAGCAAGTCATTGACACATTATGAAAAAAACATAACCGGCTTATGCATGTACAAGCCAGGGGTTGGGTCAATCTTGATTGTTTTTTTGCCTTATTAGGCTGGTTTTCACTAGCAACGGAGTCTGACTGTGCAGAGTCTAAGTCATAATCTGGGGCATACAACCTGTATCTAGTGAAAATCAAACAAAAGAGTGTCAGTCATAAGCAGAGTTTTCAATATTATTTTGCTTATAATTCTGTCACTTATGATCTAATGTAAACAAGATTGTCAGTCATAAGTAGGGACTGGTTTATTTGCTTCTGCTTGCGACTTCGACAATCTAATTTTCACTAGATCATAAGCAATGGAGTCATAAGCGTAGTCAGAAGAATCTGATTCCATTGAGCTTACAACACTGTCTACGACTCCATTTTTTTTAAATTTTCACAAGGTTGTAAGCACCCTTACACCTCGATTAGGACTCCAACTTGGACTCCATTGCTAAAGCCTTAACAAAATGCCTATTAAATTCTGGAAATGACCACGTTTCCATCCCAGCTGCAGACACTGTTTCCAAATTCACTTTTAGCTAAAAAATCTTGGTGCAGGTTTAAGACAAATGACATGTATTTTTGCATCCTATTTAAAAAAATATATATATTATAGTTGAAAATAAGACAAATTTCAAGTTTCCTCAAGTATTTAAAAAAAAAGTACTGCTCGATAGCATCTATTTATTTGTCATTTTTATTTAGGATTTAGTAAACTTAATGTTCACTTCAACAAATGAAGTTAACACTTAATATATACATACATACGTTTATTCAAAGCATTAAAAAACAGATAAATACAAAGAATGCTTTAGAAAAGGGAGTTTAAGAGGTTGGCTCTATGTAAAAAAGCTCCCTAAAGAAAAAAAATCTCAAAGATATTCTATAAATATTAAAAAATCTAAAAATCTAATGTTAAAAATTTACATACAAAGGGTAATTAGAATAAAACTAACAAGAAATAAAAGAAAAAATACTACGAGATATTTAAAAATGATCCTAAAGAACATTTAAAACCTGAAAGATTTCCCGCCTCGACAACCCACTCAGATAAATCATTCCATTCTTTTACCTGAATGATAGAAACATTTTAAATGAATGAAGGAAACATTTTAAAACTTTAATTTCATAACAAATTATTTAATTTGCTGCAAAACAGTTTACCAATATCTTTGGAATGATTGAAGGTTCCATATGAGATTGTGGCACTTGGTTCCCCTGTACAAGTGATATGTAGAGCACAGTCCACCAACTTGACAGAACTGGTGGTACCACCAAAGCCCCCAGTTGCAACAGCATCGACACTGTTGGCAAACCAGACAGTTACCATCAGTGTGAACACATCAGCTGTGACAGCTACCGTCCCTGTCACAAGTGTGCTGGCAAATTCATCAGTTGTGGGAGGTGGCGCTAGGAGGAGAAGAAGAAGAAGCATCCTCTCTAGTAACAGAACAGTATTTCAGTATCAGTTTAACACATCAGCAGGTAATACAATTTTAGCTCAATAAATTTTATTTTTCAACTTGATGTGAATTACATGTATTACTGTATCAGTTGAACACTTCAGTGGGTACATGAACCACAAGTAGTAACGTAGACACCCAAGTAAATATCTGTGTAAAATATAAAGTATAAATATAAGTATGTGTTTATGTATGTTTTTGTATTTACAGGGCTGTGCTCTAGCAGTGCCCAGGGGCCTCAGGCTCCTTACTTTTATCTTCGGGTGACTAGTAAAACTAACTTTTGCATAAAGCTTAAGTGCTGGGCACCCCAGGTATCATAGTTGGGAGCCTTTGGGCTCCCTGTGATTCTTCTAAGAACACATCCTTGAATTTATAAGCTGCTCTAAAATTTACCATGGGTTCCAAAGGGTTTTCTTTGGTACCGGGGTATTGTTCATTGCATTCAAAGAAAACTCAAACAGGTTTTGGGTGAGTGAAATTCCATGCAAACATGTTTTTACTGTAGACGCACATGTACATGTACACAACTCTACAAATATTTACATGGAATGTAGACAATGCATGACATTGTGCAATCTGCATAAAATTACTACAATGACTTCCTGGACAAAAGAGACACATGTTAATGTCTGACATGTCAGACTGGATGAACAAGTTCAACTTAATACATGTAGCAGATTATCATAATTATTGAAACAGTGATATTGACTTTAGAAATGTTCTTAAGGTACAGGTTTTTTTTTTGGTACATTTGCTACTTTCTGGCCTGAAGAGAGATTAGTGAGAGGAAATATGATTTTAAACAGATAGAGCAAACAAGAAGACAAAAATCAACAAAACACTGTCCACACACACAACACTGTGGCATACGGTACATTATAATATGACCGTACGGCCCCGCTAATCCCCCCCGCTAATCCCCCCCCCCCCGCTAATCCCCCCATTAATCATTTTAGATCTACAAATTTTGATTCCTAAATGGTACAACAAGCTTCCTGCTCATTTTTTATATGGGAGTCCCCCCCCCTCCCCTGAAAGCAGGGGGGATTGTTAGCTTCAAGCTTTTAGCAATGTTTATCAGTACTTTCTGTATTCTTGTGTGAAAGAGAACCTACACTCCACTTTCCTTCGAAGCGGTTTCATCAATAGCTGATTACAATATTACATGTTGTTTACTCTTTATCTGCAGGATCTCCTGTTACATTCGCTCTTGATTTGGCTCCATTGCGGATACTTCCACCAGCTGGCTTCATCCGGGCACCTAACGGCACCTTCAGGGCCTTCCTTGTATTAGACCAACCAGCGGACAACACTGTGGACATCACCTGTTCACTGAGCACCATGCAGCCTGGGGACGACTTATACAATACTTCAGATCTGTGTTCCAGTCCACCGACCGTGAGATTTGCAAATGACACTGTGGAGATAAAACTGAGCAAGAAAGAAGTACAGTTTGAGGTTAGTCTTACAGTTGCTGTTAAGTTCCGAAAGCAAATTTCAAGAGAAGTTTCATTCAGTTTTAGTAACCTTTTACTATCGTTACTTTCGGTGATGAGGAGAAGAGGTTGCTACTTTTGATGACAAATGTTGAAACCTTTGTAAAATGTAGACCTGACGGTTTGAGAGTACCATGGTTCGTACAATCTTGAAAAGGTCTTGAATTTTAGCAGTCGTCTTGAAAGTCCTTGAATTTGGTTAAGGTCCTTGAAAAGTACTTGATTTCTTTATTAGGTCTTGAAAAGTCCTTGAAATTTTGGACTTTGTGTAACGCCTATCACTTTTCTGATAAATTAAATTATTTTGCTACGAAAAATGTGACCACCAGCGACTTTTCAAATCCGAAAATAACTAGCGAAAATGTCGGCATAATACGTGAATGCGTACATGAAGCAAAATTGTAATCTTTGCCTCAATTTCATTCACCAGGGGACAAAAAGTTTCGATTCGTAAATAAAACGTAGTCCTTGAAAACTACTTTTTGTCCTTGAATTTTATTTGTCTGAAGTTGTAGGAACCATGGAGTACATACAATGCCCTTCGTCGGAGACAAAAAGTTATCAAATAAACATAAGCGTTTTATAAACCAAGGAAACCTTTGATAATAGTTCTTTTATTGTTACGGAACAAACGCCCAAGTAAGGATTAAGGGGGTTTTCGATTGGCAGAATGCTGACGAAAACAGATCGCTTATCTGGAGATGTTGGAGCCATTGAATATATCCTATTATAATCTATCAAATATTTTTTTCGCGCAGGATTGGTCCAAACACATCACGTGATGCAGCTAAAACTGGGAATTATCCGATATTCCACAATTTTCAAAATTTGCGTTTTACGTTCGCATGTTCAGTTTGCGTATCAAATATATTGCTAAATTGAATCAGAAACCCACACATGTAAGTAGGTTATTGAATATAACTGATTGTTTTGAACAGACTAGAAACATTTTTGAACGCCAGCAGAATTATTTTGATGTGAACCGCTTGGCCAACTCTCCTTAACAGAGAGGCCTTATGAAAAAATATTTGAAGGATAATAAACACAATAACGTCCATTTGGATTCAAAAACATGTATGGATATTTGTCCTTGGACATTATATGTCTTGGGATGCCTTTACACTCTGACACTGTTTCTGGGAAAAGTGAGTGTTTATAAAAATCTCTTGTAGCCCCTGGCTACAATCCCCCTGGGGAGGGACTCCGATATAAAAACGATGGGGTGCTTGTCGTACCTTCCAGCGGTCAAAATGTGCAGATTAGTTCCGCTTAGGGTGCTTTAATCTAAAATGACCATGGCTAGAATTATCGTGATATCCCCCGGGGGGGGGGGGGGGTACTCCCATATATGAGCTATATAGGTATGTGCCGCTGTGAAGGGTATGGTTTTCAGGCAGTTTAGTCTGGGGTATGGTATAGTAATCAGAGATTTTGGTCTAGAATAGAGTATCATTTTCCCCGACACTGATCAGTTGCGTGAAAAATTTAGTCTGGACAAGGTTTACTGGCAAATGCATTTAAAAATCAGTACGGCGGGCAGTACGGCATTTTTACTGCCCCCTGTTAACTAATAACTGTGATAGTCAACAAGTTTCTGGAAAATAGCGAGTCTGGAATAGGTCTAGGATAGGGTAGGGTTTTTCAGTGTCTAGTCTAGAATAGGCTTGCAAAATGCAGCTAAAATGGTCTAGTATAGGTTAAGGGTCTCAGAGTCCTAGCGCCACACCCCCACCCAAACATTTGCAGAGTACCCCCCCCCCCCCCCCCCCCGGGCGTGGTACCTTTTAGGGTATTGAGCCGAAAAATATGACATGCGTTGTTTCAGGATTGGTACCTCTTAGGGGTAAAAATATATTTGAGCCATTGCTGTTAAACGAGATTCTGGTACCTTTTAGGGTGTTTTGAAAAATTGCCGACGAGCACCCCAGTCATTTTAGTATGGGAGTACCCCCATCCCCGCTCGGGACTACAATACTTGTAGAAGTTAGGTTAACGGTGTAATTTCCAACTTGTGCAAATCTTGACTGAAATATTTATTTTTGTGTGGAGTGGATAACAGAGTATCAAACTGTCAAGAATTGAAACAAAAAATTGTGTTTTACCGCAGCAAAATGAATTGTTTAAGAATATCAACTTGACATTGAATGGGAGTGCTGCTTGGCACACGGACAAGCTGGTGCGAGTCACGTGTTGTGGTCGGGATACAGGTTTGAGCGTTCGATATGTCAACGAGACAGCGGTAACTTTTATCTGGGTGGAAGCTCGTAAACTGCAGCCCGTTGATTGGAACAGTATCACAAGTAAGTATGGGGTTTGTGGTAGAGAAGAAAGAATAGTCTCGCTTTGTTTTCCTTGTACGTTTCCAGAGTTAAGTGATCAGGCCCTGGTTGTTCAAAAGGTGGATAGCGTCATCCACCGGATAAATCACTATCCAGCAGATAAGTCTTAACAAAACTCTGTGTGTTATCCGCTGGATAGTGATTTAGCCGGTGGATAGCGCTATCCTCCTTTTGAACAACCGATTCCAGTTCAGCTATTTTAAAACGTGCTATCTGGAAACCGACTTGAATATCAATTTTACTTTTTAAAACTTTGCGTTTAAAAGTAGGTTTGGTTTATAATTATTTAGCAACAGTTTGGGTCTAATAAATTTTCAAGGTACTAATGAGAGTATCGGACAATAACTTGTCAGATGATGTTGAAACTCCTTGAACAAAACAATAACAGTCTTCATCACAAGACGATAAGTATAAGGATCTCTAAACTGAAATGATAATAAAACGTTCTGTTTAGTCATCTGATAAGTAATAGTAATTGGACTGAGTGGAGTACAATTCAAGGAGTTATCGGGCGATTAATTTCAAATCGGCCGAGCGCGTAGAGTCAGGGGTTATTAACGGAAGAACTTTTGTTTGGGATGCGAGGCTTACATCAGTATATCATCTTTGAAGCCTCTTGCTTTAGACCATAGTATTTTAAAGTCTCATCAGTTTCCTGGAATGGACGTTTGGCGTGGATACATTAATAAATATATGATACAGCTGTAACTGATAATAATTGCAAACTAATCATCAAATGTTGATTTGTAGGCGGTCAAAGGAAAACCACACTTGTGTCTGATATTGATTTGACTTGTCCTTGTAACTTGGAGAAAAACTCCTGTGATGCTGGCTGTTGTTGTGACCAGGTATTAGGGAACTTAAGATACAGGCGTTTTCGCGGCGACGGCGACGTGATAACCGGGGTAGACTGGGTCAGAGGCTGCCGTTCTCGCGCCAAAATTTAAGTTGTTAAGATTTTGACGAGGTCCTTCGCGACTTCGTCGAGTCATTGAGGTTGCTTTGTGAATTTAAGTTGTTTCGCTGCCTTAGTATGGTTAGTTTCGAAGAGTTTCGTTTACTTCTTACTCTTTACTACGACGCTAAACTTATTAGTGATAAAGATTTCATAGTTCTGTATGAAATGTTGCAGCCGAAAAATCCTAGTTTTCCATACGGTGAATGTCCTCGCTTCGACCTTGAGAACATGAACGAAGCTGAGTGCAAGGCAGAATTTAGATTTGAAAAGAAAGACATTCCTGTTCTTGCTGAAGTTTTGCAGATCCTACCGGTGTAAAAGCTAGATAAGGAAAGCCGGGTGGATGGAATAAAGTGCCTCTGTATGCTGCTGAGACGGCTTGCTGACCCTTGTTTATCCTTGACTTGGCACCGTCGGTCATATCGATTTGTGTTCGGTCTGTACAGGAAAGAGCAAAATCGCTGTAATTATCTGTCATATCATCAAATGAAGTTTCCAAAAGCACAAAAAGGGACTTGTTAAAAAAAAGACAGCGTTTAAACTGTGCATAAGTTAACAATAAAGGGAAAATCATGGCAAACTTACCCACGTTTTCGGTACGACGGCAAAATCACTGTTGTCACGTCGCCGACGTGTGGGCGACGGCAGGAAAACATGCGCAGTCGACCTCGCCCCATTCCTAATCGGTCTTCACGTCGCCGTCGCCGCGAAAACGCCTGTATCTTAAGTTCCCTATTGCTGCTGCGCACGCAGTCTTGTAACATAACGATCATTATAACATACCTCAAGAAAAGCGCACGATCTGATAGGTTGATACATGTTTTGGTTTTGCCTTTTACGCTTTGTGATTGACTAAAAAATTTCGCGCCACTTTATATTAACCAATCAGAAGTAAAACCATAAACAATCGTGACTTGCTTGCACGCGTTTTCCCGCGCTTGGCGCCGGCTACTTGTATTTGCCTCGAGTTCTGATTGGTTCATCGGATTGTCTGCGAGTTCTGTGATTGGTCAGAGTAATTACTTTGGTTTTGGTTTTACGACACTCAGTTGACAACCACTATATATCTTTGTTTCTGGCGAGTTTCCGATAAATTATTTCGGCGTTGTATGGAAATATTCCTTGCTTGAGGTTTTGCTATGCTGCATCGTGGCAGTATTGTACCATTAACTTCAAATAACATTTCTTTCATACCAAAATTTGACTTATTGTGGTTCATTTTTTTAAAGGATTGTAGTGACTTTGAAAACAAGAGCTCCACTTGTATCCCAGGATTCTTTGGTGGTGCCACGTCAGAGAGACCTTTCGAATTTAGCTGCCAAGCCTCCTGGCCTGACTCAAGAGACTGGCAACCATTTCTCTGCGTTGCCATTAACAACAGTCCAATGATTGGCTACTTTTATAACGTCACCAGCCCTTCTCTAGCTCAGGACTCCGCTTCATTTAACACGCTCTCTGGAAAAAGAAAAAGGGACGTTTTTTCGTATGTGGAAAACGAAGAACGGCGAACAGCAATTGCAGGTGGTTTGTACACATTAGGGACAACAGTTAAAACAGCTGTTAATGCTGAAGACGAAAACTATGCTCGAGCTACGTCGGGCGTGTTGAATCTACCACAGACTGTTTTTAATGGCTTATGTTCTCAAAATACACCCGTTCGGTTTCTTGAAGAGGTTTCTTCTCGCTGTGTTCTTGAACTGGAAGAGTCTGTTTGTAACTCACAGTCGCCATGGAGTGCTTTGAATTATTTGATGCCCATTAAACTCAGTGGCATTCCGTGCTCATTTCCTCCCGCAGTGCTATCACAGGGAGGACTCAACGACACTGGAGGAACACCCGAGCTTGCGAACACAGAAGTGCGGTATTTCTGTACGGATATCACGGCGTATGTTTCCATGACAACCCGTGAATCGCAAGATTCGGTCACAAGTGACACTTCATCGTTGTTTGAGAGCGTTGCACAGGAAAATGCTGATCTCGCGAGGTGCGCGTTTGATGATGGCGAAACTCTGCCTCCTGCACCGGTTTTCAACAAAACAACAAGAATGTGCGCAAATGTGGTAGTCAAAGTTGAGTACGAGTTTGAATGGCGTGAAAGACGAATTGACGCCGTAAAGGCAATAGTTACACTTGGAAACGTTCAGATTCCTGCAGCAAATACAAAGACTAGTCTGGTCACTTCTACTGACGCGATTAACACCATCAGCCAGAACTTTTCTGCGAAGTTCATTCACACCCTGAACGCTTCAAGCGCCCGCGATACATTTCAGCGGTCAGGGAATCCAGGCTACCTGCGCGGTCGGCCAGTATTGAGTCGACTGGAAAACAATTCAGGACAAGTGAGTAAGCTTTTCAAGTCAAGTCAAGCTTTATGTTAAAATCAAATTTGTCTTATCACTAGCATTGAACGCTTGTTAAAATTGTCTTTAAAATGTTTTTTTGAGGAATATTTGTCTTTCTGTAACGGTTCTGTCAACATGAATTTCAAATTTTTAGTGAATATTTCATCGTAACATGCTACAGTGAATTTTAAAGCTTCCAATTGATTTCTGAAATATTTTCTGGTTAACCCTTTAACTCCCAAGAAAACCAAACATCAAAATTCAAGAAAAATTGCTTTTTGTAAAATATTGGAATGCAAAAGTACTGCTGAAGAGGTTTCATTTGAATGGTCACACCATAGGATTTCATCAACAGCATCAAAAGTTAGAACAAATGGTACCATGCAAAAGTACTGCTGGAGAGGTTTCATTTGAATGGTCACACCGTAGGATTTTGTCAACAGACTCAAAAGTTAGAACAAATGGTACCATGCAAAAGTACTACTGAAGAGGTTTCATTTGAATGGTCACACCATAGGATTTCGTCAACAAACTAAAAAGTTAGGACTACACTTCATGTCTCCATGTTAACTCTGGGAGTGAAAGGGTTAAAAGTCAAACAAACATGGACAAAAAAGCCATGTTCCTGTGTAAATTTTACTGAGAAGAACTGCCTCTATTCCTATAAGATCAGACATTAAAAGAACTGTAACTAATTAACCAACCTCGGCCCTAGGACCCTCTCAACTTTCGAAATAACGGGTCGGGCGTAATCTCGTCCCCAGGGTATTCTCCGCTTTGTCAAATTCAAAATGGCGACCCGCTTAATCGTTGTTTGAACCCAGCCCAAGCGTCCGTTTCTCAAAAGTTCCGAAAACGTTTCAGACCCGAAAAGCTGTGCTACATGTATGTGCGGCATGTTTGCCAACAAAGACTCGACTTTCTTTGAGTTTGAAAGCTAAGCAATAAAATCCTAAGTTAACGAAGAACGCAGACAAGACCCAAGGGACGAGGTTGCAAATTGACAGTTTTTCAGCTCTCTCTCTCTCTACCATATTTGTTTTTACTGATTTCTTTTCTAACTCTTCAGGTTACAGCTGGTAAAATCCAACTTTGGTCACCAGGCCCTGAAAGACTATGCGCGAAATCCACTCTCACCCCAGTCCTTTATGGTGAGGATGCGTTTTCTGGCTGTTTACTGCGGTTATCGTTTGAGGACATGCGCAACTGCTCCTTGTTGAGGGAAATTGTATTAACCAATCAGAATCGCCTGATTCAAGCTACGCATGTTGGTAGCCGTGGTAACGCTGAACTTGGGGCTCCTGATGATTGGCTTCCAGTAATAAGGTAAGACATTTCAGAATACAGAGGTAAGATTGTGGCTCGATCACATACAGTTTATAACAATAAATTGTCGCTTCTAGACTGCGTTAAGCTCATTCCAGGTATTACCGCTACCCCTGGAACTGTGCATAATAGAGAGTTGTCCGTATTATAAAAGTTACACTGTACCAGAGTATTTTTCTCTCCTCGCACCTCAATTTATCGTGAAAACTTTGTATCCAACAGAATCGGCAGAAGCTGACGGTTTGAACGTCAGCCTTCCGTCCGAACGTGATTCACTTTGGCGAAGGGTTAACGCTTGAAACGTGAGCTCTTAAATGTGTTTACAGTGGCCAACTTACTTACTCAGCTCACTTGATACCAAATTGCAGTGTTTATCTCTCTTACGCCGACATAGCATCAAATTTCCGTTTGAAACTAACCCTTTATCAATTCGACGTTGTTTGAACGGGACGGCATTTCTGAAATATTTTAAGACTCTTGACAACAGGAAATCTAGGAAGAAGCGATGGTAGTGGTTTTTGCATTGGCAGGACTGAACTGTTCTCTTCGAACTGAACGTCTCTCTATTACTGGCAGTTACTCAGACAGAAACGAAAAAGCCCGTTTCGAGGGCATCAGTTTCTTTTTTGTAACGTGGAATGATAAAACTCGCTATAACATATGTTTTATTCTTCTGTTTAGAGAACCGATTAGCAACTATTCAGAACCCTCGTCAGAAGAAGGAACATGCCCCGGCATTCCTAGCGGGATTGTAATTGAGATGCTTGTGACGGATGCCGGGAAATACGCTGGCGTACCTCAGATGGAAATAGTGGGCACAAGAATCAAGTAAGCGGAATTACTGTATTTAAGTGCACATAGAACCGTGCGGTTTATCACTGGCTCATCAGTATGTATAAAGAGGCTTGTGATCGGTAGGCCAATCAAACGAGCACGTCCAGATGGCCTGTGTACCCTCCCCTCCCCTCAAGAAAAATCGGATCTTTCTTGAGGGAAGGGTTGGCTGTACACAGGAAATTTTAGGCAGATTTTGGCTTTGCCAACGGCGTGTGCACAAGGTTGAGAACGACGTCGTGTTGTGAAGATCATAAATTGGTGAACTTATGCAACAGAACGGAATGCAGAGGGAATAGGACGGTAAAACGTTGTGTGGAGAGCGTGACCGGTAATTACTGATATGTTTTGACGCAATCTGCAGTTAACATTGCTGTGCTCTTGTTGTTGACTATATGAACAATGAGAAGGCAAAGTTCTGTCGGAAATTTTTTAAACATAATTACTGTTACGCTGGCCACACAAGATTTTGCCGTCCTCTTCCACCTGCCGTCGTGTTGCATAAGTTCACGAATGCCGTCGGGATCGTGTCGTTAGGGCGTCAGCGCGCCGCGCGCACCGGAATTCGAAATTAGCTCTATTCCACATGCTGTCGCATCTTTATTTCATGTCGCGTTATCTTCGCTAAATCTGCCTATTGTTGTTTTAACTTTCGTCAGATTCCAGTTTAGCACATGGAATTTCAAATGTGTCAGCGGCGTGAGTTGTTCTTCTTCCTCCAACGACACCGATACCAACGTTACCCAGGTGGTACCCAGTTCCTCCGTTACTCCAACGGCCGCAGGTTCATCAGCCTCAGGTTCATCAGCCTCAGGTTCATCAGCCTCAGGTTCATCAGCCTCAGGTTCATCAGCCAGTGTTAACATAACTAACTCAACTGTGCCGCCCTCAACTTCGGGTTCAGACCCTAACTATGTACCCCCATCGCTCTTGCCATCAGCAACAGGTACATCAACTTCGGGTTCAGACCCTAACTATGTACCCTCATCGCTCTTGCCAGCAGCGGCAGGTACATCAACTTCGGGTTCAGACCCTAACTATGTACCCCCATCGCTCTTGCCATCAGCGACAGGTACATCCACCAGCAGCACCAGCACCAGCACCAGCATCAGTACCAGCATCAGCACCAACATCAGCACCAACATCAGCACCAGCATCAGCACCAGCAGTTTCATTATAAGTTCATCCGTCACGCCTGCAAACAACAACAACTCCAGCTCCCAAAAGAACCGCACGGAAGCCAGGAAGTATCTGCCTCATTTCCAGCACTTTATGGTGACAAGTTCGGTTATTTTCATCAAAGTGCCCGCCGTTAAACCACAGCGTGTAAAAAGGTCAGTCTATGCGCATGCCTAGAAACCCTAGTTATTTACAGTCTCGTGCCCAAACCAGCTCCTGCACTAACCTTGTTCAGCGGGTTTCTCTTAATGCTCTGTTAGGGCAGCGTTGAATAACGCATTGCGCATGTTCGTTACGTCACTGCTTTCCGCGTGATGAAAAAATTGTGAATGAGTCGGTTTCTTAAACCAAAATTTCACCCTTTTATCGACGAAAACAAAATTTCTTCCAACTGAAATTAGATACAATATTGTAGTGGCTGTCTAAAAACACACAGACTTTTTTTAACCACGAAACACGGTGCTTAACCAACAGCTTTGTTTATGGTACGTGAAAACCCCGTAAATGCCGCCCATTTTAAGTAACCCGCCACAGTCGGCGCCGGTTCTCCACGTTTCGCACCCCTAACCGTTTAGCTTTATTCAGCGCTGTCTTTGTTTAGCCCCTGTGGTTTCTCTGCAGAAGAGAGGGAACAGTGCGTATGTTCACCTTATTGAGTGGTTTTCAATTAATGTCGTAAATATAGAGCAGTGTTTAATTGAGTGTGGTAAAACCAAAACCAAAGTAATTACTCTGACCAATCACAGCAGTCGTAAACAATCCAATGAACCAATCAGAGCTCGAAGCAATTACATGTCGGCGGCGCCAAGCGCGGGAAAACGCGTGCGAGCAAGTCACGATTGGTTTTGGTTTTACTTCTGATTGGTCGAGAAAGTGGCGCGAGATTTTTTAGCCAATCACAAAGCGTAGCAATGAAAAACCAATGCAATCAAACTGCGCTATAACCAAAGTAATCATTCTGGCCAATCACAACAGACACAGCCACGAAACCAATGAACCAATAAGGTCTTGAATTATATAGCCGGCGCCACGCGCGAGAAAACGCGTTCAAACAAGTCACAATTAGTTTGGCTTTTACTTCACAATGGTTGAGAAAGTGGTGCGCTTTCTTGCAACCAATCACCAGGCGCAGTAATGCGAACAAATGTCAGGAAAGGTGTTCGCTTTGGAGAGTTGGTCGCTTACGATTGATTTTACTGTAGAAAAGAAATTCAGTATTGTGGACAAATGGCCGCTATAAAAGAGTCGGGTCACACAGCAAGGGTGGACTTTGGATCATTTGGATCAAAATGTGGTGGTGTTTGCTGTATTGCATGCAGCTTTGGAGAGCTTTGGAGAGTTGGTCGCTTACGATTGATTTTACTGTAGAAAAGAAATTCAGTATTGTGGACAAATGGCCGCTATAAAAGAGTCGGGTCACACAGCAAGGGTGGACTTTGGATCATTTGGATCAAAATGTGGTGGTGTTTGCTGTATTGCATGCGTGTCCGTTGTATTCAGTAATGGCTAGAATTTGATATCAACTGAGTCGATAAAGTAAATTGACCACCGAAAAGCGATTTAAAATCTGACATTTCGAACGGTAGCCCTTCACTATCCTGTGTGCATCTGCAAACCCCCGTCCTCTCCCTGCTTCGATTTTTCTTGAGGGGAGGGGGCGGCTGTACACAGGCTCGCTCTTATAGTGAATCCATATATTTTTGGATAAACCTACCCCGTTTATACCATTTGTTGTTGTCTCCTCGACAGGTCGGCGGATCAAAGTGGCATATGTTACAGAGATGTGTGTAAAGAAGAGTTGTTCTTCCCACTCACCGAGGCATATCAAGGTGAACCCCGAGAGAAAACCTTGGCTCTTTCGCTGTTTCTAATTTTCTTGGCTCTAGTTACCTTTGCTTTGACCAAACCTTGGGGCTGAGTGTCATCTTCTTGCAGCTGTGTACTGTTAGTGTAATGTTTACCGCTTCATAGCAGCTTTAGCGTCGAATCCAGTCAAGACCTTCTGATTCTCTCAAAACAAGTCCATGTTCATGTGTCTCCCAAGAGGAACTTGGAGAACGTTCATACGTGGATAAAGTGGGATCTTCATCCAATCGTAACAAGCCGTTGTACTTTGTTGGTGACCCAAAAGCGAGGCACAACAGTCCAAATGACGTCCAAATCGAAATCAGGCACTTTCAACAAGCCGTTCCCCTGAGTTTGCTGACAAACAACTTGTCAAGTTGGTCAAACGTCGTTTGATGAAATGAGCTTTTGTCGTAGAAAAGCTGATCTATTTAAGTTGGATTGTGGTTCCAAAATAAAAGAAAATGGAATTAAAAATTAAAAAGCGAGAGGTGAAATTGTTCTTTTTTCGAATGAAGTTTACAATTGATCAAAGTCTCCTTTGAGCCAACTCGTGAATACGAAACTCCCTAAATAAAAGATTTTGCAAACCTTCGTACCCTCCCCGGTCCTAGGCGTTTTGCTTTACCGACCCCCACCCCCTACGTCGAACTTCACGCCTTCCCTTTCCTTCAACGGCGTCCCCATGGGTTAGACAGGTGACTATTACATATCGCGGGCTCAATGTTCACCGACCCGACCCTTTCCTGGGAGTTTTGTTGTACCGACCCCCCACCTCCTACTACCAGCTTCCCACCCAGGTGACCATTACATATCGCGGGCTCAATGTTTACAGCCGAAAGAGCGATCAAGTGAAATTTCTACCCAAATGCAACAACTCGTTCAACGATTCGCGTATTCACGAGATAAACGGAGTTTCCACTGAGTGAAGGGAGTACATCTGGGCATTAGACACAAACATTTGAACATCTCATAAGCCGGACCACCCAAAATGCAAAGCCAAGGTGGATGCTGCTTACGGGAGGTGGTCGCTTTCAAAAAGGCCAGATCACTCAATGGGGGTCTTAACTTTGACTCATATGGACCTGCAGTTATTTCAATGCCGAAAGCATCTAGGGACGGACGATTTTATTTTTGAGGGGGGGGTGAGCAATTACCAAAAAGAAAATCATGCACAGCGAGCTAAAAGAAAAAAGTATCGAACAATCCCGAAAAAAATTCTTGCGCAACCTCAAGACGGAAAAAAAAAATAATTTTGCCTAAAAAAATTGCCCAACCCCCCTCCCTCACCCGACGTAAATAAAATGGTCCGCCCCTTCGTTGTATCAATAAAAACGCGAGTCTGTCTTGTTAACTTTTGAACGTCTAGTAGATTAATTCTAAAACAATTAGATTATTCGCTCTTGATTTCTGTGCGTAATAGTTGATTCGGGCTTCGCCCTCATCAACTATCACGCGATAGAAATCTCAAGCTCATAATCTAATCGTTAATTATTGGAGTTGTATTGTAGCACATTATTCAGTTTGCGTCTGCAGTGCCTTCGACATATGGGCGAACGGTCGCATGCTAGAGGTTAAAAAAAGACTCGTATGAGCCAACTCGTGAATACAAAACGCTCAAAATAAAAGATTCTGCAGACCTTCGGACGCTCGCCTCTCATAGGCGTTTTGCTCCACTGATCCGCTGAGTCCAACTCCATCCCCATGGTAAGGCAGGTGACCATAACATATCGTGGGCTTAATGTTTACAGCCGATCGAGTGAAATTTTTACCGAAATGCTATGACTCGTTCAACGCATCGCGTATTCACGAGTTAAAAGCAGTAGAAACTTCACATCACCAGCGTTAGTCTGTCCAGGCGTTCAGATAGTGGGGAGCGAAGGTAGGCGGCGCGCAGAAGAAGTATCCTCATCCCTTACCCCAGGACATTATTTCCATGCCACTTTTAGGGCGACGCTTGATATGTGTCTCTCTCGTGAGGCTAGAGTTTAGCCGCCTGTGGGTAGGGCTGTCCACAAGGTGCTCGGCAACTTTTGGGCAACTTTTTCGATTTCGGGCAACTTTTCCAATTTTGGGCAACTTTTCCAATTTTGGGCAACTTTACCAATTTCAGGCAACTTCTTCCTTTCTAAGACAATACCACCAATTAATACAAACCAACAGGCATATTAAGCACTAAGTGTTTTTTTTTTTTTTTTTTTTTTGCTTTTGGTCACAACCGTCACATGCAGTACAGGTTTGTTAACAGTACTTAGTAAGTGCACGTTGCGGAATGTGGAGCATTGGTTTGCCTGTGGTTATTAAAAAGGCGATTCAGGTGGTCAGCGGTGGGTGGATCTTTTTAAATTCAAAATGGCGGACAATGGCGGTGCCTCATCACATGCTCGAGTGCCTCTGAAGATTTTAAAAATCCTTTGGGTGCCAGACTGAGTACTCCACATAAGGCTAACATTTTCCGAGAAAGAAAAGTGCAGACTAACCCCGCTAGCATGTCAAAATTTATTTATTTTTTTATTAACTAATATTTTAATAGGATGCCCTTTCATTACATGATTTTCAAAGAGGTCCTACAAAATATAATCAATTATCTAAACACATAAATTAATAAATATAAATTTAAAGTCGAGGCCAAACGTGTTACGGGGCAAAACAGTTGTTGTAAAAGTTAGTTTTAAAAGAAGCGCTAGTAGTACTGTTTCTTACATATAAGGCTTGAGAGTTCCAGTCTTTAAGATTGACTGTTTGGTTAAGTGATATTGGAAGAAAATGAGAAATTTAGCAAGTTGTTAAAAGCTCAGGAGTCAAGGAACAGTGAAAAATGGTTCTTTGGTTGGGTAATTAGCAACTTCTCATTGCAAATATGAAAACGAACATTTTGGAAGATTTTGGAGCAACATTTGAGCAACTTTTAGAATGCTTGAGCAACTTTTGAGCAACTTTATTAGTAATTTTGAGCATATTTTTAACAATTTGAAGCACCTTGTGGACAGCCCGGTAGGTGGGGCCGGGTAGCAGCTAGGGGGCGCCCATACCCCTTCTGCGCGCCGCTTATTCTCAGTTTGCTCTCCACTCTCCGAAGACAAGACAAGACAAGATGATTTATTCAACTCAGCTCAGTTTTAAGAGAAGAAGAACGCTGGGAACAGACTAGTAAGACGTTTGTATTTTGTTTGTTCTTTATCTTGGCTTCAAGATTGAATTTCTGTCCTCAGTATGTGTCCTTCGATCAGTCTCGATCAACGAAGGAGTTCGCAGGCATCATTCATTAAAAAAAATATTTCGCAAGTAAATAGCGTTTATGGGGGTAAATCGAAGGAGAAAGAGGATTGAAGCAATATACAGTACGAACAAGATAAAATCGCCTTATGAAATGGAAAATTGTGACCTTTTTGTATCATTATTATTACGCTTTGCTCACGCTTGTGTTCAGATTTGTTTTTGGTGGTTTTTTTTGTCTTTTGTTAGTACGCTTGTATAATTGATTGAAATAGTAGTTTGAAGTCTCCATAAAAATTTCAAAAGAATGAAACGCATCAAACAGAGGTTGTGTTAATCATAAAAGCACCTCAGTCGTGGTATAAATGTTGTTATTACGTGCAAGGTCTTTCTATTTCGCGCTTCTGGATTCGTTCGTTGAAAGAGCGTGCAAAAAGAATCGCGTCAAATCTGTAGTGTGCTTTTCAGCGATTGGCTCTAGTTCCTAATCCATATTCATGTAAAATTGTAGAATTTGCCAGAAAGTTAGCACGGTCGTAGATGAGTCAGGACGCTGAGATGTAAGGATGGCGTCCTTCTTCTCTTAAATTAGGAAGTCACACGGAGGGATTAAAACGAAATGAAGTGAGTCGTCAACTGGCATGTACATGTACACAACGGAAGGTGAGGCCAGTAATGGTTTTGGACATTATTGTTTAAATGTTGTCCCGAAGACGCGGAGACTTATAACTTATCAATGTTGTCCTTTCCTTACATTTATAGAACTTACACGAGGACTGAACAAACAAGATATGAATCGCCGGAGTAAAGAAGTCTTCAAACCAGTTCAAACGAAGGTGAGCCCTTGTTTCAGACATTAGAGTTTAAATTTTGTCCCATTAACTTAAATAACATTCAAAGTGTTGTTCGAAAGAATTACCACGTGTTTCTAGAACGTCCGTGCTTGGCTTCATTTGTTAAACATAACTGCCACAATATGTTACTTCCAATGCAAGCTGGACCAGCGCTGAAATAAAGATTCTTGGTTGCCAAAAAACAACAGAAATAATTAAGAGAAAAGTTTGGCTTCTCAATTGGAATCCGTCTACGCCTATTAACTTTGTAGAAGCAGCGTCGTTATTTAGTTGTACGGACAATGTTGAACTTTAAATTTTGTGTTGTAACGTTCGGTTTTCACTAGCGGCGCAAGCACAAGGACAAATGCTTTTATTTGCTGTGACTAACGTTTGCATTTGGTACTTTTCATGATTCTTGTGTATATGTTTATAGTTGGCTTTCTGTCTTATGGAAACTACGAAGAAAATTAGCATATTCTCACCAATTATATCATATTTGTTTTCAGAATAACTAACACAGTGATGCGAAAAGAGGAGGGAAGAACCTTCAGAGAACAGGCAAGATGGGATCATCGGAGTCGGGAAGAAATGCGACAAAGATAAGATGTTTTTTTAAATTTAACATTAAAGTAACCAAAAATGGTGGCTGACCAAATTCAGTAGTGTTCTGGTAGAAGATTTATCAATTGTGTTGGTGAAGTCTAGAAAAAGACCAATTCATACAGAACCACCTATAAGAGTCGCAGGCCGATAATAAACAATTAGGAACGTACTGCTCAACAGCTGTCATTTCAGAAGTTAGTTATTCATTACAAGAAAGCTTGACTTGTAGGATTTCATCTACCTTGCACAACGCAATAGTAGCACAGAAAAGTATCGCTCAGTAGCTCTCATTTCAATGGTCACACTTCAGGATTTCTTCCACAGACTCAAAAGATCTGAAAAGGTAGAGCATGATAAACACTCAGTACCACAGGAAAATACTACTCAGTAGCTTTCATTTGAATGATCACACTTCGAAAGTTGGAATGACCACCTTGCACAGGATAATAAACAGAACTAAAGGAAAATACTGCTCAGGAGCTTTTATTCGAATGGTCACACTTTAGAATTTATCCACAGACTCCAACGTTAAAAACCACTTAGAACAGCATAAGAAAAAGCACCCCCACAGGGAAGCACTGCTCAGTAGCATACGTGTCATCAGTCCCATCGCACACACAAGGATTTCATGATCCGTAAACTCAAGTTAGAACCACCATGTACATCATAACAAACAGTACCACAGGAAAGTACTGCTCAATAGCTTTCATTTGAATGGTCACACATTAGAATTTCATCCACAGACTCAAAAGTTAGAACCACCTTGTACAACATAATAAACAGTGCCACAGGAAAGTACTGCTCAATAGCTTTCATTTGAATGGTCGCACTTTAGAATTTCATCCACAGACTCAAACATTAGCACCACCTTATACAGCATAATAAACAGCACCACAGGAAAGTACTGCTCAATAACTTTCATCCAGGCTCAAAAGTTAGAACCACTTTTTACAGCATAATCAACAGTACCACAGGAAAGTACTGCTCAATACATGTAGCTTTCATTTGAATGGTCACACATGAGAATTTCATCAAGACTCAAAAGTTAGAACCACCTTTAACAGCATAATCAACAATACCAAAGGAAAGTACTGCTCAGTAGCATACGTATCATTAGTCATCGGACACAAGGATTTCATGATCCGCAAACTTAAAAGTTAGAACCACCTTGTACGGCATAATCAACAGTACCACAGGAAAGTACTGCTCAATAGCTTTTATTTGAATGGTCACACTTGAGAATTTCATCTAGAATCAAAACTTAGAACCACCATGTACAGTATAATAAACAGTATCACAGGAAAGTACTGCTCAAAAGCTTCCATCTGAATGGTCACACTTAGGCCCGGTTCAGACGCCGAACTTTTCATGAGCCGAACCTAATACCTTGAATTAAGTACATGAAAAGTTCGGCGTCTGAATCAGTTAAGAACAGCTATTTGAAATTGGAACGGCTCAGCCGTTCTTTCCGCCTGGCTCAGCCGGGAATTTCGGCTTTGGAACGGCTTTGATTCAGACGCCGAACTTTTCATGAGCCGAACCTAATGCATAAGTTATTGTAACGACTGGTGCATGTTCTGACATCTTTGCCTGAAAATCGCTGACCTTTCGATTTGTTTCTCTTCAAACTGAATTAAGTTCGGCTAATTAAGTTCGGCGTCTGTATCAACAGGCGTACTTTTGTTAATTTGGGTCGGTCCAAATTCGAATTAAGTTCGGCTCATGAAAAGTTCGGCGTCTGAACCGGGCCTTAAGAATTTCATCCACACACTCAAACACTCAAACACTCAAACTCAGACTCAGACACCTTGTACAGCATAATCAACAGCACCACAGGAAAATACTGCTCAATAGCTGTCATTTGAGTGGTCACACTTTAGGATTTCATCCACAGACTCAAAAGTTAGAACCACCATGTACAGCATATAAACAGTACCACAGGAAAGTACCTCTCAATAGCTTTCATTTTAATGGTCACACTTTAGGATTTCATTCACAGACTCAAAAGTTAGAACCACCATGTACAGCATAATAAACAGTACCATAGGAAAGTACTGCTCAGTAGCTTTCATCTGAATGTTCACACTTTAGGACTTTATCCAGACACTTTTTCCATCAACATGAACACGAGATCACAAAGCTCAGATCCTTTGGTTACCATAGTTACAATTTCTGTTGGTGACGCAAGAAAGTGACGTTTTAAAGGTGCCGCTGTTAGGTTATGAAAACGCATATTGCATTGCAAATCACTGGTGTTTTTTATCAAACACGACGCAAAAAGTTGTAGCTTGTTAACAAAGATAAGAAGCAATTTTTAAGAATTCGAAAATTACTTCAATTTATTTTAGTTATCGTAGCCAAAAGTTAACGGTGCGAAGAAATTGTTGATGTGCAGGATTCATGAAGTAATGACTGACACTGCCACCTTAAAGTTCACTCGTTTGCGTCATCAAAGGTTAATAAGTTCAAGAGATTACAGACTTTTTCAATTGAAACTACATTTTCAAATTAAATTTTTTTTTCTAAAAAGCAAAGAAGATAATTTATCGTTAATTTGATTGTAAGAAAAGTGACAAAATCACGGCTTTTTTGGCATAAAGGATGGTAAGAAATTTTCATATCGAAAGGGTCTATGTTCTCTTGCCTTGATAACTTGCATGTAGTTTATAAAACTCAAATGTCTGGTTTGGGGAAAGCGGGTATTTCCAGTTAGATGGGCTAGTAGTTATACAGACCACAAAAACAACAAGGATCTGGTTTTTAAAATCGTTCTTCTGATTGCTAAACTTCTAAAATGGCGAGAAGTACTTTACTGAAGTTATTTCGGCTAAAAACTGGTTTTCCATTGTTGATTTTTCCTGCGAAAATGGCGCTGCAAAGGATAATCACGGTTTGTCTTAGAAATTAATGGACTATGCTTTGGCGTGCAGTTCTTCTCATTTTCTTACTCGTGGCGTAAATAAACATATAGCTAAGCATATAGAAATTGAGGCACGAAAATGTCTAAAAACAAGTATTTCGTTTTGAAAATTCTCACACGGGCTGATACTTTTTTAAAGTTGTTTTAGCTGAAAACTCATCATATGTTCCATTGTTAGTCATTAAGAGTCATTATACCAAAAGGCATTGCAAAAGATAAGGTTTCTTTTCTTTGGAAGTTGAGCTCTTTTCATGCAATTTACTTACTTACCATGTGATTTTGGAGCTAAATGTTTTACAATTGAGGCAACAGGGTTTCGAAAAAGGTTTGGCTAGTTTCTAAAACTCTTAAACGAGCTTATTTAAGTAATCTTCACATAAGAACTATAGTAAACTTCATTGTTCTGCGGCATTGGCTCTTTCCCACATAGAATGTCTTTGATTTCAAGAATAGACGAAGGGGCTGATGGTTCATAATTATATTTCGTTATAAAAGTACAGAAAATCCATTTGCGTCAAATAAATTTTAGGAAATGTTCGTGCTTAACCAATCAGAATAGCAGAAGACAAAAGCTACTAATTTTGCTTCTTTGATGAAGTTCCCCAAATACAATATCTTTTAAAAATTGCATGTTGTGCGATTGGGTCTCAAAATACTTGAAACCTTAAAAAAATTAGACTTAATAATGCACCTTGAACCTTTAAGTGTATATGACAGTGATTTTTTTATTTGCTTGATCGAATCTACATGATGTCCTGATGAGAAAATGGAAACAAATTTTTCGATATCGATTTTTCTTCTCCGCGTTTTAGCCGTCTAAACACGTGAAATTTCACTTCCGGTGTGTTACAAAACCGCGCACGAAGAAAGACTGGAAATAGTCCGCTGTGACGTCAATACGGGAATGCCAGTGTCGCGGTTTCTCTGTTCTTCCGTTTTTTGGTGCGTGTTGCTACAACCATAGACAACACACCTTAATAGAACCATGTTTCTTCCTCAGGGCGCACCAAAAAATGTGAGGAACCAAGAAACCTCGACACCGGCATTCCCGTATTGACGTCACAGCGGACTATTTCCAGTCTTTCTTCTTGCGCGGTTTTGTAACACACCGGAAGTGAAATTTCACGTGTTTAGACGGCTAAAACGCGGAGAAGAAAAATCAATATCTAATTTTTTTTTCCATTTTCTTATCAGGACATCATGTAGATTCGATCAAGGAAATTAAAAAAATCACTGTCATATACACTTTAACTTTATAGCGGTTTTTGAGTCT
Organism: Cladopsammia gracilis; assembly: GCA_022457155.1. Taxonomy (NCBI): domain Eukaryota; kingdom Metazoa; phylum Cnidaria; class Anthozoa; order Scleractinia; family Dendrophylliidae; genus Cladopsammia; species Cladopsammia gracilis. Next base: position 369,169 of record JAJGOT010000291.1, read on the forward strand.
GGGCCAATGAGATCACTAGTTGAAACAATGAAAAATGTTGAAATTCCATCGTGCGTTGCCGTTCAGCACTATCCTTCTTATGCGGATCATTACTTAAGTACTTTTTTTGAAGTTGTTTTAGCTTAAAATTCATCATGTTTCCATCGTTAAGAGTCGGCATTGTACCAAAAAAGCAGAAAAAGATAACTAAGGTTTCTTTTCTTTTGAAGTGGGGCTCCATTTTCCTTTCCGTGTAATTTTACTTTCCGTGTAATTTTACTTTCCGTGTAATTTTACTTTCCGTGTAATTTTACTTTCCGTGTAATTAAGGCGCTGAAGGGTTCCAAAACAAGTATCTCGTTTCGAAAGTTTTTCTCGCTTCTAAAACTCTAAAAGAGGATGTGAAGATGCTTTGGCTGAAAACTCATTTTGCATTGTTAATACCAAAATGGCACCGCAAAAGATAAAATTTTCTTTTATTAGGAGTGGAGTTCTTTTCATGCAATTTTCTCACTTGATGTAAATGAAGAACAAATTTTGCGAAATTACTTTTACTGAAAACTCGGTATTTTTTTAAGTAACAATGCGTGTGAGAACTAGGCAATCCTCTATTGTTCTGCGGCATTTCGCTTTCCCCACATACGATTGTTTAGAATACATCAACCTATGGATAACACGTTTTTGAAATAAAATGTACTGAAACTTTATTTTAAAACGAGATTTCTTTTGTGTTACAAGAATTTATCCAATCATGAGACTCCAAAACAATGGCCAAGAAAGGCTTCTAATTTTCCATGTTTCCCACATAGAAATTTTGCTGCATTAAAACTCAGAATAGTTTTCACTAAAAGGG
>JAJGOT010000291.1:377500-500000 GCA_022457155.1 Cladopsammia gracilis
TGGTCTGTATTCATTTCGAGAAAACGTGAAATTTTGCTTCAAGGGAAACATCAAATATATTCAGTTGTGTTATATAACCAGATATTGGGTTTTAATACTACAGTAGGCTACTACAGTAAATTTATGTGGAAAAGACCTTTTCGGGATTACATTTGATGTAGCACAGGACAAAACATTAAAAGAAAAAATAAGGGAGATGATTTTTGAATTGTGGTAACAGTCGAGAGTTTATGGGAAGTACAATAATACCAGAAAGAACTGCGTGAAGACAATTTTTATTCTATGATCATCTAAATTGTTCAATTCTGTTATGACTTTCTCCAACCAAAATGTTCGTTATTTTGTGGGCACGGTTGTTTTACGAAAAGAAAATTGGCCAATTGTTTCTGTGCTACAAACAAATGTACCAACGGGAAAAGATCTTTTAAGAGGGAACATGGCGAGGTATAAATCTGTTTAGAAAAACATTCAAAACGATACTTTATTATTCAGTCAATAATTCTTTCATTTTTCAAAAAGGTTGTATATATATTGTCTTTGCCAAACTTTTTTTACGGTGATTTATAGCTTGCCATGTTTCATTTAACGTTAATAATACATACATCAACTCGTGCAAGTGCTGGAAAAGGGATATTTTCATTCGGATTTTGTTTGAGCGAGAAATTGGGCTGCATATTGCATTCAACTTGAATTTTTTGCTGAAGGGAAGTTAAAATGTTTGTTTTGCGCATTTCTTGCACGAGGTGGTGTGTTAAGTTTTTTTGGCGGGAAATTTTTAAAGGACACCTGTCTAAATTTTTGCTCGAAATTGTTGTCAGGGGAAACGCTGTGCAAATTTCACCAAATTTTCCCGCCAAAAGACTTAGTATATATAGGAGAAACTTTTCCTGACACCTTTTTAATGATTTAATTGATTTCAATTAACTAATTAAAATATTTATTTGAAAGAAAGGGTAAATAAAAGACAATTTTAAAGCAAACAAAGTGTTTATTGCCTTATTATATTAATAAAAGATCACAAGACAGTACTTTTGAAAAGACTGGTTTATTGCCTTTGTTTATTTGATGACGAAGGCTTAGAAAAATAGTTTTTTTAAAAAAAACGGCGCATGCGTATTTTGAGCGCCCGTATTTTTCTAAGTCTTTTGACGGGAAAATGAAAACATATTAAACAAATGTTAACTAAGCAAGTAAAAGAACATGATGGTGTAAATTGATATTTTTTTAAAAAAAATTGGCGCATGCGTATTTAAGGCGCCCGTATTTTTCTAAGTCTTTTGGCGGGAAAACTAGAACATTTTGAACAGATGTTACCATAATAAAAATACCGAAAAAATTGTACATTGATTGCTTAAAACTTCGTATTGTACTCAAACTAAATTAACAGCTGTAAAGGGAAAGTTTTGTTTCTCGAATGTGAAAATCCTGACTTAAAACTAAGTAGTTTTGCAGAAAGTGAAACAAGTTGGAAAGCGCAATAAACTTTGTGAAAACTTAACTCTGCGTTCTTCTGAAACAGTTCCAAAAGATTTATAAAAGCCTGAATCAGGGTTTCAAAAATTGTGTTGAGAAAACTGAATGCGTCGAATGGTAAATGGTAAATTGACAAATTTTAAAGTGACTCTATTAGGTTATTTAAGGATATGCCTCTTAACTTTAAACCACTATCGCACAGTCCATAAAACGTACTCCATCTCAAACTTTCACCTTTCTTCTAGCACAGCTTAAAAGTTGCTTTACTGTTAGATTGTTTGCGGCGGTGTGATAGCGGTTTAAAGTTAAGACGTATTATCCTTGAAAAACCCAATCGAATCACCTTAATGGAAAATTAATTACCCTTCAAAGTGATCTTCAAGAAATGTTCTCTACCTCTTCTTTGTTTACTGTGGTTGCTTGATTTCTTTTCTTGCTTTCATACTTGCTTACGTCGTTTATTAAGCCGAAACGTTCAAACTACGCATTTTCCTGAAAGAAATTAGAAGAAAGAAAGCAGGTAATTAGTAATAGTTTTATTTGCATGTGAAACAAAACTCATTTTCATATGAATGATTTTGTACTTGGCCTCGGTTTGAAAAGAAGACCAAGAGCAACTTGGAAATGGGCTGTTACATTCACATTGAAATTCATATCACATCAAACACGAGTAGCAATTGTTTGGGGTCTTGATCATCGAAGAAAACAATTTTTCCCAAAATGCCTTGAGTTAGCTTAGCTACATCAATCGAGCCACCTTAGAGTCATACATTATACATTTTTTATTTGGCAAAATTAAAAGCGTTGGATATCGTAACGCAACTCTTTTTATCAATTGATTACCATCTTATTTGCCAATCAGATCAAACAGAGACTTAAATGAACTCGAATCAGAACCTTTGCCAAGCGCGGGAATAAGCTGTGATTTGGTGAACCAATCACAACTGAAGCGTTAGCATTGATGTTTCCAAGACAGTAATCCTGATAACGACATCTGAAAGTTTGAGTACAACAGATGGTTTTGAAAAAGAATGCTTAGATTTCAAGAAAATCGACTACCAGTGGAATGGAAAAGTCACTCTGTTGCTATGGAAATACCGTTTTATCTGAGAGAAAGACTTTAATTTATAATTCGCCACTCCACAAAGGAGTGGAGACTGTGGGAGACTGCGTACCAGCCACCCACTCAATCACAATAATATGGCGAAATGTACTATAAGCGGACTGTGAATGTTAAAAAGAATGAAATTGAAACTAGTTAACTTACCTCTTACAAAAAATGTCCTCCTTAACTTGACTGTCTAAGCCGTTCGTCTTCTTTTCCCATTCCATTCCTGATGTTTGCCTGACGACATAAAAGAACAGTCACGTTAACATTTGTTGGGTAAAACTTGTACAAATAATTTATGAAGGGATCCCACTTAATACGCACAGTGCTCAACACCGGTCTTCGTAACATGAAGGGAATAGGAGTTTAAAGCTATTTATCCTTTGAACAGGGGGGCATAGGGTTAAAAGAAATTACAGTCAAACCTATATGTAACGGTCACCCTCGGGAAATGGCCAGGTGACCGTTATATTCAGGATGACCGCTATATACAGGTTTCCTTTAAACTCTTATAGATGTTAATGAATGACGTTTTTATGTGGAAATAATCACTCAATTTACATTTTATTAACAATAACAATTAACAATTAACAGCAACGCAATAAATACGAGAAAAAGCCTCCTAAAATGTTCGTGGTGTACTTTAAGGGAGGTGTAGTATACTTGAGTTTCCTTGGAAAGGAAAGACCAAGGAAAGGCGTACCATAGACGCTTTTACTGTAACAGTATGGATTTCAAGACGAGAAAAACTCTGTTGTGGTTTTCTGAGATTTCGGAGCCCGAAGCTTAATTTGATGTAGGATTTCATTGGCTTTGCTCAGTGTTTGCCCCGCTGGGATAGGGATTAGGGATAGGGGCATCGTTCAAGTGATATATCAATTGTATCGTGCGCCAATCACAGACATCGTTTGGACAGCTACGGAGTCGCCCTTGTTGTATCGAACCACGAATTTTAATCCTTAATCCTTAATCCTTAATCCTTAATATCTTATCCTTATCACCGTCATTTTTATATGGAAGTCCACACCCCCTGCCCCCCCCCCCCCCCCCCCCCCTTTGTGGACACTTCTCCGATTACAGACACTTGGCTTCATCGTCTCTGTGTCCGTATTAGAGAGCTGTATTCATTTATACACCTGAGATGGGTGATGGGAAAATCTGAGAAAAAGCGTGTGAGCAAGTCATGCTTGGTTTGGTTTTACTTATACTTATATAACTTAAGGGGCACAATATTAGTTTATCTGGACGTGCCCCTCTCCTCTCCTTCCTATATAATAAATGAAATAAATGAAATAGTGCGTTGCATGAGTTTTTTAAAGGAGCTGTATCATGGTAATTATGAGGTTTTTGACTCAAAACTGCCAACTGGCAAACATTTGAATTCGAGCTCTCATCTGTTGCCATCACCACGTGCGATTTGATAGAGAATTGGCGTTCGCGCTAGTTTTTCTATCTTTTTGCTGCTACACCGTGCTGACGAGACCCAACCAGGCCGAAACAGCTGTCCACGGTTGCATTTTGGCTTTCAGTTTCGGCTCTATCATGTCGTTGTCGCGTTAAATGTTCTACGTAGTATCAGCCTTGCTCTATACTTTGATTGTATCTCTATTTTTGGCTGACTAGATCTGTTACAGATCCTACGTACACCGGCAGCATTTTCGTTCACAGTCCTTTACTTCTTATTTACTCAAATTAAAACCTTTATCGTACACAAAATGGTTATAGAACACTAAAAGGAAGATATTTTTGAATTTTCTAAAGGAAAATAAACCATAATCTGAGTTTTAGCAAGTTTTCCAAGACACAATGAATAAACTTGAAAAAATTAGCCCTATTTTTTCAAGATGCAATCCATTTCCATCCTGTCCATCTGCAGCCCAAGACACTTATTTTTACTCTTAGAGCACAAGTAGAATAATTATAAACGAAATTGGACCCTCATGTTTGGGTTTTGCCGGATATAAAGATGTATTCTGGCTTTTTAAAGTAACACTAAAAATGGTAACATAGCCTCTTAAGAAATTAAAAGGAAGACAACGCGCACACAAATTAGTTTAGACACTTGATTGAAATGCATTCTAACTTTCGATGGTGCCAAGAAGTCCTCTCTATTTTGACTTGCATAACAAAGGCAAAAGGGAAGGCCTACTGTCCAAGGGAATCACTAAAAGGGATTAGTTTCTAATGAAACTGTGATGCTTAGTCGAAAAATTTGGATTGATCAACTGAGTTTTAAGGTAAATTGGCCACCGTGAAGATATTCAAAAGCTCACGTTTCGAGCGCTACCCCTTCGTCAAAGCAAATCCAAGAGTAAAGATCGATGTATTACTAAATTACTAAGTTAAGTCCAAAAGATCTAACACTTTCCTCTCCTTATTTCCAATCCACCCAAAACACCCTCAATCAAAAAATATAAATATTATGATTATAGATTTAAATTGCTCTGATCTTTCTTCTTTAGTAAGATTTCAACACGATTTCACGATTGAAAAGCATTGAGTTAAGCGTGCATGCCATGTATTTTCTGTAGATGAGTGTTGCGTTGTGGGTGTCTGTATTAGTCTATATTGCTATCCGCGTGTTTTAATATATTTTTAACCTGTTTATAAGAGAGTCAGGGTGATTTAAAAATCGCAAAACAAGAGGGTAGGGGGCAAGGGCATAGGGTGTTGACATGACATGGCAACAGCAACTTTCACAGATCTGTGATGTAAAAAACAGAGTACAAATGAAACTTATTCGCTTACCTTTTTGCAAAAAAATAAATCTTTAGGAACCATATTGCATTTGCCATATTCTCCTTTTCTCACTTGTTTCCTGGTATTTGGTTGGAGAGAGGCAAGAACAGTGTAAACACACGTTGGGTGAAATGCAGTCTCGCTTGCACAAACTTGCATAATGAGGGTATCCCGATTCTGATGCAAAAAAAATTAAATTCACATTTTAAAATTTCATTTAAAATAAAATTTCATTTCAAATTAGTTGGAGTTAGCGGAGAGTTTGAGTTAGCTGATAATAAATGGCTGAAAATACGGAATTAAATCCAGGGGAAATAGCGGGATTTTGTTCGAGTTAGCGGGAATTCAAGTTAACCGAGTTTAAGTTAGCGAGATGTAGTTATATACTGGGTGAGATGTAGTTATATACTAGGTGAGCTGATAATACACGCGAGTGATCGCGCGCGCGATTAGCTCATGTCGGTCGACCGTGACTGATCCAGAAATGAGACTACTGCCAGTCTAAATATATTTTACTAAAATCTTATTATTAGTCAACATGTATTGCAAACTGAGTAATTCTCGAGAGCAACTACAAAATTCATTACGGTTTATTTACCTGTTATGAATGGGTTGCCTTCAGTGAAATAAATATTCGACGTTGAATCAGTCCACGTGTTAGTTATATACTGGGTGAGATGTAGTTATATACTAGGTGAGCTGATAATACACGCGAGTGATCGCGCGCGCGATTAGCTCATGTCGGTCGACCGTGACTGATCCAGAAATGAGACTACTGCCAGTCTAAATATATTTTACTAAAATCTTATTATTAGTCAACATGTATTGCAAACTGAGTAATTCTCGAGAGCAACTACAAAATTCATTACGGTTTATTTACCTGTTATGAATGGGTTGCCTTCAGTGAAATAAATATTCGACGTTGAATCAGTCCACGTGTTTGGAACCATCAATCGCTGTAAAGTTCGGTGAGCCGCCGTCCGCATGTAAGGCCTTGTACCATTCTATACATCATGGACAGTTACATTTTCCAGTTCCAACCACGGCGGTTTCCTTGCTCTTAAAATAACTATACAGCTTTCAAGTTTAGCCGCTTCAAGTTCGCCATGTTCTTTCTTCGCGAAAAAGGTGTTAGAAAAATAACAATTGAATTGAATATTCATGATAAATTCATATCAAATTCAAACTTATTTTCTTTGTTTTCGTAGCCAATAGGCGATTTTCATGCGCAATAAACTTACTTGCATACGAAAATCTGAGAAAAAATTGAAAGAATATATTTTTTGTACTGCAATAGTTTCTTTGCTTAAAATTTCGGTTTTATTCTCAAAGAAATTAGTGAAAACAAGGCAATTAAATACCAAACGTTACATCAAAGTTGGCGATTCTATATATGTTCTTAACACTGATGATGCTGAAAACTACAGAAAGAACAAGGCTTTAATTAAAACACGATTAAGATAATCAAGGATTAGCCTCAACTCTGAATCCTGCGAAATAACTAAATCAGTTATCATTGATCGCAGAGTTGTTTTCTTTTCTTGAGTTTCAATTTAGCCTACCCTTGTCCTACTTCCCCACCCCCCTCCCCTCACGTCTCTCCCGCTTACCTCCCCGTCCCATCAGTTTCCTCTGTAATGAAGCCACCTTTTTATAAAGCAGACCATCGCTCAGGATACGGTGACTGACAACTCCTAGCCTGCGTGGCAAGCGCTAGCAAGAGGAAGGGAAATGAGGATTTTGGGCGCGCGCAGAGCGCTACCTTCTCCCCTCCCCTCAGGCTACTGCCATCCAAGAACCGTAAAGAAGGGAGCGCTTACTCAGTCGCTAATACAATCGTGAAAAATTGAATCACAAACTGATAACAAATTATTTATTTCTTTAATATAACTTTTGCGCATAAACACTGCGAATATTAACTTACAAAGCAGTTCGTATATAGTTCTAATAGCGACACACTTGATATTTATAATTCGCCAAACCGTTTCGCAAAACGTCAATTTCGATTTCCAATCATGTTAATTTGATTTGTGCAGAGTCAAGTTTATTGACGCTATTTTCAACTTGTATTCGCCCAGAACAGGGGGAGGGGGCGCTTATTCGAAGGGAGGCGGTAATTTGTAATTTTGACTGAGAGAAGGGGCGGTTATTCGAGGGGGAGCTTATTGGAGGGACTTATTCGAGGATTTGTGGTTTATGATATTTGACGGTTGCTGTCGGGGATTTTAAGTGGGGGAAACAAGGGGCGGAAACCAGGGAAGGGAGCGTCTACAGAAGGCGGGAAAAGAGAGGATGGGAAGTGGATTTTACGAGGTGATAGGAAGGGGAAGAAATAGGGAAGAAAAGCAATACTACTTATTATTTTTCAATATGAAATGCACAAAGAGGTGAAGCCACCTCTAATGACGATGGAAACCCGGGATAAAGGGTACGGGAAGCGGTCAAGACCCCTCTGCTTCCCTTCAGTAACTGAACGAAGCGCGTTTCGTGATAGCCTGAACTGTCATCCGCTTTCCTCTGTAGGGCGAGAAAATGGCTGACACTTCAGACTAGGTGGCTATTTTCGTGGGCTCTGGCTTTTCCGTTCCCATTTGTTACTGCTGGCCAAGAAAAACGTTAACTACCAGGGTTAACAGTTAACCAAGGATTTCCTTTTCCTTGTTAAAAAGCTACTTTCAATAGGGCCAAATTAAAAACAGGCTAAAATTCGGGTTTCAGGCTCCAGGACAGTCAATAAAGAACACATGCACAACATTTGGTGTGGTATGTAAACTTAAATGACTGTTTGTTATCATTTCTCGTTCGCTTACTAAATCAACGATAAAGTTCCATACAAATCCTTATATTTTGCCACTAAGTGGTCTGTTAGAGTCTGGGTTCCCTGTTGATTTATAGAGGGACACTTTGTATATGTAGCCTTGTGGTCATTAGTTTACCGAGTATAAACATTACTTTATTTTTTGTTTCAGAATTGGTCATATTAATTCGGTATCAGTCAATTCTAGATTTCGAAGCGAGTCTATATTGTAGGTAATTTTGGTAGCGATGGAATTAGACTAACGGCTATGCTAACAAATCAAAGGCTCCTATGAGCCAACTCGTGAATACTACATTTACATTTTACATTTACATGTATTAGGTCGGTAAAACCGTTAGGTTATCACACTAACCGTAAAAATAATTCGGACTCTCCCCTCTCCCAGACGTTTTGCTTCACTCCCTTTCCCCACCCCCTGAGTCCAACTTCCCACCCTTCCTTTCCTCTGACGCCGTCCTCATGGGTATGGCAGGTGACCAGCACATATCGCGGGCTTAATGTTCACTGACACTCCCCTTTCCTTTGCGTTTCGCTCCACCGACACCCCACCCATTTCGTCTAATTACCGACCCCCCGCCCCCCCTCCAATACCGTCCTCATGCTTGTTGCAAAATGTCCAAAGTATCTTTTCAAGTTTTTGTTGCCGTACAAGTGATTGACCGATTTTGTCCCACTGCTGTGACACGATCATCGCTTCGCGTTTTCACGAGTTAAAGACCCAGCATTGTCCATCATGCGTCACGCGCCTCTGAATAGAAGCCTCGCTCCTGTGCAAACCAAACCAACAACAGAGGCGCGTGAAGCATAATGGACAATACTGAGCCCAATGAGAATATGCTCCCAAAGTCTCCAAACTTTTTCGCTCGGATCACGTGACCTGAAACGAATCACGGAGCGCGGCAAATGAATGAGGCATAGTCACTAGGGAAAGAGTTATCTACGTCCGCCTAAATGTCTGTGCCTCGAAAACAAACCCCATTCCTCAGCAATTTAACGGTCTTTATCCCAGTCGCTTGTTTACCGAGAAGTTAGGAGCCTGTGGAAGAGACAGGTACCTATTAATGAAAGTGGGTAGGGCAGTAAATTAAAGTGGTGGTGGTGGTGGTGGTGCGTAAATTTGACCCATTCCAAGGTTCGGTTCTGTCGCTTCCGTCGCTAGTGTGAACCAGCCTTTATTGTTCTGTTACTAAAAAGAGAAATAGCTTGTGAGAAGGCTTTCAATTCAGTAGACGTCTGCACTCGGTTAAAAGACACCGGGAGGAGGGTAGTCGAAGAATGGCCCGCACAGCTGTGAGTGTCATATTTTATAGGCGGCAAAAAAAAAAGAATAGACAAATGACAAAACAACATTGTTTATTCAGGAATTTCTGTCGTCATTAAAATTAGCTTCTTATTCAGTAAGAAACTGGAAACGAGATAGCAGTCATTATCGCTTTCTGTTGTTTCCATGTTCATACGTTAGAAATCCTCTACCTCTCACCAACCCATGCACAGTATTTTAATTAATGTTAACTTTTCATTGAAGAAATGAGCTACGAAAACCACAACTTAAACTTGTTAGGATAAAACAATTAAAAACGTTACGTCATAAATCCTCTGCCTCTCTCTATCGCATTTAGAGTATTTCAATTAAAGTTAGCTTTTCATTGACGAAATAAGCCGAGAAAAACACAACTTAAACTTGTTCGGAGATAAGACCGTCATGAATCGTCTACTTCTCTGTTCTTTTAATTTAGCGTTTCCACGAGTACAAAATTTATGTCTAAAAGACCGTCGTAACGTCTCTAGTGTTCTAGTTTCGCTATTCTTTAACGAAAGACTGTAAATATTCTTAGTATAAAAGTTACTAAGTATACAAAAACAGTATATTCAACTGTAACAAGAAAGGACGCAACGTGGATTTTATATTTAAATAAAATATTCTTTTTAGGGTGCATTATAATGTAAAACGTAAAATTCTTACAACTTAACATTGGATACCACCTCTTTGAATACGAACTCAATAAATTTTACCGGCAGTTTTGCAGTAATATCGTCTATTTAAATAGTTAAACAAATATGACAACAGACCTCTAACTCAACGACCACATTGGTAATCTCGTCCCCAGATCCCGTGCGTTCTAGCTCAGCGGAGACCAAATGCTTCCTGGTAGGTACTTCATATATGGTTATTATAGTGTACCTTACTTATATAACTCATTACCATATATTACCATGTGTAGCCATGTATAGCCATGTATAGCCATCTATCACGGCTATACATGGTAATATATGGTAATGAGTTCTATAAGTAAGTCAGTACTTAGGAAGCAGGTAGGTACTTCATATATGGTTATAAGTAAGGTACACTATAATAACCATATATGAAGTACCTACCTGCTTCCTAAGTGCTGACCAAAATGAACATGGGCTCAAGAAACGAGATTGCCTTATTGTTAATCTCGTACCCAGAGCGGTCAAGCTCCTAATTCAACTGTAGGTCGCCAAGGGTAACTCTGGGATAATGGAAAAACATTTTTTAATTGCCTGTTTGCGATCTTATACTCAGAGTCAGTATAAGAAAGCCGCACGATTTCTTATTTCCCCAGAGATACCGCTGACCAAGACACATGAGGACTTTGGGCAGGACATTGCCACATTGGAGTATATAACCCTTTGAATATACTTATTATTCGTTACGTAGTATCCAGTCGAATTGTGCGCAGTTTGTTCTGATGCGCCAGGATGCACGCAGCCTCATTAGACCCCCCGCAATACTGCGACGATGAGAAGACGCTTAGCAGTTTTCCGTTCTGTTGAACCTGCAAGTGAAGCGCAAATAAAGATCCAAGTTAAGGTGCTATTTTCTACCGATCTTTTGTCTTTGTTTTTTCAACTTACAGGAAGCATACTAAAGCAGCCGCTTTTTGCCATTTTTTAAAACAAACGGTAGCTATCCACGGCGCAGGTTGATTGACAGCAACGAACGCTTTTCTTTCAACTAATTTATTCTTGTTTTTCACGTTATCATGTTTCCACCAACGACGAAAGGCCGACGAAGGGCCGACGAAGAGCGAGCGCTCGAAACGTCAGCTTCTGAATCTCTTGACTGTGACCAATTTACCTTATCAAACAAAATGTTCGCATTTCCAACGGATAAAAAGCACTTATTCCGCCTATTGTCAGTGCCTTAGTAATGTGAACTAACCTGGAAGCCAGCTTCCTGCACTTCGTGTGCCCTGATCACGTGGGTAAGGCTGTTCCTTTTCAAGAAGGCGTCCAGGGCGTCCGCACTATAGACAAGAAGAGAAGAAAATGGCTACTGATACTAACCTCTATTGCGGTCCATCCTCTGTGTTTGTTAAGAGTACCAAACTAAGAATACCGACAAATTCCCGACCTTCCACGAGACCATTTTAGGAGCACAATAATATGGAATCAGGGTGTTAAGTCCCTCTTCATCCGGCACGCTAGAAAATCCCACCCCCTGTCCCACCCAGACACAGGCCCTTAAAAGATTTTGCAAGCAAGTCACCGCCTTCCGCGACAGTGGATCAGTTTTCGCGCTCACGATCAAGTAAGACGCCCTTCCAACTGCAACAACGTCAACAGTGTGAAAAAACGAAAACGACACAAAGAGCTTTGTACTGCCATTGCCTTGACCCGAGTCGTTTCCGGCTTCTTTTTAGCCTGGGAGCTTTCCAGCTCAGGGGTTAGAATAGGGGGGGATTGGGGGGGGGGATGGGGGGTGGGATGGGAGGGGGGGGGAGAGGAGCGAGAGCTTGCAGCAATGTCTCACGAATTTGAATTCTCTATTTTCGAATTGCCCTTAATACACTTTGTTTGCCCCCCCCCCCCCCCCCAAATTATGCATTAACTATTGTTTTGAAATGCTCTTGGGAATATGCAGTCCTCCCAAAAGCATTTACAAACAATAGTTTATGCAAAATTTGGGGGGATAGAGAATACCGCTCTCGCTCCTTTCCCACCCCACCCTCACCCCCACCCCCACCCCTCTCCCCCAAACCCCGAGCCCGAGCCCGAGAGCTTGCTCGCAGGCTAGATTCTTTTGGTCTAAACTCCACCTTGGGCGACGATGTCATCACCAACGCCTTGGCAATAGCTTGACTGAGACTTTATATTCTAAACGATAGTCGAGTGATTTTACAAAACCCACAAAACAAAAATAAACAATCATTGTTGATTAGTGAAACAAAAAAGAAGGGAAAAAGGAAAGAAAATGATTTTAGTGCCCAAGTGTCTACTTGTCTAATTTCTATTTCACGGCTTAAAGTGAAGCCACGCCGCCAAAATAGTTTTAGAAGAAGAGTCTTTCTTACCTGAACAGATGCGCAGTGCCTCGTCTCTTGTTATGAACGAATCCTTCGTTTCGCTTGAGTTCCTCTACAACTTTAGGATTTACATCTTCTGGCCTAAAACACGAGACATCCTGATCAGCTCCTTGACCACGGTAGAGTCTTGCTTTTATTACAGAGGTCGAGGAAAGCTAAAGGAACACTGTCCTTGCTGAAATATCGTGTTTTCTTGAGTATGACCACAGGTACCCCAAGCTCAAGTGATGTTTACACGTTGTAATTTGAACGTCGTGGTAACTGTTGCGTAATAGGATTTGTACTGGGTAAATTCGCTTCGAATTTTAGCGTAAAATTAGGAACGATATTTGAAGAAAGGGGAAGAAACAGTGGAACTAAAACTTGCTGGAATCGCTTCGAATCGACCCAAAAACCACTCAAGACACAAGTAAACACACAAAGAAGTTCAGGTGAGCCAGTTTTATTCAAATATCGTTCCTAATTTTACGCTTAAATTCGAAGCGAATTTTCCCCACACACATCCTTATAATTTCGCTATTACGCAACAGTTACCACGACGTTCAAATTACAACGTGTTAACAACACTTGAGCTTGGGGTACCTGTGGTATGACCAGTAACTTGCTTTAAGCTTGCTTTATTATCTTGAAATAGAACGAAAAACAAAAACGCCAAAAGTGAAAGCTAAGAAAACAAGCTTTCGAATGCGATTGAATAAACGTGTTTCAAGGGCATTTTGATGTTTTGATATCAAAACTCTGCTTGAACATTCTTAATGTTTTATAATGTATTTTATGTTCATACATAAATTTTTTTATCGTATATAAATGAAGGTTGTCTGGCTGTATGTACGTATATCAGAGTGAATTCTTGAAGAGAGAATTAACCTTTATCAGTTTCTACTGACTTTTACAAGACACATGGAAAGAACTGTAAAGGAAAATTGTCCCGATTTTTCGAGTTGTAATCCATTTTCCTTAATACTACTTATTAGTTATTAGTGGTTACTACCTTTCCTGGGTGAAACGCCACTCTTGGAATTTTGTATGATGATTATCAAACGTTTGATGATCTTCTATTTACGTTATTTTGTCCCTTTAATTTATATTGTTCTGTATTATTTGCTGACCATAATGCATTCCATTGGTTCGAAGAAATTGAAATAAGTAAAATTAAAATGGCGCAATTTACTCGCCATATTTTTAGCTCAGCCTCGTTCTGAAGACTCCACGACGTTCTCAATTTCTCGAACACATCCTTCACCTTATTGATGTAATTTGGACATAACATTTGCTTCTTTAAACAAACATGAAAATCTTCGCTGTTTCGACACTCATTTACTCTCTCGAAAAAAACTCAATATTAATAAAGTGCTTTTATCACAAAACTGCTGCGTAGCAAATACAGAGCCCAGGTGACATTTTCTATGTATTATCGCCTCTGGGAAGTTTAAAATAGAACATGACGTTCCCAAATATCACAAAAACTTAAGGCCGGAACTTAGACCGCGGTATAAAACAATGGCCCTCGCATTTGTGTGTATATATATGTGATATATGCCTCTTGGACACTGTGGCCAAATTTAAATACGGAGCTTAAGCAGCGACGACGGCAACGCCAAGGAAAACGTCAATTGAAAAAAGGTGTCACGCTATTTTAAACTACTTTGCAGTTGTTCCAATTTGTTTAGTTTGTCTAATGTGACTGGATTGTCCTGGAGCTGAATTTGAAGTGATGGCTTTCCCGTTCAAACGGAGAAAGGAAAATTAACCGTCGTGGGTTCACGTTCTCCACAAAACCTATAATTTGATCATTTGACGTTGTTGTTTTGCAGGGAACGGCATAGAAATGTACCAAAATGTAAAACGCACGTGCAGAGGCATTGTTTTCGCTCAAAACCTATTGTTTTGTGCCGTTCTCGCTGCCGTCACCGTCGTGGTTGCTTAAGTTCCCTAATAATTTGGTTACACCGCGGTTTTGTTAAGCACTATCTAATTTTTTTAATAACCGTCCTTTTACTTATGCTAATTGAGGCAAGGACTGCAAAATTATTCAGTAATTCGAAGTGTAAAGGAGTTAATTGAAATGGTAAATTGTTTAAGAGGGCGGTTTTTTTATACAATTTGAAACAAAGGATGCAATCAACCGATGCAGTTCCTTAGCAATTCAGCTGTTTTAGATAGAACGGAAGATGTTTCTTATGTACGAGACTTTTGACGTCTGAACAAAAGCAGCCGGTTGCTCAGAAGGATTACAGAAACAAAGGAAGCTTACAATAAATGTTTACACAGATGACAGTAGAGTTTGCATCGAGTCATCATCTAAAAATAACAAAAGGAGTTGACACGTAATAAGGCTCATTTGAAAGTTAATTTGTGGCATAGTTGAAGAGCAGAAATAAAGAGTGTAGTGAAGCAGGGAGGATACGTGATTGCTTCGACCTTGTATCAAAGAAAGTGCGGTCTGTCATTTTAAGTGGATATTCGAATGCTGTACATCGGTCCTCGTTTGACATGCGCTGCTCAAGAAACGACCTTGAAGTCAATAAGTACTGACAACAAGCGGGAAAATATCAACTGTCGCGACAAAGCGCGAGAAACAGGAATAACTACAACTACATTCCGCAGAAACCTTCTGTTTCTCTTCTAACAACCAATTCAAGCTGAATTCAAGAGTTTAAGGATTGCTCTATTGACCCAAGGCACAGGAAGGGAACCAAAATGAGCTGTAATAATTTCTTAAAACTTTTGTTCCGTTCAAGAAGGCACGATCTTGCAGGCGAAGATACATTATTCAACCGATGTTTGACAATACTGGACGTTACTTTACTGGGCATGTGTTCCATGCTGGGCCCTGGTTTGTACGTAGCTACTGGGCAGATCGCTCGAGATACAGCTGGCCCCGCTATTGTCATCTCCCTTGTTATAGCGGCAATTCCGGCCATTTTGTCTTCTATGTGCTACGCCGAATTCTCCGCCCGAGTTTCAAGGACAGGGTCTTCCTATGTTTACACTTACATCGCTCTCGGCGAGATATGGGCCTTTATAATAGGATGGAATGTTATTTTGGAAAACATCCTCGCCATCGCACTGGTAGGGAACGAATTTAGCAAATTCATGAATTCCATTAGCGGTGATCGAATGTACAGCTTCATGAAAGAACATGTAGCGAACTGGGACGTGGAAGGATTTCGTCCGTTTCCAGATTTCGTAGCTTTTGCTATAGTTATTATTTTCACTGTTCTATCCGCTACGGGGCCGCGAAAACCGGCCTTATTTATGCGACTTGCGACCACGATCAATCTGCTGGTCATACTATTTGTCATACTCTCTGGATTTTACTTCATGGACACGACCAACTGGGATACACTTGAGAAATTCGCACCCTATGGTTTCAACGGCATCATGGTGGGAGCAGCTCTCTCTTATTTTGCGTTTCTCGGATTTGACATCATTAACTCGGCAAGCGAAGAAACTGAAAACCCCAAGCGAGTAGTGCCGTTCGGTAATGCCGTTAGCACTTACGTTGGAGTGTTTATATACCTCATCACTGCTGCTATCTTAACCCTTATAATTCCGTATAATAAACTCAGTTTTTACAGCCCGCTGCCTGATGCGTTTGCCTACAAAGGTTTTCACATTGGTAAATATTTCGTTGCAATCGGGGGTTTCTTTGGAATGACTGCCGCCTTGCTAACCTTTAATTATGCAGGAACACGCTTGATTTACGCCATGGCGAACGATGGGTTGTTATTTCAAAGTTTAGCAAAGATAAACAATAGAACTCAAATCCCTTTGAGAGCGGCGCTACTTTGTGGCCTGAGCGCGGCAGTTGTTGCATTACTCTTGGACTTGAGTGATCTCGTTGAGATGCTGTCAGTAGGGACACTTATGGCCTACACTGCGGTACCTTTAGCTGTTCTTCTGGAGCGTTACAGACCTCTGGAAGAGTCTGACTTTCATGGCGATGAAGAGCACGAGGACATATCTGAAGACGGAGGTGTCACTTGTTGTGAAAAGTTGCATAAACGGATAAAGGCAACACTCTCCCCGCCGTCCACAGAATACCAAAGTAGAAAGGACTTTCGTAGCAGATTGGGTGAGACTCCAAGCGAAGACACGCATCGCATGGCCGGAGTGGCTGCAGCCTGTCTACTGTTTGCTTTTCTGGGTTTTTCTATTACTGTATCTCCAAGCCTTGGCTTGCCCCATGTTATCTACCGAAATCCCGTGGTACTTTTCGTGTCCTGTCTTATGGGGCTTATTGTTATCCTGGCGTTGGTGTTACTGTTTCTTCTACCCACTAGACACATCAGAATCATCCATGCGGCTCCTTGCACCCCGTTTGTCCCTCTCACCAGTATTCTGCTCAATATCTACCTCCTGACAAGCTTGTCTGGCTGGACCTGGGCTCGGTTTTCTGCCTGGATGTTTCTTGGTAAGTACCTTTCTTATTGATCGATCAATCGATTGATTCACTGACTAACTGACTGGCTGACGGACGGACTCACTGATTGCTCGATCGATTGATTGACTGATTGATTTGACTTTTATACTGAGTGTAAATGTATGGAAATAGCTATTTAGTCCATCAATTTTATTTTCAATGTTCTTGCTTGGAATAAAAGAAAGATAAAAAATTGACTGACTGACTGACTGACTGACTGGCTTTTAGGCTTTACTGAGTGTACTATTTGAATGTCTGGAAATAGCTATTTGATTCCTCAATTTCATTTTATTTAATGTTTTGTTTGGACGGGAACGTTCTGTTGAAATGAACACACTAAAGAGATTGAGCACACAAAAGCAAAAGAGGAAGTCATTTTTGGTGCGTTTATTAACATAATAAAAAGTTTTAAGACTGGAAATCAAACGAGGAAGTAAATTTTTGTCTTATTGAAGTGAACGTACTAAAGAGATGGCGCACGCAAAAGCAAAAGAGGAAGCCATTTTTGATGCGTTTATTGACATAACAAAAAGTTTAAGACCACGAAATCAAACGAGGAAGCCGGTATTGTCTTCTTATTGAAATGAACGCACTAAAGAGATTGAGCACGCAAAAGCAAAAGCAAAAGCAAACGAGGAAGTCATTTTTTGTGCGTTTATTAACATAATTAAAAGTTCAAGACTGCGAAATTAAACAAGGAAGTACATTTTTCTTAGCGAAGGAAAAATTTGAAAAAAAGAAACAACAACGTCGTTTTGCTCTGGCAGATGACGCGAATTTTTGAACGTTTAAGAAAGTCCATCTTTTGTTAATAGGTATGGCAATTTACTTCATGTACGGTCTCCATAACAGCAAGGAAGGCTTGAGCGGAGATAGCGGATCACGTGACTTCCTCGATAGACTAACGGTGCCGCAACATGATGTTCGCCTGCGTACCCGGTCTCTGAGCAGTGAGGACGGACCGCTATCCCCCAGCAGCGAAAGTGAGAACGATGAAGGATTCCAGTCCAATCTGTTGACAAGCGAAGAGGAGTCTCCCAAACACGCACTCATTAAAAAGAAAGACAAGAGAAAACAGGAAGACACACAGCAGAAAGACTAAACATCTACTGTGCTTTCAACAGTTTAAAACACGTTTAAAGCAGTCGTGTTGTTAACCGGGTACGTGCAGTGTGAGTTAATTGGGCGTGAATAATGGAAAGACGAAACAAAGAAATTACTTTTGAGGTTATTTATAGTCAAATGGAATCAAATTCCGAACTGGTTTTAAAGATTTCTACAGAAAGAAGTCGATATTTATGTTTTTTTTTTCTCGTTTGATAACTTTTATACAACATTTATTTAATATATGAACTGAACTTCAGTGAAACAAAAGGATTTCTCCCACTGCGAAAAAAACATATCTCGACAAATTTATCTTCATTGTGAAACGTGAAGATATCGAAATCTTTACGTTAGGTGCTGGTTTTTAATCGAAACATTTTCGGATCTTCTTCGGAAATTTTAGGCGATAATCGAAAAGTTTTGGAACTAGTGATCGCACATGTTCGTACAACTTTCGGAGAATTTTCGAAAATTTTTCAGGAACTGATTGAAACTTTGTAATTAGAGTCGTTTACATACGTACATATATGGCTGCTTGGATATATGAAATTTCTCTCCTCGTGTTCAATTTCACATCTCCGCGAACCCATGTGTGATAATAATTATTTTACAAACATTACAAAAGGCGTTTGAAAACTGTGTAAGGTATGACACGATAAAATAGTCACTACTTTCTTGCACTTTGACACAGCAGAGAATATTGTAATATTGTAACGTATCGGGTGCGAAAGAGAAAACTCACAAGACGTAAGAAAATAGCATAAACAGTCATAACCAAGGTCGTACCATAAGAGCAGTTTTCAACTGAGTGTCGTAAAACCAAAACCAAAGTATTTACTCTGACCAATCATAACAGACGCAGACAATCAGATGAACCAATCAGAATGCGAAGCAAATACATGCAGCCGGCGCCAAGCGCGGGAAAACGCGTGCGAGCAAGTAACGATTGGTTTTGGTTTTACTTCTGATTGGTTGAGAAAGTGGCGCGAGATTTTTTAGCCAATCACAAAGCGTAGCAATGCAAAACCAAAGCAATTGTGTAATTACTTTCAACACTCAATGGCCCTTATCGTAGATGAGTACGCCACGCCAAGATATCAGCGGTTTCTCGCTTTCTTGACCCGATAGTCTCGTTTTGATGTTTACGAGAACCTCTCACGACGATGAACGTAAACATCAAAACGAGACTATAGGATCAAGTAAGCAAGAAACCGCTGATATGTTGGCGTGGCGTACTCATCTACGATAAGGGCTATTGAAAACTGCTCTAAAACCAGTCCTTGGTAGATATCAAAATGTAAAAATGAGGTAATAAAGTATTTTTTGTGAAATCTTGGTTTTGTTCTCAGTTTAAAAGAAGTAATTACCTCAAAGGGTCGCCCCACATTAGCTCCCAGGCCAGCTCGCTTTGTTCTTCGGGTTCGAGCAGAACACTGGGAATGTTGTCGATCGAAGAGACGAGCCCTCCACCTTGACTGGGCAGCGGAATACCACCATGAACACAAAAGATCTGAAAAGACAAGCAACTCTTTTTCACCAATGTTCTATTTATTGCGATTGTTATTTGGATATTTGTTGCAGAAAAAACCACGATGTAATATCATGGTTATTCGGAGTTGTTCGTGAATGGGATGCTAATCACGCAGCCGTTATTTGGGTCGTCACGCAAAGCTCCTCCCCACTTCGTTGCGTGACGATCCAGGAGACTTCCAGTAGAGTGTCTCGTCTAACTTGCTCCAAGGTAGATGAGAAAGTGCTATGCAAGGCGAAAGCTGGCAGTCATTGCAGAAGAATGAAAATGAGAAAAAAAGTTTAGTGTGACAAAATTCCTCCGACAATGTAGATTAGTTAAAATATATTTTAAACCTGATAGCGCTGCGTTATAAAGTGATAAGTCATCCAGTTGTGAAAAGATTGGGAAAATCTTACAGTGAAATGGGAAAATATTCAAATTATAACGACTGATACTTTATTAGTATTAATTAGTGTTATACACAACATTCACTTCGGACGATGACAGCTAACTAGCGTCAAAATATGGCGGGCTAACACTCCTCCACGTGCCTCTTATTTTCGGTGAAATTTGATTGGTTAATCAAGGCACCCCGGGGCATCTCTCGATGGTTATCTGATTTCTGCGCTTTTGGGGTGGAAATAAAACATTTACTGTGATAAGAGCAGGCTCACTTTTCACCTATCCCCCTTCCGCCTTCCCCCAGCTCTCTTCGCCAGCCGGCTCGTTTTCGCGGCTACGCCGTTCTTGCGTGAGACCTCAAATGTGAGCCTGCTTGAAGGCTAAAGTTAACAAACCACTGATACTCGAAATAACTTACTATAAAATCGCGGCCTTGCTTAGGTTGTCACGCTTATGGGCAGATTGTGTGACAACCTTGAGCACAGTGGCCATGCAAGTTCTTTAGTTAAATGGCAAGGTAATAGACCAGAACTAGTAACGACAAGTTAGCGGCAAATAAAACCGTTACCTTATCATCTACGATGGCAGCTATTGGGAGAACATCGAATACGGCGTTGACTGCTTCCCAGACCTCCTCTCCTAAATCACCACCAAACTTTTGTATACATTCACTGGCATACGTCAAAGAAAAGGAAACTTCAGTTCTTGGTTAAATGTTGATAAACGTATTGTGAGCAGTTATAGAGCAGTTTTCAATTGAGTGTCGAAAGTAATTTAGAGATTGCCTTGATTTTCCATTGCTACGCTACGTTATTGGCTAAAAAATCTGGCGCCACTTTCTCAACCAATCAGAAGTCAAACCAAAAGCACGCGTGACTTTCATGCACACGCGTTTTCCCGCGCTTGGCGCCGGCTACATGTATTTGCTACGAGTTTTGATTGGTTCATTGAATCGCCTGCGTCCGTTGTGATTGGCCAGAGTAATTGCTTTGGTTTTTTTTTCAATTGAAAACCGCTGTCGGCTAGAGTGGCGACTTTGATGTTGGTTTCACGACAATCAATTCAAACCACTCCATCTTGTGTAAATACACCTTACCTATGGAAAGTAAACATTTTCTGAATGCTTCTGGTCTCGTGGTTACCACGAATCAGAATAAACTTGGATGGGGCCAGCAACTTCTGCGCGAACAAGTAAGCGACAACCTGCCGAAAAAAAGAACACACTACAACATCACGATATAGAAAAAGATAACGAAATTCTAACCTTTATTTGCCAGGCAAAATGAAAAGATCTAGAAGCCACAAGAGCTTATTATCCAACAAAGGCACTTAGTTCCACTCTCGTTATAGCACGAGCAACGATTAAGTTGCTGTCGCCAGCGGCGAGCCCTTCTTAAAGAACAACTGGCGAGCATCGAGCGCTTTTTTTAAAATTTGGCAAGTTGCCTTTGAGTCGTTTTTGAACGTAGGATTAGCAGAAGTCTCTTTATGAATATAAGCTAGATAGTCAGATGTTTAGTCAGAACTGCGAACAATTCGAACATAAACCACAGTACATTTTGCGGGAACTTTCAAGGAACCATTGTAACGCCTCAGAGAAATAAAAAAAAAACCTTGTTTCCCCTCAGGCAGGCCTGACAGGAGACTACGCTGCTACGAGTTAACGCGCGTTTCTCAAAGCTCGCGAAGACATATTTAGACCCGGAAGCTGTTTTTAAATTCCGTTTCTATCAAAGGGCGCTGTATTGTTTAACCCGCTAACCAGCCCATCAGAACAGAACAGAACAGAACAGACACCTTTATTTAAAAATAAAATTCTATGTTCTCCCAGGGTAGTCCCTTCAGAGGGTTAAAAAAAAACCCACTGCTATCAATGGGAGCCCTGGGAGAAACATAATTAACTAAATTTTTAACAAATAATGAAGAAAAAAATATATCTATATAAAAAATATGAATATTAATATATATATATATATATATATATATATATATATTACAGTAAAAAGTTAATGCGATTAAAATTAGGCTATTTACAGTTAAAAATATTAAAAATGAGGCAACCGTGATAGTAAAAGGATCTTTTTGCGATTTCTGTTCTTACTGATGGTATATGTAACAGGTTGCTCTGGCGAGTAGTGCGGGCTATAACGTCCCTATTAAAATGAAAATAATTATTGAAAAATTGGGGGCACTGGCCAGAAATACATTTCTTTACTAATTTTTTCATCTTGTTTCTTCAACGAAGGGTTTTATTCAAGGTTTCAAAATAAAAATGAATCCTTAAACATAGCTTTTCCGGCCCCGAAATATTTTCAGGACCTTTGAGAAATGCACTCCTGGCGCCATGATTTTCGTCTCCCAAACGTTCCCAGAATCCATAGCTCCTATATCCAGTGCCCAAACCCCAGCGCTTTTGGGCAATCGACAACCCTCTGTTTAAAACATACCTCAACACCGTTCTCTCCTCGGTCGACATAGTCCCCCAGGAACATGAAACAAGCGGGTGTGAGAACAGGACCTAACCGCCAAAGAACCTTCTCAAAACACACCAAGTCATGGAAATTACCATGAAGGTCACCTGATCAGAATAAAGCAAACAAGCCAAATATTTTTTTTCCGGTTACATTTTCTAAGATTTCTTCTTATAACGGCACGGCTACTGTACAGTACTGTACAGTACTGTACTGTACAGACTGTACACGTGTATTTACATGTTTATAACAACTACCTAGAGGCAACTGCGACAACTTTGACAAATTTGAACATCGCTAATTTTTAAATTTGCTAAACCTGTTTGCCAAAACCATAAATACCCATAAATCACAAAAATGGGTTAAATCGGTCATTGAAATAAAGCAGTAAATCACTAGTGTTATAGACAACATCACAAAAATAAACCATTTCCAAGCCTTGGAAATAGGAAATAGTCGAGTTAGAAATATGTTTTAGTAAGCGATTACAAAAACAGAAATGTGTAACATTAACTTTCATACTTTTTTCGTTACACGTTTCCGTTAAAGTGTCCCTAAAAAGCCTCTAAAATACGTTGTCGCCAAATATTCAGGGTGGTTGCCGTTGTAAGTAAAGTCAGCCACTGAAGTTAGTAACGTTCTGGCGGATATACAAACAAAAACACCGATATGACACACAAACAACCTACAAGCTTCTTAGCTTCAAGAGCGTTTGCACGTGACGTCACGGCGGCCATATTGGTGTCCCAAAACAATGGAATGGCGGCCATATTGGTGTCCTTAACGGATCCTATAGGACTTTAGTCCTATACTTATTCAAACGTTCCCTATTGTATGACCGCCGTTCACGTGAGTGAAAACACTCTATAATCGGGGTATCGTCTTACTATTCATGGCTTCTTACCTACAATGTACGTAGGTGACTTGACTTTAACTAGTCGAGGCTCCCTTTTAATTATCTCCAGAAGAGTTCGACAGATGCACACAAAACAGTTTCCAAGTGATGGCATCTCAACACACCCCCAGCTGAAGCTGTCTTTAGGGCCCCCGGCTTTACTTCCAGCCGAGTTTGGTTTGATAGCACGCTCAAAGTACCTCAGGGCGGACAGCATTTGATTGGCATCTGATTGCTACATAAACAACATATCGATAGAATTCACTCATGAGAAAAGAAAGCATTAACCAAAAATCAAAGGCTCCTGTGAGCCAACTTGTGAATACAAAATGTTCGCACCCACCCCTCTCCTAGACGGTTTCCTTCACTGCCCCCCCCCCCACACCCCCTGCTTCCAACTCCCCACCCACCCCTTCCTTCAACACCGTCTCTGTGGGTAAGGCAGGTGACTATCATATATTGCATGCGCAATATTCACCGACCCTTCCCTTTCCTAGGCGTTTTGCTCCACCCCCAACCCTTTGCATCTTACTCCCCACCCACCCTCCCCTGCCTCCAACGCCGTCCCCATGGGTAAGGCAGGTGACCATTACATATCGCGGGCTCAATGTTGACAGCCGAGCGATCGAGTGAAATTTTGCCCTACTGCAATAACTCGTTTAACGCTTTGCGTATTCACGAGTTAAGGACGGTGCCACCTAATGGCAAGGTATTTTGCCAGGTTTTTGACTATGCGGGAAAAGTAGATCTTAGCAGGGGCTATTGGAATCCAAAGAGAAAATTGGGGGTAACCACGCAATTTTCGGAGATATTTAAGCTTCAATCTGGAAAAAATGCTGACATCAGCATTTTTTCGAAAAAAGGAAAAATAGATCTTTCTTCGCGGATTTCCTTAGAATTCGCCTTTACATACACAAAAGCAACAATAATTCTAAAAATCTCTAAAACACATAACAAATGGTAACATAACAACTACTGTTAATGTGTTTAAAGTTACAAAATCATCACAACGGAGCCATTATCGGCCCTGACAGCTTTCCCACGTTCGCCAAAAATACGGTCTTAATAACGTTTGCCCACAACAAAAAAATTAATGGGGTTCTTAATATGCTTACCACTTCCATTTTATAAGATAAAAAGTAGGGGTTACCACGCGTTTTTACAAGTTATATTTAGATATTTTCAACTTTTACGGAATCACTTTCGGGGTTCGCGACATTTTTTTCTATGCCCTCCCTAGTAAGTTGAATATTGTGCGTGTCTTTTTCGGGGGCATGCTGGGATTTCCACTCGACGGCTCCCCGTTCAAAAGGCACGATAAAAAGACAAACATTGTAGAATTCAAAGGAATTCTATTTGTAGATGTAAGGTGCTGTTTTGAGAAACATTTTTCGGGGATTTCAAGGTCAAACAGCACAGTAAAGGAGTAAAAAGGCAAAATCGGTTTACTTCCATTGATCTACAGTGGATCTACGGATTTATTATGTTCCTTCGGGCACAAGAACTTTACACTGTGTGCATCTTCTTCCGTTCCATTACCAACTTGAAAACATCAGTGCTATATCGAGGTGAATGGTCGGCTGCCGAAAAACTCTAGATTGGCAGGTTAGTCTTTTAACGGTTATTTGGAGTCAAAATTTAAGAAATATTTGTTGAAAAGTGCTTCAGTTTTGTAATTTCATTTGGCCGCGTGTTTATTTTCTTGTGAAGCTCCTGTAGTTTTCATGGATTCTCTGATAACTTTAAAAGAGTTAACACTTTAATGTCAAAAAAATCGTGAAATAATAAAACACTTTTTTCGCCTAAGTCTACGGCTTTATTTGATCTAAAAAGATAAGATTTCTTTTCAGTTTATCGTGGCAAGTTTTTCGCCTATCAAAATTTGCTCTAATGCAAAGAAGTTGAGAACTGACACGATGCGACTTCGAAAAACATCACTTGCCTAATACAGAATAAAGGAAATCAATTGAACCTAAATGCACAAATGTGTTTACGAAAGATTACACCAAAAACCATGCTTGCCAGCAATCCAGGGAGGGAAGACTTTAGACGGATGCTTCCCGGCTTTGGAGCGGCCAGTTTTCTTTAGTTGCTGGCTTCAGCCTTGTTTTTTTAATAAGCTTATATCTTCATCAATTGTCAAAAACGTTTTTTTCGAAACGCTTTGCTCATCTCAATTCTCCTTTTCGACGTTTGTTTGATTTAACTGGTCAGGAACAATTGTTTTTCTGCTTTTGTTATATACTTTTTTATTCGCAAAAATGGCCACTGGCAAAAGATTTTTGCAGATAAACAAAAATTTCAAACAACGCGAGTTTGGCCGCCAAACAAAAACTTGCAGTCAATTGAAATAACAACATGCCAGCCTTTCCTTGGATTTTATGCCTTGAGGATGCTTGTTTTATGTATAAAAAACACTAGTCTGGTTTGACTTTAAGTTTTGTTAACATTTTGAATGGCGAAAAGGAGCCAATGTAAACAATCTTCGTAAAGAAAAGCCAAAACGTACGCGTTCTGCGCTGATCGAGGCAGCATTGCCAATTAGCTCAAAATAGTTTCATTACCGAGGCTGTGTCGTTTGCAAAATAGAGAAAGAATTTAGCACTTTTAGGCTGCAGAAGGTCTATAAACACATTTTTATAGATTTTTGAGAACTCTATTTATCTTGTATTAAATATAAAGTTTAGAAACTGAGCCAGGGAGTTGACAGTTGACATGAAAAGTGGGCGGAACTTAGTCTTTACCACCCGCGCTTGCGTTTAAAAAATAACCAGTGTCTCGCGCGACTATCGCGCAATGCATGCGCAGAACGTATGCGCAATAACAATAGGTGGCACCGTCCTTAAAGGCCCACTATCACCCAAACTGCATTGCGAATTTAACGCAGTCGAAAATTCCCGAAAGAGCCAATCACGAGCGAGCTCGTCATTTGAAAACAAAAACAAACGACCGCAAAGGCGAATGGGTTATGGTGGGCCTTTAAAAAGAAAACATAAACGATCCTGAAGATACGTGTGAAGTTTGATCATATTCAAATGAAAGCTACTGAGCAGTACTTTTCTGTGGTGATGATTGTGCTGTACAAGTTGATTCTAACTTGTGGAAGAAATCAAATCAAGAAATGTGCCCATTGAAATGAAAAATACTGATCAGAACTTTCCTTTGGCATTCAGTTGTTTATCCCTTGTCCTGCGCAAGATGCATATGGTTCTAATTATGGTTAAATTATGAGTAGCTTTTACCTCGTGAATAATATCTTAGGGCTGGTTCCCACTAGCGACGTAATCGGAAGCGGAGTCGGAGTCGGAAGCGTAAGGAGCCTTACGTTCTTGTGTAAATTAAAAAACGGAGTCGCAATCGGAATCGGAAGCTCGACGGAATCGGAATCGGAAGGATCAGAAGGTTTCCTTTTCCTTCCGATTCCGCTTCTGCTTCCGTCGTTTTGATTTCCACTAGATCGTAAGGTTCTTACGATTCCGATTCCGCTTACGTCGCTAGTGGGAACCAAGCTTTACAGATCAAAATCCACAGTGGCGCTAGCATAAATGGTGATTTGGAAATCTGGTTTTAATTGGCAGAGACTTTGGTAAGTTTGTTCCTTCGTTTTCTCTGTATTTAGAGATCAGTTTGAGTAAACACTAAAGAGAGTGCGTCATGAGGACTTCAAACACTTCAAAATTCATCCCAAAACTCCACTCACGTGTTGCGTTTTCAACTGTCTACTCGGTAATGGAAATCCTGATGAAACGAGCTCTCTCGTGTTTTCGATTGAGTGTCGTAAAACCAAAACCAAAGTTATTAATTTGGCCAATCACAACAGACGCAGACAATCCAATGAACCCGGCAATGGGAACTCGAAGCAAAGACACGACACGTAGCCGGCGCAAAGCGCGGGAAAACGCGTGCGAGCAAGTCACGATTGGTTTGGGTTTTACTTCTGATTGGTTGAAAAAGTGGCGCGAGATTTTTTAGCCAATCACAAGGCGTAGCCATGTAAAACCAAAGCAAATGCAAAATTACTTTCGATACTCAATTGAAAACCGCTCTATCACGTAAAGAGTTAAAATGTGTACATAAGGGTTGCATGCCTGGTTAAAGCAGTTGATGGATGGTAGCCGTTCTATTTTCAGTTTAGTAGACGCCAGTTGAGTCTGCGCACTCCCTGTTACCATGATGCCCTTACTTGTATCCCACAATACACTGACGTCACTCAACATTCCACTTCGACGAACTTTCACCGTGTGCGTGGCCAGTGCGTACTGATCCGTGACAGCTCTGTAAAAATAACACACACAACCATAGTCCAACCTCTTGTTAGTTACCACCTTTATATGTTCTTTAATGTTACGTCCACTGAGGAGAAGTGTCCGTTTTTGATAGGTATGCGCCTACGGGAGATTTTCCTTAGCGGAGATTAGATGATGCAAGTCTAAATACTGCATCTGCTGCGTAAGCACAATAATCTTCAACTACAACAATCTTTATTTTCTTTATTTTTACCTTGTTACAGTTGGACTGCCTGCAGGTAGCACAGTCGATATTTTCACAACTTTTATCCAAACTAATCTCACAAAATGAAGACACTGGTTGCGTTTTGCAGCCTTCCTTCTAAATCTTCTAAACGAGATATCTGGGCGGGGGTAGGGGGTGGGGTAAAAAGCACGAAAAAGAAAACAAAAGTCAAAGATGTAATCATCCACAAAAACACGGCAGATCTCCACTTTCAAGCCTCTCTACTAACTGGTCAGTTATCATTCACTTGACTGTGCAAACAGAAAAAGACAATTTGGGGACAAACAACGTAATCATGAAAACAAAACGAATTACAGTATTATAATAAATATTAACTTACTCTATCGGAAAGCCATCTCCTTGAAAATCCATAGTGTCGTTTTTATCATTACTCCTCCGTTTTTTGACTGAGGAATTTGAACTGTTGTGCAGAATTACACATAAGAATATGAACTGCATGTAAGAGAGCATGTAACGTTTATTACACGAGGTGAATAGTTGTTTTAGTATATACCGAAACAGTGAGATAATATAACGAAAATGATGCTTTTTAACTCATTTATTCCTGTCAACGATTACAATTTTCGCGCGCAAATTGCTGGGAGGCGAATAGCACTTGCTATTCCGAGTTTCAGTAGCCAATCAGAGCGCGCCAACAATGCTATCCACTGTTTCAGTATATACTAATGCACCATATACCAGATTATCGTGAATAAGGCCTATAAACTTGACAATAGAACAGCATCATAGACATGGTATATGGAGCATCAGCCCAACCCTTGCCTTGCAGACATATTACTGTAACAGACACCCCGCATAGACAGGTGTTGAAGGCCCGGGATCGGATTCACTAAGCCCTTCTAATTTAAGACATGTCCTAAGAAGCGTTTCTTAAGAAAATCAAAGGAGGAGAGAACTTTGCTTGAGCTCTCCAGTCTGGCCTAAAGTAGCTGCTTGTTTTGCACCTTCGCTATCTGCTAGCTCCTAAGTTGTTTTCACTCCTTCGCTCCTTGGCTTCATGATTCACAGTTGCCTGCTCAAATATCTAGAAACAAATTGTAAAACGTCTACTTCTAATTCAAGAGCAGGGCTGGTTCATGTAAAATCGTTGATTAAAAACTGATTAGAATGGCAAACCAGAGCTGAAAAATGACAAGTGCCCTTAGAACTTTTGTTCTCAGATTAAGCGAAGTTTGCAACAAACTGTATCAAAACAAATAATGAAAAGAGGACGGATATAAGAGTGCATTCGACTGAGATCTGTAATCATTATTCAGACTTACATTTCATCTCGAGCAAGTGTGATGATTGACACAGGCAGACGGTACAGCACTGACGTTCCACGGAATCGCAGGTTACCCACAGCTTCCAAAAAATCGGTCAACAGAAGTTTGTCAGTGTGTCCTGTCCCGAAAAGTCTGACGAGCAGAATAATGCAAACGCACATTAGAAAGAAGATCTGAAACATTCATTACTTAATTAATACATCACTTACAATTATCACCACTTTAACAGTACGGACATAAACCAAATGATTCAAACTACCACGTACTTGGCTTTATTCTTTGCCTCCTCATAGACATCAGCTTCCTTTGTACTCTCGCCTTTGATTTTACGAATATCCCCGATCATTGACCTGTGATGTGGAAAATGCATACAATGTAGCTCTCCTATGAAAATAATCCAGGCTAATGAAGAGCTGGATGCATAACCGCCTTACATGTCAGGTGTTGGCATTTTCACTGACAAATAATTTGTTGTGTCTTTTTCAGACAAAAAAGCATTCTGTTGCTCAAATGTTAGTGGTTTAGTGTTAGTTGAAGTAACAGAGATCCAATCAGTCCCAATAGATTCTACATTAAAAAAAATGTCAAGAGTCCTACAGGATGCTTATCAGCCAAAATGTATTTTGTCCTCTTTGCAGTAAAAATACAGGATCTTTTGGCCTGAATGGTTCTCTTTTACTTTAACTTACATGAAAACAGTCATTGAATAAGTGTCAGGCAGAAAATGGTTTAAATTTAACCACCACCTGTCAACATTAGTGCCAATTAGACTTTCCATCTCAAAGTAACGATGAGAAACAGTCAACAAATAAGAGACATTTTTTACTCTAAATTATTCAAGATAAATTGAAACCTTACTGAACATTAATTCAACTGTTAACCCTTTCACTCACAGAGTCAATTATGGAGACATGTAGTGTTGTTCTAACTTTTTAGTCTGTGGACGAAATCCTAAGGTGTGACCATTCAAATGAAACCTCTTCAGCAGTACTTTTGCATGGTACCATTTGTTCTAACTTTTGAGTCTGTGGACGAAATTCTATGGTGTAACCATTCAAATGAAACCTCTTCAGCAGTACTTTTGCATGGTACCATTTGTTTTTCAATATTTTACAAAATGAAATTTGGAATTTTTCTTGAATTTTATGTTTGGCACTCTTGGGAGTTAAAGGGTTGATAAAGTTAATCAGTCCAACTGCCACCAAAGCCATTGTCCCATTTAGTGCTCCCTTCTCGCTTCTATTGTAACAGTACTTTTTACAGTGATCCCGTGTTTTTAAATAAAGATGATCCCATGTTTTTAAATAAAGATGATGATGATGATGATGAGTCACATCCATTATCACCAACCTGAAAAGATTTAGCACCCCCCCCCCCCGATCTCTCACCTGTACAAAGCTTGAAGCTGTAATAATTATTAACCTTTTGTTATCTTAATGTCACTGTGTTGTTCTAGAAAATATACATATGTTGTACCTCCCACAGAAAAGGTTTTTGGTTGAAACGTCCCCTCCCCATGCCTTCAGGAAATTAATAAAAAAGTTTTTCTCTTGCTGTTTACTTTCCTTTAAAAACTTTTGTTTTTGAGACGCCCACCCCCCTCGGAATTTCCAATGACCTTTCATAAAGGAATATGGATATTTCCTGGAACCTAATGATTTAATTGCTACATACTTAAATTCGTCAAAGGAGAGAAAACCCTCTTGTTCAGTGGAGTAGAACTTGAAGATATATCGGCAACGCAACTCTCCAGATGGGCCTCCATGAGGTGTAGAACCATCCATGGCTGCCACCCCAAAGAGAACATCTTCAAATGTTAGCTGGTTATGATGGTTAAAATCAAATGACCTAAAAACAAACATTTTAGAGATTTTAGTGTTCTCAGCAAGAACATTTTGATAGAGTAAAATCACCCTGTGCAGCGGAGAAGACTGGGCGTGGCAATACAGTGCACATGCAACCCAATATTTTACTGGGATCAATCAAATGTTTTTTAAGCATGCCCAGGCCCCAGATGTAATATTGGAGAAGATTGCCTCACCTCTGCTTGTGTAAAGCAACCTAAAATTCTAGTCATAAAAAAATTATATTACAATGTATCTTCCTTAAAGGAAAAGGAGTTAAGGTAGTTGAGCCTTCACAAGCCTAATGGCTCACAACTGCCAGAGCTTAACCCGGTTTCTGTAGCATGAAATGACTGAGGATACTACTTCTCCCCCCCTGGATGGGGTGCTAGTCCATCGTAAGGTTACCCCCAGCATTATGTCGCCAGTACCCATTTATACACCTGGGCGGAGAGAGACAACGTGGAGCAAAGTTTCTTGTCTAAGGAAAGGACCAGGCTTGAACCACCGACCTTTAGGTTGAAAGTCTCATGCACTAACCACTTTAGACCACCATGCCTCCAGGAAGGGCTGCAACCCAAAAGAAAAGGGGCCAGGCAGTTTACAGGGGAAAAGGGGAAAGCAAGATTTCAAAGGAGGTCAGTCCTTCAATAATTGCATATCATTTCACTATATCAGTTCATCAGATCATCAGTTCACTATATCTATCAGGGCACTATAAATGTATAAGACATTATTGCAAATTTGAGATTTAACCTGAACAAGTCTTTGATTCTGTCTGTTTTCACTCCAAGTTCTTCTATAAATAGCGAGAACCCTTCAATCCCTACAGTCTTTCTTCCACTGCTGCACTTTTCAAACTTCTTCTTGATAAATTCTTTTTCTGTAAACAAGATTAAGAAAACTTTTTAACACAACCCATGATGGAACTAAATTGAATTGCAGTTATAATAAGATAGTACTTAATATTCTTCGTTAGACAGTGGCAGTGTTTCCCAAGCATTTTTTAAAGTTGTCCAACAATTCACCAGTGGTATAATTATTTATACACACCTGAGCAATCCATCGTCACACATGCGTGATCTCAAGCGCTTTATAACCACTTCACACCACCCAACCCAGAATATTTACCCTCTAGCTTTGTTGATACAATTACATTAAAATGCAATGTTGATGAGTTAAAAACAAAGAATGCTTAGATGTTATAGTGGCCAGCAGTTACATTGTTTGCACAGGATGATTCCACCCTTCGTGAATCTTCACAACAAGGATGCCAGCACCCAGTGCACTCAGTGGAAAAATCAATGAATATAGAAGAGACTGCGGGGTAAGTTGCACTTATGCCAACTCTCCCAGATACAGAACAAATCTCCCGGTCTCCCATACGGGTTACTAAATCTCCCAGATAAAAGCAACTTTGGATCTTTTCTCTACAATAGGCTAAGATTTTAGCCCAAATTTTCCCAAAATCCAAAAACAAATGCGGTCTCTTAACTGCACAAACGCAGGAATGCAGTTTTCCGGACCCCCCTACATACTCACAACTAAAAAAAAAAGGTCATGCGAAAACATGTCACCCTCAGAATTCACCCTCAGGAAAAAATCTCCCTATTTTCAATCTCCAGAGGTTGGCATCTCTGAAGTTGTGATGCACAAGCATCCTAGCTGACATGCAACCAAGCTATTGTACATTGAAAGCATGTTGTGCTGATTATACGGTGCAGCAGGGCAGTGTTCAGCATCCGAACAGTCAATCATTTCTGAGGGATTTGTCAGCCATAAACTATAAGGGGTACTGCAGCACTTGATAACCAAGGCAGTTACAGTAAGCTGCTTTATTCAAGGGATATTCCAGTTTGCAAACACTTTTAACCAAATTGTTTGCTAAATTATACCTAGCTTTCCAAAATGAGCTGACTCCACAAGTTTTTCCATGGCAGATGCAAGAGTGCATACATCTCGCTGCAATCTCTGAGAACTCTTTGCACCTTTCCATGTCAAAGTCTCTGAAAGTTGCTCATCCACCACCAGAGAATCCTGCACACCACATGATACTTTACACAGTTTCGGGTGTCGTTGGACATGACTATCTACACTTGCCAAGCCACTTGTACATGTGCTATTTGATGCTGCACTCTCAGTCACAATTTCTTCCGAGGTTCTCTTTGCTGGCACTTCCTCTTGTACACCAGAAGAGTTGACAAATTCCTCAAAAACTTCTAAAGCTACCAATCCTGAAAAAAGAATAGAATTGAAGAGTTTGACAACATGTCAAATTGTTGATCTCTGGTACTGGTAGAGGGGGTATAGTTGTATTTTTCAGTTTCAGGAGAGAGGCTAAGGGGATCCAGACCCCCTCCTTAATGTGCAAAGAAAATACAGGTAAGGCCTGAAGGGCTGAAATCATTGTACATGTATATCACATTAAATTTTTTTACTCCATGCACTCTCCTTATTAACGTTGTAAGAGAAAATAAAATCACAAACCATAAAGTGCATGATTGCAGGGTTCTCCAGAGAAATTAGACTACCTGGCTGTAAATTGAAAGTAGGCGGCACCTGGCACTCTAGTGCCCAAAAGGCACAAAAAGTCTAGGGGGGTCCGGGGCATGCCCCCACGGAAAATTTTTAAAAATGAAGGCACTGGAGATGCATTCTGGTGCATTTTGGGCACAACAGAGATTAAAAAATTATTTCATTTTCAGCCAGTTTTTAACCTTTTTATTATTCACTGGAAAAAATTATTGCTACCCTTAATATGCTTTAATATGCTCTAAAACATTATGGCCCAAAAGAAATCACTTTTGTTTTATCTTATGGCTACGAAGGATTTGTTTTTATAGCCATACAAGTTTTGGTAAGAAAATAGGACGGATTTATCCTTATCTTCCCCCTGAATATTTTCTGACTAGCCGGCAGCCCCAAGACGAGTAAACGGCGATTTTCGCCGGTCGCCGGAGCTTCCGGAGAACCCTGTGATTGTATGACAGACTCTTTAAAGAGTCCATGAATTGAATTTTTTTTATCTATTGAAACTTCAACTTTTGCAACTTTGGAATAAAGGGTTTAACGTTTTAGAGAAGATCGATGCAAAACGCTTTTTTATGATCTGAAAGTTAGCTTATTGGCACTAAAAAGTGACTCCAATTTGTGCTCGGCCAAAACCAGTGTAATAATTACACTGTGACATAAATTAACATTTGCAACTGCTGCAGGAATCATAGCGAACAAGAGAGCTGCATGGCAAGAGATGTAGCTAGAGATGGACAATATTGTGTTTGTTTACAGCGGGTGAAACAAAGCTTTATTTTGCTCCAGAGGAAAAAAGGCTGGTGAAATACACGAAATTTGTTTGCCGACATCAGAAAGGGCACATCAAGGATACTGTTTTCAATGAAAGTGCTTATTGTTAAGGTTAATATTATAAAAAAAAAAAAAACATTTTGAGGCCGTTTAATCAAGCGCAATTTTCCAATCCACATCCTGTTTAGGAGTTCCTCAAGCCTCAGCTTGACTGGAGAGCTGTCGATTAGTCAGTCAGAGGCCTACAAAAATATACTGACTTGCTCGGCCCATCCGGCGAGTAATATAAACCTTTCATGTGGTATTTTAAATTATAAAATTCAAAGTGGAGCAACCCAAGTGTTCATTACATGTAGCAGGCTTTTATTTTTTTAGTTCCACAGAACATGCATCAAAACTTCAGTCAACTCTTCAGTGCGACTCACTTTATTGTGAACACCCAACAAACTTTTTTACAAGTTCCCACGATATCACCAGCTAATTCTAAAACCATTTTGGTAACTGTGGTTATCTGTGAAGCAATTAAATTAAGCGAATAAAATTTTCATAGTTTTTAACTAACTTTACACTCCTGTGATAAACACAAAGCGAAAATGTTACATTCCATCGTGCTCAACTTTGCGAGGAGGCGTGCCCGTCAAATGAATTCATGCACGCTCTCTGATTGGCTAACTTGTAAAAAAATTTGATGGGTGTTCACCATAAGGCACGTCGCACTGAAAGTGACCACTTCTCGTAATTGAAGGGCTGAGAGCATAACCAACCTATGTCGAATTTTAGGCCTTTTTTATTTTTTTCTCATTCAGCTTTGTCCATTTTTGGCATGTGAACTACAAATTAGTTGCAAAACATTGTTCAGAAAATTTTCTGTTGTTTTTTTCCATTGTTTTCGAAAAATAAGAACTCAGCAAGAACTCACTTTGAGCTGCCCAAAGCTGTATTTCAGGTGCCTGACCACACATAGTGGACCCATCTGCCACTGTTGCAAAGCATGTCAGGAAATTCACGGCAAAACTGAAATGGACCTTCCCGCCCGAAAATTATGACAAACTATTATAAGTCTGGAAGCACTTCGGATATCAGGCATTTCGACCATGGCACGGGATGGGAAATGGCTCACAACTCACAATGCTGCCCCTTTTCTGATCTGAAATGATTCCAGACTTTCCCGCTGGCTCATCTTGTCCACAATGGCTCATTTTCACCTCATGCGCTGAATTAGCCCTTTGGGTCAAACCAGTTGTTCTGAATAAATTCTGATACTGCTGTATATATACCGTGTACCTTCATTCCATGCTTTTTTTATCCAGTTCTGAACATCGTCTTTTACAGCTTCATTAGGAGATTCCACATCAGAAATAGAAAACCACTTAAAAACCAAGTGACTGGTCATGACTTCTGTACTGTGGTTTGAGCTGCATAGTTCACAAACATTGTGGGAATCTTTTTGTGTCTGCTGAATGATGTTCTGATAATTATTAGAACAAGATGCAAAAAATATCAAGCAGATCGATCTGCCTTGGTCAGAAATACAATGTCTGATGCCAGCTACACCATGAACATTCAGTTCTGTATCCTCCTCAGTACCCTATTGGAAAGAAGTAGACTCATTAAGCTTAAGGTTACAGTGTATCTTCAGATCGAAAATTTATTGAAAAATTTTTTTTGGCGTTAAAATAAAGTTTACAGAATGAACTTCCATCCAAAAAACAATTTTCGAAAAATAGTGGAAATTGACGGAGAAATGATGGTATAACTTTTGTGGGCGGAGTTTGTTTATTAAGCGATATGTTTTTTTAAGCGCCGTTCTCTCAAAGTTAATTTTTCGCTTGTTGGGGACACTTTAAAGAGCTACAACTCAAAGGGAATTTGTTCGATTTTCCTCAAATTTGGACAGAAGCTAGGCTAACATATAATCAACAAAAACATGTCGGCGAATTTCTTAATTCCGAAAACTTTTTCGTCAAGAGCCATTTCCGTGCGATCATTCTAATTTTTTTCCTCCCCTTTTCGAAAATATTCTGTAACTTTTCACTGCAATTGAATATGGGAAATCGCCGACACGTTTTTTTAGCGCTTCGTGTCCGGAAACCCGAGAACAAATCAAATTAGCAAAATATAATAATCGCTTTGAGTTATAGTGTTTTAAAGCTGATTCGGACGTTCGAATTTAGACGTCGTAAAAAATCCGACAATTCATTTTACTAGCAAATGATTTCCATATTTAGATAGCCAGCTCTATAAGCTTTAATTTGATATCTGTGTTTAGGTATTTTAAGTGTAATCTTAAGACGCTAGAGCTGTTATGCTGAAGACACCCCCGAAGGTACACTGTAACCTTAAAGGGGCGATGTCTTTGCTGATACACATGCAGTCAAACCTGTCTCAAGTCTCAAGACTTCACCCCGGGGGGTACTCCCATATATGAGCTATATAAGTATGTGCCGCTGTGAAGGGTATGGTTTTCAGGTAGTTTAGTCTGGGATGGGGTATAGTAATCAGAGATTTTTGGTCTAGAATAGGGTACCATTTTCCACGAAACTGATCAGTTGCGCAAAAATTTAGTCTACACAACGTTTACTGGCAAATGGATTTTAAAAATTGGTGTGGCGGGCAGTATGGCATTTTTACTAACCCCTGGCATCTTAAACTGTGATAGTGAACGAGTTTCTGGAAAATAGCAAGTCTGGAATAGGTCTAGCATAGGGTAGGGTTTTTCGGTGTTTAGTCTAGAATAGGGTTGCAAAATGCAGCTAAAATGGTCTAGTATAGGTTAAGGGTCTTAGAGTCCCTGTGGCACACCCAAACATTTGCAGAGTACCCCCCCCCCCCCTGATTCCCTATGGGAATGGTCAATTGACTGCTTAATAAAGGTTTCACTGAAGTAAAGAAAAATCAAGCAACGACAAATTTGTGTAACATGGCCAGAAGACCCATTGCGGGACAAATCTGACACAAAGTGTATTATACCAGTCTTTTTAAAGATTAATTATTACATTGTGATCATATAGCAATAATAACACAGAATTTCGCTTTCCAGCAAGCTGCACATAAATGTATTTCATGTGTACAAATGTACTTGTATGGATTCATTCAACAAAGTGACTGTTAATACAAGTGAACACAATAAAAATAACTTGTTGGGACATAGGAACAGGTGATCACGACTGCTTAGTGTACATGTAATAGAGGTCTGAGCTCCCAGGCAGGGGGGGGGGGGGGCACTCCCCTGTATGAGCTATATAGGTATGTGCTGCTGTGAATGGTATGGTTTTCAGGCAGTTTAGTCTGGGATAGGGTATAGTAATCAGAGATTTTTGGTCTGGAATAGGGTATCATTTTCCACGAAACTGATCAGTTGCATGAAGAATTTAGTCTACAAAGGTTTACTGGCAAGTGGCGTTTAAAAATCGGTACGGCGGGCAGTACGGCGTTTTTACTGACCCCTGTTAACTAATAACTGTGACAGTGAAATAGTGAGTCTGGAATAGGTCTAGGATAAGGTAGGGCTTTGCGGTATTTAGTCTAGAATAGGGTTGCAAAATGTAGCTAAAATGGTCTAGTATAGGCTAAGGGTCTTAGAGTCCCAGCAGCACACCCCCACCCAAAAATTTGCAGAGTACCCCCCCCCCCCCCCCCGGGTCTGATGTATGTTCACTGAGTTACTGTAATTAAGGGGGGAATTTCCCTGAGGTTTCTCAACTGACTGCTTAATACAGAGTGGATGGCTCTTTAACTTCCACATTTTCCGAATCAAATTGGAATTTTTATAGAAATGTTGGTGTTTGCGGAGGAAGAAAAACCGGAGCGACCTTGCTCTGAGGAATTTTTTCCGGGTTAAAACCATCAACAAACTCAACCCACTTATCGCTTAAATGTTTACTGATCTGATAATCCCAACAGATAACAATCGGTAGATCTCTCTCAGTTTTAATAGATTATTGGTATTATTATCATGAATACACGATTGGTAATGTAGTTACCAAACATGCATAACACTGCTTAGCTTACCAGCTGTCTCTGAAGGCCTTCTCGAAAACTTTCATTTTCTCTTAGAAGAAACCGCGGTAATTCCCACTGGTTTGCATTCTTACATTTCCAAAGTAGTATACTGTCATCATCCTTCCTTTTCAAGATAATTTCAGCTTTTAAACAGTTCAATAACTGCCTGTCACCATTTCCACAAAAAGAAGTCATGTTTACTACATGTCAGACAGACAGAAACAGAAGAACGTGACACCGCGCAGCTTCCAAACGGTTGAGGCCTGGAACGACTGAGACCGGAAATGCAAATCGAAGAACAAATCATTTGGCGGGAATCCTTGAAAATGGCGGCGAGCTCGAGAAAAAGATACCACATTTTACTGTCTTCTTTTAGTAGCAAGGAGAAAGCACAGCTGTCACGGTCGATTCAGGAACTCGGAGGGACTTATTTTGATACGCCGGTAAGCTATGAAAGTTTAACTTAGGCTTACAATAGATGAATGAAAGCAGTTGATGTCTTGTTGTTATACATGCGCTGCGCGTAGTGTCTCGTCGCTGCGCTTACTCATAAGCTTTAATACATACAATGATGCGCTTGGAACGTCTTTCGAAAATCCAGTTCTCTCGAAGTGTATTGCAAAGGAAATAAGGGATAAACATTTCGACTGTAAAAGCACAATGATCTTCGATAAACAGGAAACTGACGGTTTATTAATTTAACCTGAATTATTAATTTGTGTCCGATCCTGGTATTTATGAAAATCTTCTTAATTTTGAGCGGGGCACTACCCGACTTTAGGAGTTCATCTTCCATTAGTTTGATGAGTAGGATCTTTCCTGGGACAAACAATACAGGAATCGAACGTGGTCTAGCACTAGCTGCAATAGAATGTAAGGTGATGAACTATTAAAATGGAGTGGCGCGTAAAAGCCGTGCAATTTATAATCTCTTGTGTAGTTCTTGCTTTAACGCACTCGAGCGTGACAAATGTAACACTTGGCTATGTTGTAGTTAATTTTTTATCTCAGGTAATTTTTATTTTTCCATTGTTTTTGGGTATGGTAATATATGCTAATGAATTTGAAACAAAGGAAAAACAAAAATTACCTGAAATAAAAAATAGGTATTTTTATTTTTCCACAGCACTTTCTTGTTTCTTGCTCGCATGTGATCTGTGGGAGGCCCAGTCGAAGGGAAAAATTCCTCTGTGGATGTGCAGCAGGTAGATATTAAATGTTAAAGTCCTACACTCTTTTTGCCATGTGAGAATTATTGTCTGCAGACTGGAGGGTTTAGCGTTAATGCATGTCAGTATGCAATGTGGTATTAATTGGGGTGGTCACATAATAGGCTTCTTATGTATATGTTGTGGTTCAAATTTTTCGTTGGCTTGAAAATTTTCAAATCAGTTTAGTTTTTATTTTCTTTTGTCCATAACCTGAGACAAAGGAAATGTATTTATCATGGGTTACGTAACCGTCTCTGGGGTGTTATGTGCCATGTTTACACAATGCTTCATTAGTGGGGCGTTGGTTTATATATCGCGGTGCTTTCATTCATATTCATTCGAGTCTTACGACCGTCCATTCACCCTCTAAATTAAATATCCAATGAGTAAGGTTTATTGTATTTGCAAGCCACTATAACTAGAATTGATATATTTATTGTATTAGTATTATACATGCATATGTTCAGATTTTTTTTGTTTAGCTTTATACTACATCGGTAGTTACTATCTAGTTGTATGTTGAGTTTTCGGTATTTTTCGAATTGTTTGTAAAATTTATTATTTTGTAGTTTTGATTGTAAAGACATAATAAAGAGGATCGCATACGGCTCGTGTTGACACACCCCAATAGTGGTTGCCTATTACATGATAAATGTTTTATATTCGGTTGAGCGGAGCAGCGAATTAGAATATAAAACAAAAATCAAACTGGTTTGAAAATTTTCAAAACAAAGAAAAATTAATTTGAACCACAACATATATCATCAAGATAATCATGAAATTGTGATGGAGGGGAGGGAGGAAACAATACTTTGTCATTTTACTATTGTGTCCTGTGTACCACTTGGCATAAATTAAGGCGTGTGATAATGATGATGACATGACGACGACATCGTTTGACTACGACGACGTCGTTTGATGATGACGATGATGACAACAACGATGATGATGATAATCCTTATACATGTAGTTAATGAACATAACTTTTGTGACACTGATAAATTTTTTTATGTGTACTGTAATCTCTTGACTTATATACTTTGTCAGTATAAAATTAACTGATAATTGTAGCAACACTCTTAGTTACTTAGTAATATGGAAACTGGAGAAAACTATTGGTCTCATGGGACACTTGGTTTGTAAAAACAAATGGCTAAACTGCAGAATACCCTGCCACTTATTTGCATCTTATTGAATAACAATAGTGCCTGTTGTTTCATGCTTGTTTTTCCTGGGTTAGAGATTGGGCTAGATCTAGGAGTTTGTTAGCAGTGGCGGGGTATTCTGCAAAAAAAATTAACTTACCGGTACTCTTTACCAAATCCACAAAAGGTCTACAATTCATAAGTTTTGACAAGTTTGGCAGGTTTTTAATTTGGTTTTTCATTGGTTTGAAAATTTTCATTTTCAAATATGATAATGAATCTGAGACAAAAGAAAACAAAAATTAAACTTGTTTCCGGCAGGGCTGTCATTAAGGGCCGGGGGCCGGGGATTTCCCCGGCTTCTATGAGCATGAACCCCCGGCTACTTTGGCATAGGAAACAAAAGAAAAATAAAACCAAAAGAACTTCCTAGCTGTTGAATTCCCGCTTACTAATTGCATATACCCGGCAACTTGAAATCTTAGTGACAGCCCAGTTGTTTGAAAATTTTCAAACCTAAGAAAAGTTTGAACCACAATATATTCATGTATATGCAACAATTATTATTATGCACATAGGAAAATGGATTTTAAAGCGGGAGTTCATTGAGGACAGTGTTAAGGCTGGGAAGTGGTTGGAAGAGGAGTTATATGAATGGAATGAGCAAAGTACAGTGGAAGGAGTGTCTACTAGTCACATGGCATCACCTGCTCGCT
Source organism: Cladopsammia gracilis (assembly GCA_022457155.1). Taxonomy (NCBI): domain Eukaryota; kingdom Metazoa; phylum Cnidaria; class Anthozoa; order Scleractinia; family Dendrophylliidae; genus Cladopsammia; species Cladopsammia gracilis. The sequence goes on from JAJGOT010000291.1 coordinate 418,800, forward strand.
GGAGGAGAATTCTGGAACAAAAGAAAGGACCTTTTAAAGGATGGAAAGCACTGGTGGCTGTGGCAGATGCTAAAAAAAGGGCAGCATACAAAAGGTGGGGAGTAACATTGTTTATATTATTATGGTTTTTATTTTACCATACATAACTCAACTTATCAGGAGCAGTAATTGTTCTTATTAAATGGCTCCAGACTTCAGGAGTGATTTATTGCTTTACATGTATTGCTACATGTACAGCTCTGTCTCATATGATCAAAGAATGACAATTACAATAAATTAGTTGATGCCTGAAAAGTGTAGTCATTCTTTGATTATACGAAACAGAGCTGTAGCTGCAATAAAGTGATGAATCACTTATGAATTAAGTCTGTATATATTCTTATTTAATATATATAAGTTATTTTTTACTGTATAATTTGTACAGTACTGCTCAAGTGTACATGTAAGTTGACATAGCCTCACATCTCAATCCTTGTATCTCTAGACTCTACAACACTCAGGTATCAAGTATCGAGTTTTGAATTGGGAAACTAATGAGCTTGTCGCTTGATGGACCTCTTGAAAAATAAACTGGACAAATGGAACGGTGCTAAGAGTGTTGTACACACGCCTTTTTGAAACCCACTGCTATTAAAAAGTCTTATCAGAAATTAAAGTAGTACATTTGACTGGGTCCAATTTTTAAAGACATTGAAGAAAATAGAATAATTTTATTATCCAATGTACATGTGGATAATGTTGCAATTGCTACTATCTTTTAACTTACTAGAAATATAGGTACATGTATTTACATGTACATGCACATGATATGGTTTGTTTAATCATTTATTTGTGCATGATTATAATTCTGTACAAAATAGGCAGATGTAATCAGTTTAGCCAAGCTGGTTTAATTGGAGCTATACAACTACATGTACAGTCATCATTAAATTGCAAGGAGAAAGTGAACTTCATATACTACATTGTACTATTTATTGTAAATTGCTCTGTTTGTTTAATAACGTTTACTCCTGCCTGAAGGCCTATTTACTTTATTTAAATAAGCCATAGAGATTTTGGTAGTTTACATGTATCTCTTTGAGAGATTTTATGAAGTGGATGGGAAGTGCTTTCAACACAATACAACACCTAAACAGTTGAAATCAATGTTATCTTTCTGTAAATTTGTTCAAGACTGTTGTATATGAACTGACAGTGTGTTGAAATGAAGTGCAATAAAACTATCTGAGGCTGGGTTAAATCAGTTTGTTTCCTTTGCTATCATCGTTAGGTTGCTAGAGGTCGGAGGTGCCGTACTGGTGAGTGGGAAGCCTCCATATCCCTCCAGTCTTGCTTCCAAACTGACACACGTATTTGTAGAGAAGGCTCTTGAAGATGATGTACAGGCTCTTCAAAATGCTGGAGTCCAGTGTCTCTCTCCTGATTACATTCCAGAATTTATACTGCAGGTGAGTTCTACCAGAAACCCATAAGTGGGATGTCAACCCACTTATGGGTTTCTGGTTCTACTATATACAATGTACTAAGTCTTCATTTCGCTTGCTGTTTGACAAAGTGGCAAGTTGTCTTCCTTTTTCTGCTGCTGCTACTGCTGTAAGCATAAAGTTCATTCTATACATGTATGCCTCACAAGAACTTCTTGAACCATATGCCATGTTATTTGTTTACAGAAGAGCAAACTTGTCCCCAGTTTCCCGGCCCAGATGATTATTCAAATAGGTGTGGAAAAGGATGGTCGATCGATAGATTGAACAAAAAAAAATCTGAAATCCTTTCACCTGCATAAATGTACACAGGACACCCAAGAAACCTCAGGAACACAACTTATTAGAATGTGTTCTCCTTCCAACACAAGTCATCTGTATGTTTATGCATTGTCTTGTTTGATTTTTATAAACAAGGATCCAGCCCCTTGCCCTGCTGTATTTTTCATCGCATCTTACAAGTCACCAGTTACTAACCCTGCAGTGGAGAGACTTCAGAGGACTGCTGGCCGGCTCAAAAACACTCCTGTCCTTGGTAGTGATGCTACAGAGTCCAGAATTAGAAAACAAAATAATGTACAAACAATATCAACTTCTAAAAAAACAAAGGAACCACCTGAATCCTCATGTACATATACTTCTGAATCTCCAAACAAGAAACAAAACCAGGTACTTTTTTGTACTGAACTATTTTGAAGATGACTTTTTGGACAATGGAGATGACATTTTTTTTAGACATTTTCACTGTCTACTTTAATTAATTTATCAATATTATTGTCTACATGTATAATAATAATAATAATAATAATAATAATAATAATAGAAATGATAAAAATGGAGATTTATATAGCGCACTTTCTATGTGAATATACTCAAATGCGCTTTGGGGGACTTTGCCAGACTGCCAATGCAGTTTAGGGAAAGTTCATATGACAAGAGGGGGGGGGATGAAGATACTGTGGGAGGGCTCCGAAAACTTTTAGACACCCGAAGTGGGGGCTCTGAAAAAATTGTTGGGCTAGGAGGGGGGTCTGAAATTTTTTCGACTACCAGGGGGGGGGGGGGGGGCTCCTAAAAATTGAACTGCTAGCGAGGAGGGGCTGCTAAAATTTCAAGCTTTGAGTTTCAATATCTTCATCCCCCCTCCTTGTCATAATAAATAACTTTCTCTTACAATTAATGTTGAATGTGACACAGGTGCCCCCATAACTTAAACAAAGTAGACCACAATACAATAAATACAAATAAATATTCAAATACACGAGGAGTCGTGTATTTGAAAGGATCGAGTCTCTTCTAGCTATAATACCTGCTGGTAAAAAGTACTACAGTGTACATAAAGGTTTTAGGGAAGCCGTTGTATAATTACCAGTATTAAACGGGTCAGAGTAAATTGTTTCGTTTGTTCATGTAGTTGTCAGTTGTTAATGGAAGAAAGATGCAGCTGAAAATGCAAGGACCTGAATGCACCCTAATCGTCTACTGACGAGTGACAACACACTATCATATTGATTATGCTGAATAGTGCTTTCTGTTTTGTTTAGGATCAGAAGTGTAGGGTGGATTTCAGTTGTGTGGACAGATGGAAGCCAGTGTCAATTTTGAATGCATCTGTATTTGTTAAAAACAAGGTACTGGTAAACCTGATCCTTCATACATGTAGGACATGTAGGACTGTTCATCAAGCACAAGGGGGAAGGGGTGGTATTTATTTTTTATACTATAAAAACCGCCATGATGGTCTGTAATCTTTTTTCTTACACATTGATTTCCTGCAACGTTTTTTGATGTGCACTCCATTGTTTGAGCTTTGTACATGTATTTTTGCAGGTTATGCAAGCAACTCATCAAAATAATATTGCAAAGTGCTAGTGGCAGAAATTTTACCAACCAGTTTTGCACAATTTTCATTAATGCTTAAACCTTCAAAAGTAAAAAGTATTAGCCAAAGGTACAATACCTTTGTGACAGAATGTACTACGCATTACATGTACAACTTTTAATAGCTTGATGTTTTCTGATAAAAGCGTCATGAAAATAATTTAATTGATATTGTTTCTGTAGGTGTGCACTAATGAGTTCCCAGAATACATTATGAACTCAATAGATGGTTATTTAGAGGAATCTCACCAGTCCACAGTCCTGGATGTTATTTCTACTTTTATGACCTCCAAGCAGTATCCTCCCCCATCTCTGCTTCGCACCATTATTGACACCCTTCAGGTAAGTTTGGCAGAATATACATACTATAGGGTATATATTATAGGGTAGTGCTTTTGATCATTTTAATGTTAAAAGGCGCTATATTAAGTGAATAAATTATTATTATTATTATTATTAAAAAGTAAAGTAAAGTTGCACACGAGCCAGATGGCCCATACGGCCGGAGCTTAACCCGGTTTCTGTAGCATGAAGCGACTAGGAATATTGCTACTCCCCCCTGGATTGGATGCTAGTCCATCGCAGGGTTACCCCCAGCATTTTGTCGCCGGTACCCATTTATACACCTGGGTGGAGAGAGACAGTGTGGAGTAAAGTTTCTTGTCTAAGGAAACAACACAACGACAGAGACCAGGCTTCGAACCACCGACCTTCAGGTTGAAAGTCCAACGCGCTAACCATTAGACCACCGTGTCTCCACACTTATTTGATGGTTTGACAGATAATATGCGAGGATATTTTACGAGTTGTGTAGCATTTCTCGGAGCCCCGTAGGGGTGAGGAAAAATGCGAGCAATGAGTAAAATATCCGCGCGTATCATCTGTCAAACCATCAAAAAAGGAATTTATTATACTACTCCTTAATTTTCCAATTAACTTCTCATTTTATAGCTGTGATTTTTCGCTCAGTATTTCACTCTTGTCCTGAGCAAGTGCACTTACAATTTCTGTTCCTAACCTGTAAAACTGGTATGCTACAGTGCAATACGCCCACAGATTTTGTGTGTTCCAGTGCAGTTGCCCTTATACAGTTAAATGACGTCGTAGTCGAATAATAAAAGTCTTTACCAATTTTTATAGTTCTTTATTAAATTCATTTCAAGCAATAACTGCAGTGATTGAAAGTGCTCAGTCTTACCATACATTTACTTCAGGGAGCAGGGATGGTGCTTACACGAATGTGGCCCGCAGCTGCCGGCTATAATAGCCAGGTGCCCTGAGTTGAGGTCCAAGTGAATACTGAAAATAACTCCTGCTATTAATGACTCTTTCTATTAAGAACACCAAATCATGATCCTGAAGTTGTCCGTCATAGTGGGTTTCGACTGTACTTGCTCTGACTTGTCTATTTGCCAATCCATTTTGTCACCTTACAAATCTGTGTGCAAGTTTGCATTTCCAAACATATATAATCTGTAAGTATCAAAACGCTGTGAAATGGCACAACCTTGGAGAGGTCAGTTAAGTGGTGCTGTTTACTGACAATGGTATACACACTTTTATTTTTATTTTATTTTACCCTGCCTTACATGTTTTTCAGAAGCCTTCCCCTTGTGCTCAGGCCACCAAAGCATTTCTGCTACTTCAGCAACTCCTGGTTTTGCACCCGCCACACTACTCTCCTTCTCTTTACCAGTCCATGCTCAACTTACAGGCTGATGTGGATGGCACGCCAGCAGAGGAAGCTGATTGTGTGTGGGAATTGCTCAAAACAATCTGCAGGTGATTTCAGCAGGACAAGTGTTTCTTTAATCATTGCTACATTTTCCACTTTTCAGTACCTTTTATGACTTTATTTACTGACCAGTCATCGGCTGATTCACCTAGAAATTCTCTCTTGGTTTCAGGCTGTTCATGCAAAGCGTCCTGAAGAGGGTGCTTTGTTGTCTGCTCAAAGCCTTGGGTGGGAAAATGGGTGATGTCAGTTGAGAACGCCTTTTGACAAGGCTGGCTTTCCCTTATTAAAGACTACTAAAAGCTAGTAGGCTTGTGCATGTTCCGCATGCACACAAATACACACACTGTATCAAGATGAAACATTTTTAAGTATTTACTTGTAGTGTGGATGCGAACAACACTGTTACAAGATAATTAACAATTGCTTACCAAAGTGGAGGCGGATTACAATTATTTTTCGTTGGCAAATGACCGAAATTTGCTTGGAGGTGAATTGCACTTGCTATCCCGAGTTTCAGTAGCCAATCAGAGCGCACCAACAACGCTATCCACTGTTTTAGTATAGAGCAGTTTTCAACTAAGTTTCGAAAGAAATTACACAATTGCTTTGGTTTTGCATTGCTACGCTTTGTGATTGGCTAAAAAAATCTCGCGCCACTTTCTCGACCAATCAGAAGTAAAACCAAAACCAATCGTGACTTGCTCGCACGCGTTTTCTCGCACTTGACGCCGCCGACATGTAATTGGTTCGAGCTCTGATTGGTTCATTGGATTGTTTGCGACTGCTGTGATTAGTTAGAGTAATTACTTTGGTTTTGGTTTTTCGACACTCAAATGAAAACTGCTTAATACTAATGATAATGCTCTATACTAATGATGGAATAAGTGCGTGAGCTCATGGTCCATGTTTATACACGGCAGTTCAGTCTCTTAGTACCCCTGACAGGCGGTCCATCGTCATTGTCCATAATGTTGTTATTGATAAAACATTGGTTTTAATTTTCAGTAAGACGGATCAGAACAGCCTTCTTTTATTACGGTTTGTCATCACATTACTTGAGAGGGATTTCTATGAACGCACCAACAATAGGTAGGCAGATAAATTACCTTTCACTTGTGTAAAATCTCTTAACTCATATCTTCCGGTTGCTCCATGAAGAACGCACTCAGGTAGGTTTGTGTCGCTTTTGAGGGTTATGGTCAGTTGTGAAGTAATAAGCAAATAGTGAAAAAGATATAGCAATTACATGTACCTCTGAATAGGAAGGAAGTTTTTGAGAGCTCTAAAATTTGCTTTCTTTTATAAGGAACTGGGAAGACATGTGCTTACGCCCCCAGTATTAAAAAAAAGTTTGTGGACAGACTACATGTTGTTATATTGGAGCTTGTTAACATATATGATGCAGTGAAATACACATAACCCAATCTGACCTAAAATAAACTGCTTCAATTGTAAATCTTTGTTGTTTTCGGTATGTGTAATATAGTAAGAGTGGTTGACATATTTCTCCCCTTCCTGTTAGCATATTGACAGCCAGTGAAAAATTACAAAGCCTTAAACAATCTCTTCTGTGGCAAATGGTGTGGAAGAAATCAACCCAAGTGGCTTTCAACACGCACCTGCGTGAGCTGGTTAGAATCACGTGGACTGCATGTGAGAATCCAAATCAGGTTAGTGACCAATCATGGTCAAGTACTTGCTTGTCAGTTAAAAGTGAACGAACTATATGGGGGAGTGGAGGTATGGGTATATATGGTGCTGTTAATTATAACAGATGGAAAATGTTTCTGGTATTCTTGTGAAGGGGGAGGGGGAGGGGGAGGGGGGAGGTTAAGGATGGTGCTGTTATGAAGAGCTGGAAAATTAAACTTTTCTGATACATAACTCAATCTTTTGTTTTTTCAGATTCTTGTGTTGCAAAGTCTGCAAAGTATTGTCGCGATGACATCGCAGTGCTATATCCTCTCTGACCTCATTTCCATGAAGTGCACCGAAGTTGCCCTGGGCACTAGGTTAAGTGAACGCTCGCGAACTTTTGTGATCGAGTTGGCCTGTGGAGGGACGCACTGTGAGGCTACTATGAAGCGTTTTCTGGAAACTTGCTCCTCCACTTGGCTTCGGATGCACGTAGCTGACATGTTGCTAGCGAACTACACAGACCTTTTAGTTCCCTTGGAGAGACGTCATTTAAAAAGCAAAACTTTATCCTTGGAGAAAATTGTAAGTTATTTTATCAATACAGAGTTACAAAAGGAAAAAAAATTGTGAAACTTTAAAAATTACGAGGTGTTAAACGCCTTCAAAATCGCGTGTTTGGTTTTAAAGTTGTAGCGATTTTTATCAAACGTCAAAATGTTGGCAAACTCGTGTTTTCACACGACAAACTTTCAGAACAGTCAACCTACATGTAGCTCGTTCTCAAGCCGGGACGCCAAATTTCGTGATGAGTGTGCGAGTTTTTGATTCTTTGAAAAAGAATAAGGTGTGTTTGACGAACTTTCACATGTCACATGCGAGTTTGCCAACTCAAAAAAGCTGGCGAAAACAGAAACAAGTTCTCTTTGTCGGCAACAAGTTTGTCAACTGTTAAATTGTCATGTTCACACACAACAACTTGAGTTTGTTGTATGAAGACGGCTTGTAATAGTTAGCTCGTTCGTTTTCTTTGGAAAAGAATGCAGCTTCAAGAAAAAAGCGGCTTACTGGCATTATTCTCACTTTAAAAAGAAAAGTGCAGTGGGATATAAATATCCATATAGAAGAGACAACGTTTTTTTGGTAAGAATTGTGTAATTCTGAACATTCACCTTTAGTGAATAGTGTTTAGGTGGGCCTTTGGTTCACAATGTGATTAGTCGAATATTTCTTTCTTTTTTAGGTTTCTTATTATTTCTTTTTGGTGCCAAGTGCAGAAGAAACAACTGCTCCAAAGGGCAAGCGACGAAAAGGAACACCGCTTCAGGAAATCTCCAAGTAAGTGCATCTAGCTATCTCTTTTGATCGATATAGAGCAGATTTCAATCGAGTGTCGTAAAACCAAAACCAAAGTAATTACTCTGGCCAATCACAGCAGTCGTAAACAATCCAATGAACCAATCAGAGCTCGAAGCAATTACATGTCGGCGGCGCCAAGTGCGGGAAAACGCGTGCGAGCAAGTCACGATTGGTTTTGGTTTTGCTTCTGATTGGTCGAGAAAGTGGCGCGAAATTTTTTAGCCAATCACAAAGCGTAGCAATGCAAAACCAAAGCAATTGTGTAATTACTTTCGACACTCAGTTAACCATTACTATGTAATGATTAACTGTGATTAAAGATTAAAGATTACATCAATTCATCCATCAATTGGTCGCTCAGAGTAGTTTTCAATCAAGTGCGTAAAACCAAAACCACAGTAGTTACTTTGACCAATCACAACAGATGCAGACAATCCAATGAACCAATGAGGGCGCAAAACAAGTACATGTCGCGGACACCAAGAGCGGGAAAAGGGGAGGGAACAAGTCACGATTTGTTTTGGTTTTACTTCTGATTGGTTAAGAAAGTGACGTGAGATTTTTCAGCCAATGGAAAACCAAAGCAATTGCGAAATTACTTTTGACACTCAATTGAAAACCGCTTTATTTGACTGGTTGGTTGTATTGGTTAATTTGATTGATTGCTCGACTTACTGACTGACTGACTGACTGACATACTGCCAAGTGATTCACCGACGGATGCAGGGACGGAGAGACAGACTGACTGACTGACTGAGTGATTGTAAGTCACTGTGTATCGCTTTGTCATGTTTTCCTTGATTTGTTTTCAAGTTTGTTTACAATAGACTGTTTAATTTTTATTGATTTTAGGACCGACATAAACAAACTTAATGGATTTCACAACTCGTCAAATGTGGTCAGTGGGATAAATCGCCGGAATATCAAGGGTAGGTTTAATGTTAATTTTCCGTGTGAAAGTGTTTTTACTCTCTTCCATAAAACCGTTGCAATCATTAAAAAGAAAGTCCATAACTTACTCTTTCCTCTAATCGTGCAATGATTATCTTTACCTAACGACAAACATGTATTTTAAAAATTTGAACTAAACAGGAACCTGATAACCAAAAAAGAACTTCGTCACATGTAGCGATTGCCTCAACCTTTCTTTAGTTTTGTTGGGCTTTTCTTGTTATATCCCTGATATTTTACCACTTCCCATACTGAAGTTTTCAACCCGTAAGATTTGACCACGATATTCGTCGTTCAACTGTTTCGCCCGGTATTTGTAGTCATACCGATCAGAAATGGTTTGACTTTTGTAGGTGATCTTGCAGATATTCCATCATATGTATCTACAATAGCCATGTTACTTTGTCCCGACGTCATATTTGTTCGCTCAAATCCTCGTATGGCCTTTGCCTTTGTGGATTAAATAAACAGAAGTACATGTAGACATATCGATATGTACCACCCCATAACGGCCCCCTCTCAACGGCGGCGGGAACATTCTGTCCGAGGAAAGCCGTTAAAGAGAGGTTTGACTGTAAATCTTGTTTCCTCTCAGGTGAAACAAAGTTGCACGTTGCTTGCATTAAAAATGAGGCGGAGAAAGTGAAACAGCTGCTTGCAGCGGGAGCAGATGCTAACAGTACGGATTATGCGGGGTGGACGCCACTGCACGAGGCCTGCAATCACGGTCACGTGGAGAGCGTGAGAGAACTGCTAAAGGCCAGGCAGCTCGTCTATGAAATTAGCCCTGGTGATGGTATGTATTCCTCATTACTGCGGCCTGCTGCTTTCACTTACCTTTACTTCTTGAGAGTTCCAGAACATGTGAATTGAACACATTGGTATAGAAATCAAGTTTCACTCAACAAGGTCTTATATGGTTTTATTTGAGACTTTCCTAAAATAGCCACGGTAGCTTGAATACCCTTCAACTGCCACCGGTCGAAATTCGCTGACGCCGGAAACAACAAACTTCGATCCGTTTGGTCTTTACGAGACTTTACCCCAGTGTTTTGCCGTTGTCTAGTTATAACTTGTCCTGCGCGTGTTTCGCTTTTCCCGCACTTTGGCTGGCAGATACCACGCAGCTCTTTACAAACTCTAATTTCATTGGATCTGTAGATCATGCAGCTCTATTGTTTTTAGGTCTAGGGTCTATTGTTAGCCATTGTTGGGTTTTGATTGCTCGTCTGTTATTGTTTTGTGTTATAAGATACTTGCCGTGTGCTCAACTTGCTGGCAGCTCCAAAGTGTGGAACGACGCCTCTTCACGATGCTGGAGTCAACAATCATCTGCAAGTTGTCGAGTTACTTGTCTCTGCCGGAGGTATGTTGGATTTTAATTTCTTTCCTTTTTTCTAAGGAAACCAAAACCTGCTTCGCTTAAAGAAACAGAAACGTATTTTGGGCTGGTTGAATTCTTACAGATTAAGGTGGCTCGAAGTAGTTTTTTTTTGGTCACACCTCCCGTTTTGAATGCGCTTATACATAATCTTACTTTTGCTCAATAAATCTGAATTTCATACCAGATATCAGGCTTGGATGAAAAGTTTGAATGATGTTCTTTTTATGCTAATCAGCGTTTCCATAGCAACGGTAAACAAATATGGCGAAAAACAGTTTTTCCCAAATATCTTTCGATTTTGGGGCTACCCGCGACAAGCGAATAAATGCGCTATAATCTACACATCGTTGCACACAAAATGGGAAAATTTCAAATAAATTAAACTGTTCGATTTTGAATAAATCGCTAAAACGTTTTTAACATGTGTTTTTCATGTTTGAAATATAAGCGGTCAAAACATCCCATAGGTCTCACAAATTATCATTAAATTGCTACAGAAAGTTTCCTTAGACTTAAAATATTACTCCCTGTAAATAGCTCTGACCAACTCCTGGGCAATAAAGAGATCGAGCTTTTCATTCAAATGCAGTTTTGCTTGACGTTTTCACTCTTTTAAAGTTTCAAGCGCATTTGCATATAATTTAAAAACGAACAAATGAAAATGTTTGACATCTTCCCTGTATGTTTTTTAATATATAGGCAATAATATTTCCAAGCTTCAGTCCAATTGATTCAGAGGAACATTCCCAAAAGAACCGTTGAAGTTCGAGTACGAAAGCAGCGACCTCGGGATGAAAATCCAGTACAATGAGCGTGACATCGGATGTTTATTTCACACGCTCTCGGGGACAAATTCCTCTACGCACGCTTGCTCTGATTTGAATGTTTCCATATTGTAATTAGGGCCTGGTCGCACTGCAGTCAAAAACAAAAATTAGCCCGTGGAAAATGACATAAAAACAAAACATCCACAAAAGTGTCCCACCGGAGCGGTTTCTTTTGTTTTCCTCGATTTTTGCACGGGCTAATTTTTGTTTTTGACTGCATTATGTCCTCTGCCTTCGTGTTGTTTCCTTAGGCAAGAAACTTTGATCCACATTACCTCTTTCCACCCAGATACCGAAATGCATACCGGCGTACCGGCGACATGATTTCTTTTTTGGAGGGGAGGGGGGGGAGGGGGGGGGGGGGTTAACCGCCTGCGATGGACTGCGATGGACTGGTATCCCATTGATGGGAAGTAACAATATTTCAAGATGTCCGTCGACCATAAGGTTGGAGTGTACGTACCATTTTCCTTTTAAACTAAAAGCAATAAATAATAGAGCGCTTTTCAATTGAGTGTCGAACGTAATTTCGTAATTGCTTTGGTTTTGCATTGCTACGCTTTGTGATTTGCTAAAAAATCTGGCGCCACTTTATTAATTAATCAGAAGTAAAACCAAAACCAATCGTGACTTGCTCGCACGCGTTTTCCCGCGCTTGGCGCCGGCTACGTGTATTTGCTTCGAGTTCTGATTGGTTCATTAGATTGTCTGCCTCTGTTGTGATTGGCCAGAGTAAATACTTTGGTGTTGGTTTTACGACACTCGATTGAAAACAGCCGTATTTTGACATCTTGTTTATTTCTTCAAGGTTTACCGTTGCTGCAGGCCAAAAACGCTCGTGGCGAAAAACCGTTGAACTTAGCAACGGACCAGAAGATAAAAACATTCCTGCAGACCATAAAGGAAAAGAATGCAGTTTCATCATTTCACGGTCCACTTGAGAAGCCGTCTGATCAGGCTGTGTCCAAGTTTGTTTTGATACTGTCACATTTAGTGCAGTCGTACCTCCGTGTCACAGGGACCCCAGTTGACAATCCTCTGTGGATGAACTTTAAAGCGCACATTGATAATCTGGAGGGTCATGTGATTAGGATGTTAAAAGACGGGCATCTCTCATCAATTCTCAGTATTAGGCTTGCTGCGATGAAGATGTTGGCAAATTCTTAAGACTTACATGCGGTTTCCGTTTGGTTTGGTTTTGTTTGCTCTGTTTTCAGATCAGTCATCAAAAATGGTTAGGATTTTATTTCAAGAGCAAGCCAGCATCGCAAAGAAACTGCTCAGTACCGGTCACAAGTTGTTGCCATCAAGATCTATTAGCGGACTTTAGATCCGACTACGAGTACGAGATTGAGTACGAGATTTAGTACGAGTACTACTTTTAAAACCTAGTTCCCGTGCTCTAAATAACCATTTATCACACAAATTTTATACCAAGAGTCTTCTTATCTTCTGGTCTGCAACAAGAAGGACCGACAGCTCTGGGGACGTGACTGGCTTTTAATTCAAAAGTCGTATTCGTACTCAATCTCGTACTCGTACTCAAATCTAAAGCTCCCTATTATACTGTTACGGCTGTCCAGATGTCACGAGTTTGTTTTTTGAGATAGTGAAAGCAGTATAACCATCCCATGAACAAAAGAAAAGAGACCATATGCTGATGGTGAATAGATAGTGATTATAGCAAGTCAAGTTGAAGCCACTTTACTAATAACTGTTCAGTTATACACTGAAAACATTTCTTAACTGCCAAACGGTCATACACTGAAAACTTGTGTTTACGTTTAAGGAGGCTCGTACCCATTTCTCAAGTCCACACCCTTTCAATTTTAATGGGCCATATCTTTTGTTGTAGTGCATAAAAAGGCAAGCCACTTTGCATGCAAACACACAATACATTGAACTTTATGGGAGTATAGGATTTGTTTACATCGGTGCTTCCATGGCAACGGAATGGTGATCCTCTGAAATTCACAAGTTGCGGAGTTTCTCTAGATCAAGAGAAATTTTTGTAAAACCCGCTAGTGGACTAATTGATTAGACCATGGGCTTCAACTTGACAAAGTTTGAAAGAAATGTATGAGAGCGTTTTCGAAATTTTTAGGGATGAAGTTTTGGGGATTATAAATACAGTGAAAAACATACTATCGACATAATTGGCTAATATCTAAAGAAAATGATGCGCGATGGGGATGCAGTTTCATCTCAAAGTAGTTTGATTCCATTTGAAATGGTGTGTGAAAAAGTGAGGGGTTTGCTTTGGCCGATTGCAAGAAAGAAGGATTTGATTAGCGTGCGTTCAGCTGCTCTTGTTGCCATTTTTGTATGTAATTTGGTCTACGCCTACAAATGTGATGATAATTTGGAAACCGCGAGATAAATTTTTTTAAAAATTTGACAATCTCGAGATTGGTCGTCAATTTATATGGACTGCAAGTTTCAAGGACATTGAAGATTTGCAAGGCAATAAAATAGGGCCTCCAATGTACCAATTTTTTCCCGCAGATTTTGTGTTTACAAGTGAGCGTCCTCATTATTCACGGGTATTGTTTTCAAGTTTCATATGAACGTGCAAAACTTTACTAAAAAATTTATTTGCATCGAACAGAACGCTCGATTGCTTTCCGAAGAATTTTCCGAAACATGCTAATAACTGGCTTGCGTTACGAATAGCAATGACAACAGTACTGATGAAGACAACGTCGGAAACGTCAAGTTTCATCAAGTGCCGGATGCAGAAATAACACATTAATGATTGTCCCACTCTGGTTATTTGTTGCAATCGGCGTAGCATCTGTTCCTTATTTAGATATAAAATAGCGCAAAGCAGAATTCTCAGCTAAAATATAAAGTTGTCACGCTGTTCTTGCGTGTGACATATTAAAGAAACACTGTTTCTGCATTACGTTTATAATTTCCAAATTGGGATATGTTCTTCTTGTCCTGCAATTTTAAAGAGACCCTCGGTATGGCTGCATTACAGCGTAATAGCGCAAAATCGAGTGCGTAATGTTATTACAATTCTCAAGCCAGCTATTAGCATATTTCGGAAAATTCTTCGGAAAGCAATCGAGCGTTCTGTTCCGATGCAAATACATTTTTTGCTAAAGTTTTGCACGTGCATATGAAACTCAAAAACAATACTCGTGAATAATGAGGACGCTCACTTGTAAACACAAAATCTGCGGGAAAAAATTGGTTCATTGGAGGCCCTATTTTATTGCCTTGCATATCTTCAATGTCCTTGAAACTTGCAGGCCATATAAATTGATGACCAATCTCGAGATTGTCAAATTTTTAAAAAAATTTATCTCGCGGTTTCTAAATTATCATCACATTTGTAGGCGTAGACCAAATTACATACAAAAATGGCAACAAGAGCAGCTGAACGCACGCGAATCAAATCCTTCTTTCTCGCAATCGGCCAAAGCAAACCCCTCACTTTTTCACACACCATTTCAAATGGAATCAAACTACTATGAGATGAAACTGCATCCCCATCGCGCATCATTTTCTTTAGATATTAGCCAATTATGTCGATAGTATGTTTTTCACTGTATTTATAATCCCCAAAACTTCATCCCTAAAAATTTCGAAAACGCTCTCATACATTTCTTTCAAACTGTGTCCAGTTGAAGCCCATGGTCTAATCAATTAGTCCACTAGCGGGTTTTACAAAAATTTCTCTTGATCTAGAGAAACTCCGCAACTTGTGAATTTCAGAGGATCACCATTCCGTTGCCATGGAAGCACCGATATAAACAAATCCTATACTCCCATAAAGTTCAATGTATTGTGTGTTTGCATGCAAAGTGGCTTGTCTTTTTATGCACTACAACAAAAGATATGGCCCATTAAAATTGAAAGGGTGTGGACTTGAGAAATGGGCACGAGCCTCCTTAATTCTCCCAACGGGTGTCAAAAGAAAACTGTGTTTTTATCCAAAAGGGATAGTTAAGGTGGCTCAATATAGTTATTGGCCAGTCTTCCAAATAAAATATACATGATCTTATTGCTGTCTTTCGAGAGTTTTGTTTCGCGATACTATGCATAATATACGCATAAACGCTTCCTTACGGAGAGGTCTAATTTGGCAGTCTTGTCTCGTTACTATGGTAACCACTGATTGAGTTGTTGGTCTTGTTGTTCAAGGCTAGCATGCCTAGCAAACCTCCCGACGGCATTTCTCGGGTTTTACACGGTAAATATTCGTGATTTTTGGTGAAACAGAAGAATCATTCAGTAAGTCTAATCTAACAAAGCCATAAAAGAAAATCGGTACATAATTTTCGGCAATTTACTCACTTCGTTTTTACGTTTATTGGGTTTGTGTATGTACAAAAATTGTTGTCTTTAATCTGTAATCGCGAACCAAGAAAACCCTACCAATTTGCCAATTTTTGTAAAAATTTACAGTGTGGAACGCGCGCAATTAACGTTTTAGCTACCGTAAAAACCTCTTCGTGACGTCATGAAATAAACTACACGCACTTGCGCCATTTTCGTGCCCATGCCTCGCACGCCAAAAACTATATAGAGCCACCTAAAGTAGTCGATTTTGATGCACACGATGAGTCATGCTATCATTGTAATATTTTTCTCGGTAGTTTGACTTTCAAATGATCGCAGTTTTAGTTATGTTGATTTTTATTAGAACAATTTTCAATCGTGTCGAAAGTAACTTCGCGATTGCTTTGATTTTGCGTTGTGCTTTGTGATTGCCTAAAAAATGCGGCGCTACATTCTCAACCAATCAGAAGTAAAACCAAAACCAGTTGAGCTGCTCGCACGCATTTTCCCGCGCTTGGCGCCGGCTACATGTATTTGCTTCAAGTTCTGGTTGGTTCATTTGACTGCTTGACACTGCCGGGAGTACAGTAGAGTACATTATGAAATGCGAGCGCTATGATTGGTTGAACCGAGTTCATTATAACTCGATAAAGCACGCGCGTCACGCGCGCAGCACGCGCGTCACGCGCGCGTGACGAAAGGTTCATTATAACCGTTGAAGTCCTGAATTTTTTTCAGGCTTCTTTTCGCAATTTCTTAAATTGCGTTCACAACTGCGAGGATCATTCTTCATTTGATTTCTTTTTTTATTTTATAAAAGAAATTAACTCAAGATATATTAGCACTTGGGAATTTTTAAGAACACTCGAGAAGTGCGAGAAGCACTCGCCTTCGGCTCGTTCTTCGCTGCACTTCTCGAGTGTTCTTAAAAATTCCCAAGTGCTTATATAACTAAACATTGCACTCGGCGCGTTTTTTATTTCTTTAGTAATTGGTTTTGGCTTACGACACTAACATTTAAAGCCACTAAGATTTAAGCCGGGTTTTTACTATACACAAGCACAAGTGTAGGATTTCACAAAAACTGTTTGAAAAGCAGACGCAAAAGTCTTGTGCTTCCAATAGTTTTGGTAACCAGTATCATTGCATCGTCGCATTGCATCGCAATAAAGAATGAATCCTTATATAGGACCTTATAGTGGATAAAAGCTATAAGGATATAAGACCTACCAAAACGAGTGATGCAACAAAAAGAAAGTACGATTAAAATCCCTATTGAAGAGATCAACATGTTTCGTTCTTTGTCGTTATTTCTTTGAAGTCTACTGTTCCTTGCAGATTGTTCTGTTTTGAGTGCATTGCACCATGCGCACTCCGTTTTTTGCGGTTGTATACGATATCTCCCCACAAAGTATATCCGGAATCTGAAGTCGAACCTTTGAACAATACAGTACAACGAACGCCCAGCTCATTATATATTTTCGCCACTTTCCCCGGCCCAGCGTCTAACTTTCCACCCCGTAACACCGTCCCCACGGGTAAGGCAAGTGACCATTACATATTGCGGGCTCATTATTTACAGACGATCGACAGATCAATCAAGGGAAATTTTGTCCCAATGTTATAACTCGTTTAACGCTTCGGATAGTCACGAGTTAAAAACGAGTTACCAGTTCTTTGCCATATCTGTTCAAGGGCCATTTGTAAAATATTTTTTTTAAAAACCAGTCACACAAATAAACATGAGCATTTGCAAAATATTTACTCTCTCTTTAAAAACATTACATAATATTACAAAATCTACAAAGAGCGTCTGCTATTTCAGACGGAACGTCAATGCATTGAAAGTCGACAAAAATTAACAAAATATTTTCAATTCAGGTGAATTATAGCAAATTTGTAACCCCAACAGTACTTGTACTTTTCATAGCAGATGAGGATTTCCGTAGCCTCCCTGAGGATGGTTTAGGCGAACATACCCTTTGTTGCTCATGATCAGTGTTCAACACTTCCATCTCATTTAATGAAGTTTTACTACGTGAGCGTCTTGATCGTAGTTCAGGGTAGGATGGCGAAGCGAAATTTAAACTTTTCGAGGAATCTAGAACCTCGAATTCTCGTGAGCTGCGAGCACTTGCAGAACGTTCATACGTCCTTTCCTTTGAATTCTTTGATGAGGAATTACGAATCTCAAGTTGCTTTGGTAAAGAACGTCGAGCGCTTGAGCTGTGCTCCTCTGACTTTACAATGGAAGAATTGCTTCTCCTGCTACTTGATCGTCCACTATTCGGACGTTGTTCCAGATCTGCAACAGGCAGATCACCTGCAGAAAGACTAATCTTGCTATGACGCGTGTTAGTTCGCTCATCAGTGTTTGGCTTGGTCTCTGCGGCTTGTTCATTCTTGGAAGACGTTTTCCTAACCACATGTTTTTGTTCACTCACTGGGTGATCCTTATGATTGGCTGCAAGCAACTGACACATTGGTAATTCTTTATCTGCATCAGGAGGTACAGGGGACACTATTCCTGATATGGAAGAATCACGGCTCATTGAACGCCTTGACGAGGTAGCGGAAGAGCTGCTTCTCATTGTCACACGGCTTTCCCGTTTTGATCCTTTCCCATCTTTGGACTCACTCTTTGAATCCTTTGGCGTTGAGGGTCCTTTGGTCTCTGCACTTGCCGCATGAGGTGAAGGCAAACTTCGTCTGGAGTTTTTAACAACCACTTCATTATCAGACGTTTTGCGGCTTGGTCCTTCTTGACGCGACCTTTCTTCATTAGACGATCTTACTTTTTGATCAGAAGATGACCCAGCCACACTTGAATGTGTTGTCCTCTCAGCCGCCCATGACTTTTGTGTCGTTGTACTCGACAAAGGCCTCTGACTTAATTTACGACCCTTTAAACTCACTGAGGTGTCTGAAGTTGAGTGACCACTGAAGGACTTAGGGGTTGAGTGTTCAACCTTGATTGAATGTGTCGAACCATTCGCCGAATCCTTTACTGTCACGTTTGAACCAGACTTGCTGACCCTTGCATTAGAATCAGAAGGTTTCAGATTTCGCGACGACTTTCTGTCATTAATGGAGGTCTTACTACTTTTATGTTCGGCCTTCACTCTAATCTCCCCCTGAGATCTTACTGCACTAGGAGACGACCTCAAGCTCGAAGAACTACGTTTTACATCTTCCACAGACTTAGACACTTTCATCAAAATTCCATGTGTCGATCCTATGAGCCTTTTCGAATCAGTGCTCTGCTTTTGGACGACGGTCAACTGAACGGCATCTGACTTTTTCTTACTAGTAGTAGAAGATGAACGAGCTTGGATGACTTGAGATATACTTCCCACTATTTCCTCGTCAACATGACAGCCTTCTGCAGAACTGTTGGAACTTTTTTGAAAGGCGCCGTTATCCTCCACAGCAGCATCTGTTGGAATGAGGACCAAGATAATCTACTTTAACTAGCTTGCGGTTTACAAGTTTCAAAATTAAATGCGGCATTTTTACTAAATCCCCCAACCCCCAGGTAAACTCGTAGCATTTTTCTCCTTGAATAAATGATCCCTGCGCCATCCGTGAAGTTTGATGGTCCTTGACAGTTCGTATTAGGGAACATCCATATAAAGCATTTATTACTCATGCGCGAAGCGGCATGAGGTAAGGTTTCGGCTCCGTTTTTCTTGTTATTATTTTTATTTTTTGTGTCACGATTTTGCATGCAAATTTATGCACGCATATTTTAAATTGCGCACTTCCGGTTCATGTCTTCGCCATTTACACTTCCTGTTTAGTGACTTCCGGTTACTGTCACTTCCGGTAAAAGAGCGTTACTTACGTGTCACGGCAGCATCTCCTACAACCCTACATACATTACTACGTTCACGTTTGGTATATACAAGACTTAGAAGAATCACTAGCTTCATTGTGATACAGCCTTCATTTCCAAAACATTCAATAGTAAACAAAGTGGTTTGCAGGAACGATGACTGAATGAAAGGAGTAACTTATCTCCAGATATCATGTTTAAAATATATCATAAAATTTTCTTACGCATGCGCATGAGTAAAGGCTGCTTGGAGCCTCTTGTTTAGTTATATTTCACTATCCTTGTTAACTTGCACATGTCATGCCTTTTGTAATCTTGGAAAGACATACATAAGAAAATCTCATGTAGTGTAATATTTAGCATTAACTTACTTGTGGCTGAAGTTGGTGATCTCACTCTGGGGGACCCTGAAGACTTTGGGCTCTTAGGTAGAGAAGCCACCTTTTTAACGAGGTCCACCTGCGACTGGAGAATGTCGGCGATGAAAAAGTCAAGTTCAGCTTCAGAACTGGAAGATTCCTGATAAACGTAAAAAGAGCAATTTAGTGTTTCTCATTGTTAAAAAAAAACTTTTACGGAAGCTGTATTAAGGGTTAGCGGTATTGTTTGTTCTCCCTTGAACATTTTCCTTGACAAGTTCTGGTGATTGCTACAATTCTATAGCACTAACAAATTACTCTATTAGACTGTAAACTGTTCTATTACACTGCATCGTTTATTGAAGAATACCGTGTTTAAAAAAACTGACTGCTATTGGCAACTTGAGTTGTTACCTCAGGTTGTGTCTGGAGCGCATGTCAAAAACAGGGCTTCTTAACTGGTTCCTGAGCGAGCTTAAGCTCATTTGTGGTTCCTACTATGAAGGAAGATTATAATGACCCTCAGCCCACCCTGGAGGGCTCAAGACCTCTGTCTACTATTTGAAACATGTGTAAAATGTTGCCTCCGGTTGTGCCTGGAGAGTATACCACAAACAGGGCCTCCTTAGTGGTTCATGGGTGAGCTGGAGTTCATTAGCGGTTCCTTCTATGAAGGAAAGACTAACTAACCTCTACCCACCCGGGAGGGCTACTTTTTGTAACATATGGTAAACGGTGCATTTGTCCTTGGTATTACCATTACTTAAACACAAACAAATCCATAATGTTACCTCGGGTTGTGTCTGAAAAAAATCCACAACCGGGGCCTCCTTAGTTGTGACTCCTTCATCGGCACTTTTTTCCACAGCCTCCTGAGTGACTACCAGCATACCACTCTTTTCTTCAGCAGGAAATTTAGCCTCCTGAGCTGCAGGCTGGCAGGTTTTGGTAGCCCCGGCAACTTTAGGAAGATTGTCCTTTGGTAACGGACTTGATTTTGGACGTTGTGTGCACTGGCAGGTTTCTTTAGCCCCAGCAGTCTTAGGTGGATTGTCCTTTGGCATAGGGCTTGATTTCGGACGTTGTGTAGGCTCGGAGGTTGTTTGTTGTTCCTTGTTGGTCCTAGAAATGTTATCCTTTGGCAGATCACTTGAAGAAGGACGTTGTGTAGGCTGGGAGATTGCTCGTTTTACCTTTTTGGATTTAGGACGGTTACCTTGTGGTACATAACTGGAAGAAGGACGTTGTGTAGGCTGGGAAGTTGTTTGTTTTGCCTTGGTGTTCTTAGGAGGGTTATTGTTTGGCAGATCACTTGAAGAGGAACGATGTGTAGGCTGCGAGGTTGTTCGTTTTACCTTATTGGATTTCGGAGGGTTATCTTGTGGCAGATAACTGGAACAAGGACGTTGTGTAGGCTGGGAGGTTGTTCGCTTTGCCTTGTCACTTGAAGAAGGGCGTTGTGTAGGCTGGGAAGTTGTTTGTTTTGCCTTGGTGTTCTCAGTAGGGTTATCTTTTGGCAGATCACTTGAAGAAGGACGTCGTGTAGGCTGGGAGGTTGTTTGATTTGCGTTGACGATGTTAGTAGGATTATCGTTTGGTGGAGGAGCTGGTTTTGGATGTTGTGTAAGCTGACTTCTTGAATGCTTGACTTTGGTTCTGTTTGGTGCACTGTGTGTTGAAAGAGCACTTGATTTGAGACTGTCAGCAGACTTCTCTGTTAAAAAAAGGAGAAAAATACATGTTTAACATTTTTCTTCAGAATACTTTAGAATTTCACAATTTCAACCCCGATTAATATTTTGAAATGCAAGAGGTGCAGTTTATCTCTCATAATTTTCCATTTAATATGAAACCTTTCAAACATGACAAAATGTTAGCATTTACTTTCAGACTCATACCCAGTTGCTATTAATTGGTTTTGGGGGCGAGAGAAGATTGGATACTAGGGTGAATTGAGATGCGCGGGGTGTCCCATGAAAAGCAACACGGTACAATTAGTCTCTGACTGTCATTAGTTTTCTGTCTGATATGAAACCATCCACCATGAAACACTTCTTACCAGTAAGTTATATTTACCACTTACATGTACTAAGTTAGGCTTTATTGACCTTCACTCTCAACTCAGCATATTTATTTATTGGTGAAGGCCAAGAACAATTCAATCAGGCAAGTTGAGAATGTGTGAATGTGACAGTATGTGGAAATTGTTTTGTGCCTTGCTGTGGGTTACTAAACTATTTTCAGTAACAATACCCAATGATTTATTTTTGCAATTTAAATAAACTTAAATTCAACCCCAGAACAGGATTAGACAAGGAAAATATTGATACTGTCTTCCAATCAAAGCTAGGGCTCTAATAGCCACCTTGTGAATATTGAGTGACATTTTCTCCTAAATGCTACAAAAGCCATTCAACGTCCACAGATCGGTTTTAATTCTCCAGTAAAGAGTTTCAATTCTTATTCTAAGAGTTTTTACATAGTTTTTGATGTTTTTTTTGTTTTGTTTTTTAGTGTGAGTATTTTAGTTTTTATTCTTAGTCTTAATCGAGGTCCTTTTTGAAAATCACTGATGTGAAAGAGTTTTCCTCAATAAAGATTATTATTATTATTATAAAGAATTGAAGAGTAAAAAAAAAGATTTAAAACGAGCAAAACATCTTGGTGTGACATAAATATGCATTGTGTGAAGCGAGACTGTCTAGACAACTGGATGATGTAATTTCACTGGGGAATTAAAAAAAGTTTACATCCCAGTAATGAATTAAGTGAAAATTTGCAAACCATATTTCCTTAAATAATAGCTGGGGGCGATTATTAACTTTTTCACTTCAAAAGGGGGCAATTATTCAAGGGAAGGCGATTAATCAAGAGGAGCCATTATTTCAAATTATTGCTCGCTGGAAGTTCTACTTGGCTAATGTGCTAATTTGAGAGCTCCTAGAAATATAGTAAAGAGTCAAATACACGAACATCACTATAAAAACTACACGAAACCTGTGCTTTTGTAACTTTTCTGTAATTGTAACGATTGTTTCCATACAAGAAGTGATTTTTTTACTGGACTGGGACGATTTGCAATAATGGAGAGGGGATGGGGGGCGATTAATCGAGGGAGGCGATTATTTCAAATATTTCCACCAAAGGGGGGCGATTATTCAAGGGGGGCGATTCATCGAGGGATGGCTATTATTTGAGGAAATATGGTATTTGCATAATAATACTATATTGCTATACTATATCTCATTCAACACTTTGCGTATTCATGAGATAAAAAAAAGAAAAAATTAAAAGAAGTGTTTATTCTAAATAATAATAATAATAAATTAAAAGAAGTGTTTATTCAAATAATAATAATAATAATAATAATAATAATAATGCAGGGTGGTCAAAATCTTTGAAGAATTTTATTATCTGATCTGAAACCTTTCAAACATGAAAACCTTTGCTACCGGTAAAATATATTTCTCACTTACTAAGTCTGGCTTCAGTGGCATTCCTTCTCAACTCCGCCGACCTATTAGACCTCGGCAAGGGTTTTCTAGTTTTCTTGTTCTTGGTATTATTACCTGGAAAAGGAAAAAAATTATAAAGTCAACAACACTTACAGGAAATCTAGAGACTGCAACTGCTTTTTAATATTAATTTTGAAATTCATTAGCTTGTTAGGATCCTGAGTGGATTTTGAGAATCACAATTGCTTTATATTTTTGTGCGGGCGTATTCTCATGCTTTTTGGATTTCACAATGTTTGCGCACCTTATTTCGTAAAAATTTGAATTGCTCCACCTTTATAATTTCAGAATGAAATGCTTGAGGAGTTTTTATTGTGATTTGTGAAATACTTGATGAGATGTCGCAAAAGTTACATGTGCAATATACATGCTATGAAATGGCTGTCATAACTCTTGAAATATTAAAGCTTAAGCTTAAGCTTAAGCTTAAGCTTAAGCTTAATGTTTTGGAAAAAAATTCTTACCGGAGCAGGGAACTTGAACGCAAGCACCAGAACCCGCTCTTGATGCTCCACAACCCATCCTGGGTTGCAGAAAATTAAACTTTCCGAAGAATCGATAAACGATTAAAAACTTTCTTTCCGCTTTGACATTCACGACTACACGCGATGCGAACGAAGAGAAGAATAAACAGTGCGTTACTAAGGTAACCTTTGTGTTTAGTTCCTATTAAAGTACGTCACGTTTCCATCGAGATTTTATCGTCATGCAGTTCTACTTTCACTGATAAAAGCCGGGGTTTTTTTTTAGCTTTTTTTTGATTTCCGTTTCATAGATAAGCTAAAGCTTTATTTTTTTGGAATACCATTTGAATGCACGAATGCATTTGAATACAAGAATGCAGAGATGGATTGTAAGCCTTATTAAAAAAACGGAAGCTCTTACCTGCATGTTCCCACACTTCTTATCCTTCTCCAGAGACTTTTATAAAATCCGACATAATCTGTTTCTAGTCTTTAACTGTTCTTCTTTGAAACGATATTCAAACAGCTACCGTTCAATTCATGCGCCATTTTATATTTTAGATCGAGAAAGATTGGAACCGATCATTAGCCGCTGAACGGACGGTGGACGGGCGCTTACGGGCGCAGTCTTGGGAGCTGAGACTGGGCGGGGTTGCGGGGACTGGGTAACTACACGTGTAGACCACGTGAAGCCATTGCGGCTTAAATGGAAACAGGCAGCGAGACATTTGATTATATTTTTGTCAACATAGTATAGACCTGTACCCTTGCCTGTGCAAAAGTACGACTTTGTTTTGCCTCCTGCTATTAACCTCGAACCAAGAATGTAGGGCGTCGAATTATGTTACCATTTGGACTGAAGAAAGCACGATTAGATCATCAGGCGAACTTCAACGCCCCAAAAGACAAGGTTGCCAAGTCCTATTTCCTCTTCATATATGTGCAGGAAATCTCTCTTTTCCGTGCTATTACAGGTACTGTTCACTATTCCAAGAGAGGAACAAATTACATAGGGACCAATGATGATAAATTAAAAGGCCCCGCCAGACTAAAATTTTACCGATCCAGTAAAAAAGGAAACGAGAAAGAGAAAAGAGGCGATATATTATAAGATATATGTATGTGCAGTAAAGAAGTTTGACTTTCGAATGAATTTGTTTAGACATTTACATTCTTCGCGCTACTTGAAATACTGATCCTCAGTCTTTCAGTTTGTCATTGGTTTCCAAGCGACAACGGTTACTATAGCAACGCCAGCTTATTGCTACTCATTTGAAACGACCGGTTTCCTCAAAATCTTGGTAGCCGTTAAAATAATGATTGCAAAGTAATCAATCATTATTTTCACGGCTGGCTGTTGTACATGTAAAATAATATGAAAAGGGCATTTTGGAAATATTTTGCTTTATAACTGTTTTGCCTGTTATGACCTAAAAATGTGTTTTGTTTTACTCGAAAACCGTCTTATAAATGTCCTTGCAACTTCATCTGCATCTAATACATGAGTACTACAATTTAAAAGTTTTATTATGAAGTGTCTGACTGGAGAAAAACGGCATTGTTTAAAACAAAGGGCGATAAGCTGGCATTGCTATAGCAATCGCTGTCGCTTGCAAACCAGTGGCACATAAAACTTTGATCACATTTCATAAACTTGATGAAGTATGAAAGCAACCGAAGCATGTCTTGCCTGAGAAACTGTGATTTAAAATCATACACCCGACCGACCAAAACATGGTTCGTACAACTTCAGACAAATAAAATTCAAGGACAATTACTAAGTCGAACCTCCTCAGCAACATAATATTTAAAAGCGTTAAACGCTTGGGCGATCCATTATATCTTGTTCAAAATAACACATATCCTCGCTTGATTTACAACCAATATGGTTATGCTTTAAATGGTCCTTCTACATAAATTTCTCATACACCCTGTGGCAAGGTACTACTGCAACTGACCGCTCAACGTTGTGAAAGTAAAGATTGTTTTGCTTCCCTTGCAGCTCATTTCATTTATATGAACTACAAACTAATGCTAAAGAAGGATTTTTTTGGCAATACACTTGGTTTTAATGGGTATTATTACAGGAAACAGATTTGCACCGCAGATTAAAAAAGGGAGGGTAAGGGGAACGCGACGAGCAAGATGTTGGAAGAACAAATTTTGGCGACAGTAAATGTTCGCCATTTTAGAGCTTTTTTAAAAACATTTTTCTAACTATATCGACTTTCTTGCTTAGCGACATCAACTTTTTGCGATGATAAAAATGGATGAAATTTCCTGCCCAATAACATCATGTAGAATGGCATTACAATAAATGATATTTAAGTCTAATTTGCATAATATATGTTGATGTGTTACGTCACTCTCGCAGTACACCAATAAAACTTAATTTCATATTAAGATCTAGAAGTGATTCCTAAGACCAATGTTTATTTTCACTTCATTTCTAAGTGTAATAGCAATGTACAATACAAAAGTATAGTACGAATTAATATACCATAACATAACAAAACATTAATATACCATAACACTTTATAGATATATAAACATCGATAAAGATCTCTTTAATGTTGTTTGAAACCAGCAAACGTAAGATCGAGGCTGTTCTTTTATTTAAATAAATAACCATAAATAAATAAATAAACAGTGAACAGTCAATAAATTGATAAATAAATTTAGTCATGTAAAGTGGCTTTCAATTGAGTATCCACAGTAATTTCGTGATTGCTTTGGTTTTGCATTGCTATGCTTTGTGATTGGCTAAAAAATCTCGCGCCACTTTCTCGACCAATCAGAAGTAAAGTCAAAACCAATGTCACTTGCTCGCACGCGTTTTCCCGCGCTTGGCGTCTGCTACATGTATTTGCTTTGAGTTCTGATTGGTTCATTGGATTGTCGGCATCTATTATGATCGGCCAGAGGTTTACCGCACTCAACTGAAAACCGCTCTTCATGACCTTGAAGTTTGGGAATTGATTTAGTATTCCCAAGAATGGTGCTTTGAGCTTAAAGTGTACCTAACCCCCATTTCTTTTTCTTCGCAGGGCCCCAATGGATATCAGCCTAGAGCTGAATGGGTTACCCTGCATAAATAAAGGTTACTACTACTAAATAAAGGTTACTACTACTTCTTTTAATCAACTCAATGTACGTTGAAAAGTCGAATAGTGAAATATTTCTTGTTTTTAACGTCGCGTTAGTGAGTTATTTGAATTTACAAAATTCTAATTAGATGACGTGAAATCAAGACTTTACCATTATTTCTACTTCAATTTACAATACGCAGTTTACAGCTTAAGGATAATCAATTTAAGAAATACTAAATAAAAACTGTTTATAGTCAATTGATTTGTAAAAAAAAGTATTACTTGGAAGTGGAAACAAGTAGTTGTATAATAAACGAGTCTGTATTTGACGTCATTGTATTAATATTTTGTAAATTCAAACCTGTATAATTCACTAACGCAACGTTAAAAACAAGAAATATTTAACTATTCAACTTTTCAATGTACATAGAGTTGATTAAGCGAAAGAACAAATTGTGGGGTTAGGGACACTTTAACCTTTGATCTGGATAAATAATCATCCCTGTGCCGTAGATTGACTATACCATCATTACCTAATGCGGGCATTTCTTTTTCTTTTCAATGACACAAAACCAATTTAAATGAACAAAACCATGTTATAACATTTCTTTTTCCGCCAGTGTTTGTAAAATATCCCTTGGCATCCACACGGGCATTGTAAGCAATTATATCTATGTGGATACCGAGGGAAATTTCTGGTGCTATCTCAGAGGATCCTCAAAATGTTCAAGATCATCTTCAGCTGATCTTCTTTCTGTTTGCGCTATGGAAAAATAATAAAACGACTTTTATCTCCAGAATACCAATGTTGATTTGGGCATTTACCTGCCTGGTACCCAGGTCTGGCTCCTTGTTTTAGTGCGGTGCGCTTGGAATTGTGGGTCGCTCGCGTCCTGTTCTGCCGCGCTTTACAGACACGTAAATAACCCAAAGCACAAAAAAGAAAAGAGACGATATTACAAGAAAGATTCCAAAATTGGGAGGGCTAAACGAGACTGAATCCCATGCCAGCTGACTTGGAAAAATGAAGGTTCTTATATGTGGGATTTTACTGTAGCCAGGCCTTTGTATATTTAATTGCAAAATGGCGGCTTGATTAACAGCGAGGCCTTTGGAAACTAAACAACAAAATATCCTGCAAATGAATTCTGATCCTTATATTTATACCCCCTAAAAATGTTTATGCCGATAGCCCTTCGGCGTATAAAAAAGTTAATTGTTTCACTTACTGTGTCTTGGAGAAATTTCTTCTGAAACTTCAACGTTTCCTTCTCCATCTCAGCGCGCAATGTTGTCTAAAAAATAATGGAGAAAGAGGAATTTAACATATCACTTATTTCTCTCCATAATGATGGAAAGTGATTGAACGTTATTTTGGTCTTAATGCCTACAAAAATGTATTGTAAAAAAATGACATTAAAAGCCATCATATTCAGAAAGGGACAGGAAAATTGAACATTTCTCATTAATTATTCTTTCAACTCGGATAACAAATATTCGCGAAACTTCCCGAATGAAAAGAATTCACACAGATATAATGTCCTTGGAAGATATGACATCGTGTCGCGGTACATCGTGAGGACTCTGTCATAGCCATTTTGGGTATTTTCATTAGCAAGGTGATGATGTTGACGAAGATGAAGATGAAGATGAGGAGGAGGAGGAGGAGTTGGAGGAAGACTAGGAGGAGGAGGAAGATTAGGAGGAAGAGAAAGAGGCCGAGGAGTAGTTTGTTTTAGGTGACGCAAACTAAAAGCGAAATTCCAGAACCTTAGGTTCAGTACCTCTTGTTCATATCTCCTTCCTTCCATTCTTGTTAGTTCAGTTTCCATTAATGTCTGCAAATGCTGAATCTTTTTAAACCTAAAATAACAATCAAGATAAATAATAAAATAGCAAAGTCTGCTCAAGTATTATGTACGTGTAGTTGATAATATTGTGACCGAAAAGCCCTGTCGAAGGGAGTCTCAATAAGGGTAAAAAAGATAAAGTCGCACACGGGCCACGGTGGCCCACACGGCCGGAGCTTAACCCGGTTTCTGTAGCATGAAGCAACTGGGAATATTGCTACTCCCCCCTGGATGGGATGCTAGTCCATCGCAGGGTTACCCCCAGCATTTTGTCGCCGGTACCCATTTATACACCTGGGTGGAGAGAGACAGTGTGGAGTAAAGTTTCTTGTCTAAGGAAACAACACGACGGCAGAGACCAGGCTCGAACCACCGACCTTGAGGTTGAAAGTCCGACGCGCTAACCACTAGACCACCGTGCCGCCCACGAGTCTCAATAAAGTATGTATAAATGTATGTATGCTCTCTATATATAGAAGCTCCTTACTTAATTCACATACGAAGTGGGCAAACATGACTCGCATTGTTCCACAAACGCGTGCTTTGTTTAAAGAAACACGAACCACTCACCTCTTGTCATCTACCTGCCTTTGGCTCTTGAGAATCTTGAAGTGTTTTGCGAAAGTATCCTGAGAACACAAAACAAATTACACTAAGTTAAGACTGCAACTATCACGGTATGGTGGGAAAGGATTTGCGAAAAATGTACTCCATATTAAAAATTACCAAATGAACCAATGAAACTTAACAACTGCATGTAGTTCAGTTCGTTACTGTTGTATATTTTGCAAAATTTGGTGTAAGAACTTGATAGAGTAACTTTTCAATGCCAAATTAAAATACTCATTGGATTTACGAAAACTACATGTATTGCATATCTCAATCGTAAAAACTAGATCCCATAGTAGCTAAAATGTCAGTTCATGCGGTACTTCAGGACGTTCACCGAAAATCTTCTAACATTTTTTTTTTTGTAACACTTTTGCTACAGCTGGATAAGGAGTTACTCTTAACAGAAAAAATTGGGGGGCCAACTACTTTGTTTCAGAGATAAGATATCTTAAAGGTCACCCTAACTTTGAAGTAATATATCAAACACGAGGAACAGTGTTCCATCAGATTTCCAAACACCGAGAAGTGGATTGGAAAAACGAAGCGCAGCCGAGTTTTTTTAAACCACTTCAAGGTGTTTGGAAATCTGATGAAACACTGTTTCGAGTGTTTGATATAGCTTCTCAAACTGATCGTTAAATGCGGAGAAAACGAAGGAATAAAATCGCCAAAATCTATGCAAATTATAAAACGATTTGAAAACCTCCTTCACGGTAGTGATTTCCTTTGTGTTCTCGTCATGAATTATTAATGAGTTTGAGAAACATTGGTCTTTCTTACTCGATATGGCCCCAATGTCTGTTCATATAAAAATATTGCTAATGAAACTCTAGAATGGAACTTTCTATGTCAAATTTTATAACTAGGTATATTAAGCAAATCGATGTCCCTTAAAATTAACCTAATCTTTAAATGACAGCATTCGCAAACCCTGACAGCCGCAAGTTGGTGGGATTCGATGGCACGTGAGTCGAAAAATGGGAAGCTTTCAAACTTCCTACATTAGTTCTTTGTTCATTTTTTTCACAACCTGTCGAGAATTAGTACAGAAAATTATCTATCAAAAATAGTAGGCGTCACCGTTCTTCCAAGCGAGTTAAGTCTAAGCAAAGTTGACGCAACGGCTACCATCTCTTTATGTGTTTTGATTTCTTTCTTTGCGCGCGCGCTCATGCATGGCGAAGCATGGCCTTGTGACAGGTGTGCGCAGTAAGGATGCGCATAAACAATCAACGCGAACGCCCCTAACAAGGACAACTGCCATAAATAAAGTTCAACGACGTGCGAATATAAAACCCACGTGAAAATAACAGTCGTCACAGAAATCTAAACATACCAGGTGTGCGTTTCTCGAAAGTCCCGAAAACTTTTCGGACCCGAAAAGCTGTGTTACGTGCAGAATGTTTACCAATAAAGATTCGGTTTTTGTTGAATTTGAAAGCTAAGCAATAAAATTTTACGTTTACTACACAACTTTAGCTGATTTGTGGGCTAAAAAGTTCAACGCCTTTCGTTAGAAACTACATTTAAAAAATTGCTTTCGGGCGCGAAAAGTCTTCGGGAGCTTCGAGAAACGCACGCCAGGGCCGTAGCCAGTTTGAGGAAAACCGAGGCACTTGCCTCAGTCATGATTCCAGTGTTTTGTTTAAACGTAGTCATCATAAAGACCCTAAATAGCTAAGCGGGGAATTTAACCATGGACATTGCCGCAGTCCTTATTTTTTTCTGGCTACGGCCCTGCATACGATGAAACAAATCAGACAACCGTCAAGCGTACGTGTTTGAAATGATACACTCACCTCCATTTCTTTTACAGTTGAAGCCGTTTTGTCCAAGTCGTTCTCTAAGCTCTGAGTTTGATCTCTTAGCTGGTTTTTAAATTTGTTTATAGCGTGGTAACTAGAACATATTAAAAAGTAAAACGAACGGACAACAATTAGAGTGGAGAGGATGGCGTCGTTATTGAATGAGTGGTGGAAGGATAGATGAAATGATCAATGAATGGATGAAAGAAAGGATGGATGGATGATTGAAAGAAGGGATGGATGGATGGATGAAAGAATGGATGGATGGATGGAAGAATGGATGGAAGAATGAATGGATGGATGGATGGAAGAATGGATGGATGGAAGAATAGATGAATGTATGTATAAAAGAAAGCATGGATAGATGGAAGAATGGATGGATGGATGGATGGATGGAAGAATGGATGGATGGATGGAAGAATGGATGGAAGAATGAATGGATGGATGGAAGAATAGATGAATGTATGTATAAAAGAAAGCATGGATAGATGGAAGAATGGATGGATGGATGGATGGATGGAAGAATGGATGGATGGAAGAATAGATGAATGTATGTATAAAAGAAAGCATGGATAGATGGATGGAAGAATGGATGGATGGATGGGTGGTTAGAAGGATGGATGGATGGAAGAATTGATAGATGGATGGATGAAAAAATGGATGGAAGAATTGATAGATGGATGGATGAAAGAATGGACGGATGGATGGATGAATGGATGGAAAAAAGAATGTACGAATAGATGAATGGAAGAACGAATGGAACAACAGATGGGTGGAAGAACGGGTGCATGGATAGATGAACAGATAAATGAATGGACGGATAGAATGGTCAGAAGAATGAATGGACAGATGGTAGAATGAGTGGATGGATAGATTAATGTTTCTTTACTGTGCAAATATCACACACATCGTATCTCATCGCGCTTATAGATATTGTGGGAAAGACATCGGATGTCATCTTGTGAACACATCAATGTGATGTCAAACTGATTAAAATAATCAGCACCATAAAGGACTTATCAAGAAGACAAAGAAATATTTAATAACCATCATCAATAGAAATTACACAAAAACTTCAGTCTCCCCACAAGTGAAACTGAAATATCTACCAGTCAAAAGACTAAGATGCAACATTGCGAATTTGTTTTTTTGCAATGTTACCGAGTGGCCACCCCAGAAATTATTGCGCACATTGTCTTGCAGCCCTACAGAGTCCTGTATGGCTGCTTTGACCGGCGGGTCACTTGCAATACTGCAGCATGAAATGCTAAACCGTGTGACTGGATCATAACTCAACAGCCCATGACCAAGACCGAGTGTCAAGCTATTAATATATGAATATGAGATTTGTTTCACATGCAAATAAAAGACATATCCATTTGAACGGTTTTGCACTTGGCCTTGGTATAAAAAAGGAGGCTGAAGGCGACTCGGGAATGGGCTATTTATTACCTTTCTGCTTGGTGTTCATTCCAGAAGGTATCAACGGTAGATAACATTACTTCATTGGCTCTTTGCGCATACGACTTGATCATTTGACAAGTTCTCTATGAAAGAAAATCACAGTTATTTGAATAAATTATCTGGTCGTGAAACAAGAATTTCTGTCGACTCTTCACAGATTCGATTTTTTTAAAATAAAACCTAAATATGAGCATTGTACGGTCCTTTCTCAGGGCCTCTTTTGGTTTACCTTTCAACAAACTCAGCATATGCCTGCAGAAACGTGTATCTATGTTACTATCTCATACTAAACATTTTACACATTTTGTTCCATTTGTTATTTTAGAATTGAAGAAAAGAAAAAATGTGTTAAATTTGACGCTGTTTGTAGAATGATCTTTCTTTCCCGACGTTTCGGCAGTGCTGCCTTCTTCAGGGTACCCTGAATAGAAGAAGGCAGCATTGCCGAAACGTCGGGAAAAAAAGATCATTCTACAAACAGCGTCAAATTTAACACTTTTTTCATTCCATCATTCAGTATAACGCTGCGCAGGTAATTTAAATATGTATCACAGTTATTTTAGAATTGCCAAGGTTTATGTGATTTAGTGTATTGTGGAGCATTTTAACTTTGTAATTTGCCGATTTTTTTTTTAAGTTTGCGCGAGTTTGCGCATTTTTTAATTATTACTTTAATAGTATATATTAATCATCATGTCACTAAATTTTTCCGTGTTTGCTGACATCGAAAATCCCGAATAGTATGTACTTGTGCGAGAACGTAGCGACATCGTTTGCTACTCACGCGATTAGCCTTGAGAACTTCATTGCCAGCTATGTTGATAAGGCCTTGCACCTCTCTCCTATGATCAAGCAAAAGATGCAAATACGGTAGTTGTTTCATGCTTGATGCATCTGTTACAGTGATAGTGAAGTGTGGACGACACTGTTTGTTTTCTTTCAGTTAAAACAAACAACTTAGACTAACCTGGCATCTTCATTGTCGTCATTTATTAGCTCCTCGGTCTCTTCGATATCATCTATATAGAAAAGAACTGCTATTATTATACAAACACCCTAGACGAACAATCGTGCGCTCCGACTGGTTCGTTAAACTTGGCGATCAGATCATATGCAACGAGAAGAGTTGTCACACATGGCTATCAAATGGAGTATCGAAAGTAATTTAGCGTTTGCTTTGGTCTTGAATTGCTACGCTTTGTGGTTGCGTTTAAAAAATCTCACGCCGCTTTCCAACTAATCAGAAGTAAAACCAAAACCAATCGTGACTTCCTCGCACGCGTTTTCCCGCGCTTAGCGCCGGCTACATGTATTTACTCTAAATTCTGATTGGTTCATTGGATTCATTGCGCCTGATGTGATTGGCCAGAGTGATTACTTTGGTTTTGGTCTTTCGACACTCAATTGGCCATTTCCGAGTCAAAGCGAGGCTTGGTGCACAACCTTTCATATGAAGATGAGTTTCAATTATTTGCATTTGAATAAAAAACCATTTTCAAATGAAAGCTTGTGCACCTAGCCTCGCTTTGACAACGAGGCATAACGTAACTCGAAAATGGCCTATTGAAAACCGCTCTAATGTTATATCACGATAAAACAACTCGCGTCGTGCATGAGCTCATAACAAACTCATCACTTGAATTCAATGACAGATTTCCATGGATGTTAACTCTTTCCAGACTTTTAAAACTCAGCTCAAACCCGGTGCTTAACTTGAGAAACCTCCTGTTTGTGTTGAAAGTATATTAATATGTTTAAAACTTACATGGATTATCGTCGTACGAAAGCTTCCTTGGCTTGACAACATGTTGACTTCTATGTGAAACATTAGGCTCGCTGACGTGCAAGGGTTCTTTATGCCAGCCGGCTTCTGTACGTGATGTTCTTGTACTTTGGACTGAAGAAGAAGAGACCCAGGGGCAAATGCGTTTAATTCGAGTTGCGTTAGCGAGAGGTTCGAGTTTATAGAGTTCAATTTATTGAAGACCTAGGGTACTTAAATTCTCAATTTTAGACACTTGATGCATGCTTTCCGGATGGAAATTGGCCAGGATTAATAAACGTGGCCGTTTAAGAGAGGAGGGCGTCAGCACAGGTTCGACTGCATTAAAATCCGGTAGAGGGTAAGCAGCCGCCACGACCTTTGGAGGGTAAGATTTCAATGTCTACTACTACAATGTTGTACCTGATGGGCCACGGGACCTGGAAGGGCCTGAAGTCGACCAGTCAACAAATGTCCTCTTTCCTCTTGGCCTTTTATCCTAGGAAAACGATACAATATCACTCTAAAAATTTGTACTTTGAAGAAAATTGTCTGACGATATTGCGAAGCTTTGCAAGACATCACATTCACTTTAGCGATACTATGGAAATCAGTAGAGTGGTAAAACGGCCGCTTCAAATCTGTACGTGGTGTAGTTTTTGTGTACCACGTGATGCGATTTTCGTGTACCACGTGATGCGATTTTTGTGTACCACTTTGATTCATTTTCGCAGTGAGTGATTCAAAACAAGAGACGTCGACTGTAGAGTCAAAATAGCGTTCAACAGGAACCACGTTTTCGTCGGCGTTGTTCTAAACTCCATGATGGCGCGAGAAGAAAGGAAGGCTTCACGAAAAAGCAGCGTCACGTGGTACACAAAAATCGCATCACGTGGTACACAAAAACTACATCACGTGGTACAGATTTGAAGCGGCCGTTTTACCATTCTACTGATTTCCATAGTACATCAAAAGGTAGTCACGGTGATGTCAGTCAATAATGCTCATTTTACAATCCATGCAAATGAAAACAATGGCTTTTACTAACCATAGGTTGCTCCTCTGGTGACAAGTGAGGTGACACAGACTCTTCATCAGTCTACAAAAAAATGCACCACAATCAATATGTTCATAAGCAACTGATTTGTTAAGTAATGATCCGCATAAGAAGGATGGCGCTGAACGGCAATACACGATGGAATGTCAACTTTTTTCATTGTTACAACTAGTGATCTCATTGGCCTAGACTCAAAAACTGCTAAAAAGTTAAGGTTCAAGGTGCATTTTTGTCTAATTTTTTTTTTTTAAGGTTTCAAGTAATTTGAGACCCAATCGCACAACATGCAAGTTTTAAAAGATATTGTATTTGGGGAACTTCATCAAAGAAGCAAAATTATTAGCTATTGTCTTCTGGTATTCTGATTGGTTAAGCACGAACATTTCCTAAATTTATTTGGCGCAAATGGATTTTCTTTATTTTTATACTGAAATATAATTATGAACCATCAGCCCCTCCTCTATTTTTAAAATCAAAGATATTCTATGCGGGAAAGAGCCAATGCCGCAGAACAATGAAGTTTACTATAGTTCTTATATGGAGAATTACTTAATCAAACAAGACTGACTGTCCTTCTGCCTCCTGCAACAACACTGCATGAAGTAAAGAAACCTACTAGGACTACCAGGATACTAAAAGACTGGTAGTGGGTTCGACTGTACTCTCAGTAACTGTTTATTTTATCTACTTCTTTTTTGTAAATGAAATTTTATTTCTATCGGCTTGTATAGTGTGTTACCAGAAAAAAGAGACTACTAACCTCAGCATCTGCGGAGTTCTCTTCTTCTGTACAAATAATAACACACTCGTGATTAAAGAAATATAAGAATCCGAGGACATGACGCTGGGGAGGAGAGGGCTATCTACATTCCAATTTTATCTAAGTACAAGCATGATCTTTATAAAAGTTTCTTTGGCAGGAGGAAGAGAGATTCTATCCTTCCGCCAGAAGCCGAATGACTGTTGCAGGTCAAATCCCAGAGGACGTTTAAATACCAAGATAGAATTTTTACCACATCCAAGGAAACACATTAAGGTAGAAAGGCAGAATGGCGCATTGTTGCATATACCCTGTATAACGGACAAAACCATGGGAACTGGAAGACTATGGGTGGCTTCCTTACACAGTGAACAACTGGAACGGGGAAAACGGTTTGTGTGCCGCAGCGTGCCCTTGTGTTATTTTTTCAATGCTGGGTAAATCAAAAGAATCAATAACTAGGAATTTATATCCTATGATCTTACCTTGCTCCTCTTTATCTGATTTTGGTGTTATTGGTGTCTTGGTGATAGACACTTGGAGAGGTTTCCAAGATCTTTTCCTGGAGAATGTTAATCGCTTTTGTTTCTCTTCCCCGAAAGGTGTCTCACCAATACCTAACGAAAGACCACAAAGGATATTATGAACAGAGCATAAGAGCATAATACAAATAGGTAATAAATAGCAAATGTGTGGTTGCTGGTCAATACCAGCGCTGGAAATAACAGTCGGTAATCGGACTTCGTCTGACCAAAAGTCTGAAGCTTGGTTCTCACTAGCGACGTAAGCGGAATCGTAAGCGGAATCGGAAGAACCTTAGGATCTGGTGAAAATCAAAACGACGGAAGTGGATAGTAAGCGAGGGAAGCAGAAGCGGAATCGGAAGAAAAATGGAACCTTATGTTGCTTCTGATTCCGATTTCGTCGAGCTTACGATTCCGATTGCACCTCCGTTTTTTATTTCCACTAGAACATAAGGCTCCTTACTTTTACGACTCCTGTAGTGTACTCATGATGTATCTAGGCGTGCATAGGTTCATGTGATTGATTATGAAGCATGGCGGATTAGATTCGGAGTTGTTTGTGTTATGCCAAAGAGAATCCATTTGCATCGGTTTCAATACTGTACGCGATAAGGGCACGACAACTCCGACTCCGCTTCCGATTACGTCGCTAGTGGGAACCAGACCTAAAATGTTAGACTTATGCGCGCAGCGGCATGAGTTATAAAATGGCCTCCGTTTTTATATTTTTCTTTTTTTTTTGGTGTTCCAAATTTGCATGCAAATGTATGCACGCATATTTTAAATTGTGCACTTCCGGTTCACAGCTTTGCCAATTACACTTCCTGTTTAGTGACTTCCGGATACTCCCACTTCCGGTAAAACAGCGTTACTGAAGTGTCACGACAGCGTCTCCTACAACCCTACTTACATTACTAATGTTCACGTTTGGTATATATAAGACTTACAAGAATCACTGGCTTCATTGTGGTACAGCCTTCATTTACAAAACATTCAATAGTAAACAACGTGGTTTGCAGGAACGATGACTGAATGAAAGGAGTAACACTTCTCCATGTCAGACATCTTCTTATCATGTTTCAAATATATCATGAAACTTTCTTACGCATGCGCATGAGTGTAGGCTGCTTGGAGTCTCTTGTTTGACATTATGCTCGGGCAAATGCGTAAATGCATCAAAGCAGTGTTACGAAGCAGCTTTTAAAGAATATAAATTGAAAAAGTAATGATCTCATGGCATCTATTATAACATGTCCTATACGAAGAACGAAACAGATAGAAATTAACAATCATTTAATTAACTCGCATTACCCGAGTCATTTAGCAGCATGGAACGCTTTGCAGAATTTGATCCACCAGAACTGAGGCCAAGCTGGAAATCAACAACTCTTGTTAGATCAAAACAATGAAACATCTACATTTATCATTTGTAATTACTTAGCGAAAATCTGAAAGGAAAATATTACAGGAAGTTGTGCTTGATGTGTGCAAAGCACTTTGGTGGACTAGGATCCTTTAAGGGCGATTTAGACGGTACGATTTTGCCTAAATTATCGCATGCGACACGCTTACGCCATGACTTACGACCATTTACACCCGTACGACATTTTAACTTTCGACATCACAAAATCGCATACAATGTTGCCAAAATGGCCGACACGCAAATCTTGTTGGCTATGGCTGTGGCTGTTTTATGCAAGAGAAGAAGAAAACGGCGAAAGGTACGAAAAGATAGAGAAAAGAAATGGCAACAGCGAAGATGGGAGAAAGAGGTTTTCCGGCAGTTGATGGAGGAACTACGTTTATCCAAAGCCAACAAGATGCGATTGATGGCATTTTGTCGTGGATCGGTCTTGAAACAGTCTTTGCGTTTACAATTGAACACCACACTTCACAATGGTATGGAGCGGGAATATATGAGGCGCTCTGTCTCTTCTTGAGAAAAAGATACCTTGGGTTTACCCTTGGGTTTATCGGATTTACAGACATTTTGAACTGGTACCGAAACATCTTCCTCCGACTTCGAGTCTCCCTGCTAATCAGTAATTTTTTGCCACAAAACGTCACGAAACGTCATCTTTTTATTGTTCTCGGCTGCGATTGTCGTAGAGTTTTAAAACATGTTTTAAAAAATCCTACATTTTTCGTGTTGTGTGCATCTGTCGTAAGGATGTTGGAGGTTGATTTACACGACGCGATTCGTGTTGTCGTCATACACCAGCTTTCATAATGGCGGCCGATTTATTTATTCTTTTATATGTATGTTGATTAGCCTCACTGGCCTCGGCTTAGAGTAAAAATTCTTTTGAATTTTGCACACGCCAGCGAGGCCAGAAAGGCTAATTAACATACATATAAAAGAATAAATAAATCGGCCGCCATTATGAAAGGGGTGTATGGCGTAAGCGTGTGGTATGCCATAATCGTAGACAAAAACATCGTACCGTCTAAATCGCCCTTATACATTGGCTTGATGTCATTTTTGCGTCTACTGTGCATTTGCATCTTGGGTCTGCAGGCATTAAGTTTATCAACATATATTCAATCACTATTGATTTTATACACTAAACGATAAAAACAATCTAATTTTATGAAATAAAAGCTATCGAGAAACGTACACCAGGTCGAGTGAACAAGTTTGTTAAAAAATAAATCGTAATAACAGTTTATAAATACCAATAATAAATAGTTTACCTGTCTTTTGTCATGCCTGTTCGGATTTGCTTTATAATGCGGTGTATTGTCAACATTGAAGTCATAATCCAGTTCAGGATCACTATGAACAGAGTCAGATTCCTCCTCAGTATCGTCTTTTTCATCTTCTTGTCCAGTCACATAACTAACTTCTGTTTGCTGGGCTACTTCTCTTGGTGTTTTAAGTTTTGGAGTGATCTGAAAGTGATAACGAAAGCCCTTAAAACTAAACGGTGAATTAAAACATTTTTTTTTTCATATTTGTAGACTTAGCCGAGGCAAAGACGAACTGCATTGCTGTTTTACCTTGACTCGTTTTAAAGGAATTTCCTCTTCCTCGGAACTTTCACCTTTTTCTTCTGCTGATAGGTGTGCCTGCAAAGGACGATAACAAGGTGAGGGAAAAACACATTAACTCTTACGTCCAAAATATTAATGTGCACGTTTTCCACACAAATCTCCAAAGTACTGGTTTTGACACGCTGTTTTACATCTAAACAATTGAAGTTGAAGAGCCGGGAACATATATTGACATTCTTAACTCACAAATTGCATTTTTTAGCCAATATCTGTTGCTTAAATTACCTGAAGTAAACGAGATCCAATTAGACAACAGTGTAACCGTGTAAACGGATCTCAAGCCCTGATGACTTACAGTTTACATAGTTTGGAAATACTAATATATCATTTATCATTCTTGAAAACAGAGAACAATTTTTACATAAATAAACGAATAATAAAATGAAATCTCGAAGTGGTCAACGATATTCGAGGACAATTGTAAAATTATGTAACCAATTTAAATGCAGTATGGTATTTCTGAACAAATATACTTGATGTGTAGGTACACCTGATTGAAGAAACGTTGTCATTTAAAAAAGCATAAACCATGAACGATGAGACCGAATGGGATTCTGGGTAGGCAGCATTGGCAAGCTAGTTATATTCTATTTCTTGATAATCAAGATGTTTTCTTTGTTCGAAACATTTAAGAGCATGATTTATGTATTCTGTGTTAATATAATGTATATTCTGTCACAGACGAAGATTAAATTTTCCAACTTCCCAGTAAACCTTTGGGTCGCATCGTTCATGGTTTATGCTTTTCACCCGACAACGTTTCTTCAATTTGGTGTATATTTGGCTAGCATGCAGTTAGAAATACAAGACAGGGCAGTGTAAAAAGAAACTTTACAATCCAGCACGTGTATATTTTATTGAATTGTAACTAAAATCCAGCTCTGATCGACTGACCTGGGGAGTCTTCTGCATGTGCAGTCCAAATTCATGTTCATGTGGACGTGTTCTGGGGGCACTTCTCATATGGTTGTCAGCTTGCTTCTTTTCCTTTGCAACTGGCCTTTTCGTCCTAGGTTTTTCCTTACTCTCTGAGATATCCAATCCAGATTTTCCAGTAGAACAGTCTACATTTACTGGATGTTGCCTTCCAGATCTGTTACTAGCTTCAGCAATTGGTGGGGAATTTATGAGTGGGCTGACATCTTCAACATAACACTCTGTCTCATTCCCACCATACCATTCTGTAACTTCATCATCACTGCCATCGTAAACTAGAATATAAGACGAAACTCGAACGATCATTATTACGTTATGGTTTTAACACTAAAACACAGCTCAATTTATTCCGAGCAAGCTGTCCATTTCTCTCTCGCTGAAAAAAGAACACGTTGAACAGCGCTTTCCACTTTCCAAAATTGACACAATAACTCAGGTCTTGTGAAGATCCTTTCGTCCTTACACTTGTTAACACATCAACTTATTGAACCCACTTCAATAAATTGAAGAATACCCGGGCACTTAGTTGCATCTCGTTGAATATTAAAATGGCCTATTATGTTAAGCCTCATTCTACAGGTATTCTGCAGCTTCTCCACCATTTCCATCCCATAAAGGGGCATGTAAATTTTAAGGTGGCTCCCAACAGTTTCCAGCACTTTCCAAGACTTAGATTTTGATGGGTCATTAAAACCACTCTTTATGAGTTGATGCTACAATCATGGCATCAAACGAATGCTCAATGATTGGTGAATACGTTGTTATCATTTTTGTGACACAATATGTTACTATAACAACAGTATAACGTGCTAACAACACCCTTAATTTTAGCTTTAAGTGTTAATAACTCAAAAATGACTCGGTGAACCCCATTTTTTATTGTCGAATTTTGATCAGTAGGATAAGATACGTTTGGCAAAGTATAAAAAAAATTTTGTAGGTGGGGTTCTGAGCCACCTTAAATTTTCGAAAATTTAAGGTGGCTTAAGGGTGTTTTTAGCACGTTATACTGTTGTTATAGTAACATATTGTGTCACAAAAATGATAACAGCGTGTTCACCAATCATTGGGCATTCGTTTGATATCATGATTGTAGCATCAACTGATAAAGAGTAGTTATAACGACCCATCAAATTCTAAGTCTTGAAAAGTGCTGGAAACTGTTGAGGGCCACCTTAACCAAAGCTCTTGGATATGAATAAACTCATTAACATTACACCTTCAAGTTCTGGCTCATTGTGATCGTCACGACGGTCTTCTATCTCAAAGTCATCAATTTCAGGCGCATCTTTAGGCAGGAGTTCTCTTTGTTTCTGTTGTTTTCCTTTCACATTTTGTAAAGCCTTCTTGTTTGTAGTCCTCCTGTTAGATTCTGGAAAGAACAATATGCAGTGAAAGGGAGCCCGCAATTGTACAATATATTCCTCCCTTTCATATATTCAATGATGTTCTAGAAATGTATGTGCAAATTATTCATAGAACGAATAAACATGTTATGTATCAATTAAACTTCTGACCAACACCAGTATGATATAAATTTATTATTTTACCTTTCAATACTTGGTCATTCTGATTTTCAGAGATATATTCAGACTCTGAGCTACTGACTACTTCAGATTCAACTATGCGACTGGTTTCTCTTTGTTCCTGATGTTTTCGTTTCACACCCTGAGAAGTCCCCTTGTTTGTGGGCCTCCTTTTAGACTCTAAAGGGAAAAAAGATTCTTTGAATTCTCGGGGGAAAATCCAGCTAAAGGTAGCCTGAAATTCCACAAGATACTCCTACATTTTTCTTTTATCTTCAGCAAATGATGTGAAAAAAATTGTGCACTCGTGTTCATAAACTATTTGTAATTTATGTATGCCTATAACTTCAAAAACAAGGAAAAATTAATGATTCTTGGTTTTTATAATTTACACTTAGATATCATACAAAAGTAGTCCGGTAAATTAACCTGTTAGATTAGAGCAAACTCAGTAAGACTTGTAATTTAACTTGAAATTTTACCTCTTAACACTGACTTATTCTGGTTTTCAGGAATATCTTCCGACTCTGAGTTACTGCCGAGAACTAAGTCAGGTAGAACCGTGGGCAGGGTTTGTCTTTGATCCTGATGTTTTCCTTTCACACCCTGTGAAGTCCTCTTGTTTGTGG
This sequence comes from Cladopsammia gracilis, assembly GCA_022457155.1. NCBI lineage: Eukaryota > Metazoa > Cnidaria > Anthozoa > Scleractinia > Dendrophylliidae > Cladopsammia > Cladopsammia gracilis. The sequence goes on from JAJGOT010000291.1 coordinate 461,590, forward strand.
GCCTCCTTTTAGACACTGAAAAGAAACAAAAAAATCGAATTCTAGTTAAAACAAATAGCTAAAGATAACCCGAAATTCAAAAGATAGTCCTACCAAACAATTTTCAGACACGTGCACAAAATATTAAAGTTATAAATGCATGACTATAACTTCAAAAACATGGATAAATAAATGTAGTGCGGAAGGTCATAGGTTCGAATCCTGTCGAGGACTTAGATTTTTTTTTCATGCCACGCTCATTACATGAACATCACTTCTTTCTTATATTCATTACCTTGCTTAACATTTACCGTCTTTCTTAATTACACAATTGCTTTGGTTTTTCATTGCTACGCTTTGCGATTGGCTAAAAAATCTCGCGCCACTTTCTCGACCTATCAGAAGTAAAACCAAAACCAATCGTGACTTGCTCGCACGCGTTTTCCCGCGCTTGGCGCCGCCGACATGTAATTGCTTCGAGCTCTGATTGGTTCATTGGATTGTTTACGACTGCTGTGATTGGTCAGAGTAATTACTTTGGTTTTGGTTTTGCACACTCAAATCAAAACTGCTCTATCATAAATTATTCCTCTATCATAAATTATATCTGCTAGATAAAACGAACTCAGTATGATATAAACTGTAATTTTACCTCTCAATTCTGGCTCATCCTGATTTTCAGGAAGATCTTCAGTCTCTGAGCTACTGACTTGAGGTTCAACCATGGACATGGTTTCGTTTTGTTCTTGATGTTTTGTTTTCGCACCCTGTGAAGTCCTCTTGTTTGTGGGCCTCCTTTTAGAATCTGAAAAGAAACTACTAACTTTAGGCTCATCACTGAGGGGGGGAGAGATCTCTATGTTTCTGCTGTATATCTTTCACACCCGGTGAAGCTGTCTTGTCCGTTGTCTTCCTTTCAAATTTTGGAAAGAGAAACAAACAGTGATGACTTTTAGATAAAATATCCAGCTGGAGAGAACTAAGTAAAATCTTTCTTATAATATTTCTTTATTCCAATTATTTACGTACTGTATATTTTAACTAGTAAAATAACTTGCTCACCGACTGATCGATCAGTTAATTACTCGTGACAGAATGCCAACGAGTATTAAAATGAGCAGTGATTCATGGTCACAAATGGACACCTTTTCTAGAAAATTCTAGAAACTTCTTTTTGAAGTGTTTTTGCGATTAGACATTAGATAAGAACCAGACCTGAATATTTATTTACTGCATAGGTCTGTCGCTCAATGTTAAGCGTTTTAGACCGCTCTAAAAGAAAATATTTGGGAGGTTGAATAGTTAAATTATTGTGCAATGTGTCATTTTGCTGGGTGAAAGAATAGACGAAGATTTCGTAAGAGAGTGAAAGTGTCATAGATTCTGTAGGGTGAAGGATGGAAGCGATCGTGGTTTCAAGTGTCGGCTACTGAATGTAGTCTTACTTTTCAGATATAATTTTATGTTTCTCTGTAAAAGCACTTAAAGTACGAAATAATGTACTGGGTTAATAAAGACGCCACGAGTTCAAGCTGTGTACAGCTTCTTATTTTGTGGTTTCAAGATGTAGCTAGAGCTGATAAAATTATATTTTGTAATGTATTCCGAAAATAGCATTACTTTATTTCATCACCTATTCTTCTGAACCTGTTTTATTAATAGCACTTCGTTCAGTGCTTGTTTTAAATTGTATGATGGAAAGAAATTTTTCCTATTGAAAGGATTTGAATGGTGAACCATGCGCGTTTGAAAATATAAAAAACAACATTCTTCTGACATGCAATGCGCGAGACTAATAATAATAATAATAATAATAATAATAATAATAATAATAATAATAATAATAATAATAATAATAATCTTTATTTCTTAAGATAAAATCACATATATACAATATACACTAGATACAATATAAACTCAAACAAAAAAGTTCAACCGGAAATTTAACGCATTAGGTCATTACGTGACTTGAATCGCACGTAGGTTTGATTTACACGATTGGTGTTTTATATAATTTTGCATTTCAGTTAGCGATCGTGTCGGCTGCTGAATGTAGTGTTACTTTTCAGACATAATTTTATGTTTCTCCGTAAGAGCACTCAAAACACTCGGGAATGAATACTGCAATGAGTTAAAGACGCCACGAGTTCAAGCTGTGTACAGCTTCTTGTTACCACAAACAATAGACTAAACGGAACGATGATTCACGGCAGGACTGACTGAACAAACTTAAAAGATCGAGCTGTTGTAAACAGTTTCGATCCAAGGTGCCTAAACATTACAATTAGCTTGACGGATTTTTCCAAACTAATTTACAAGTTACAGTTGGATTCAGTTATAGCTGCAGCGAGTGCTTACCTGTACTACGTCTTTCTGATGTCTTTTCATTTGGAACATTTGTCCTCTTCCTTGTTTCAGCAGCTGACTCCAAATCAGGATCTCTCCTTTGCCTGCTCTCTTTCACTTTTTTCTTCATAACAAAAGTCTCTTTGTTACTATCTGTCATACCTTGTTGTTTTGGTTCACTCTCGTCCTAAAAAAAATAACCCATCCATTTGTTTAAGTAATGATCCGCATAAGAAGGATAGCGCTGAACGGCAATGCACGATGGAATGTCAACTTTTGTCATTGTTACAACTAGTGATCTCATTGGCCTAGACTCAAAAACCGGTAAAAAGTTAAGGTTCAAGGTGCATTTTGTCTAATTTTTTTAAGGTTTCAAGTAATTTGAGACCCAATCGCGCAACATGCAAGTTTTAAAAGATATTGTATTTGGGAAACTTCATCAAAGAAGCAAAATTATTAGCTATTGTCTTCTGCTATTCTTATTGGTCAAGCACGAACATTTCCTAAAATTTATTTGACGCAAATGGATTTTCTTTATTTTTATAATGAAATATAATTATTAACCATCAGCTCCTCCTCTATTCTTGAAATCAAATATATTCTATGTGGGAAAGAGCCAAGGCCGCAGAACAATGAAGTTTGCTATCGCTCTTATGTGGAGCATTACTTAATTTTCCTAACATCATCTCTTAAGGGGTTTATTGCTTTCAGTAGTGTGTCTAAATGATGAAACGTTAAAAAACAACGCATGATATGGACAACTTTTGGATACCTGTACGACGCTATTATCAGGCAATACTTCAAGGGTACTTTTGACGTCAAAGCCATTACCATAGCAGCAGTACAGCTCTCTGAAAAGAGCCTCTAAAATTCAGTTTTCGCTTCTTTTCTTTTTGGCACTACAACAAAAATCTATCTAGTGGAAATCAAGTTATTTCCAAAAAGGTTGTTGTCGGATAGGCAAAAAATTCTGCTAGCTAGTTTTTTCTCAAACTTTTGTCTAAGATAGGAAATACCTAATACTGCTTGCATACATAAAATGAGGATAGATCACCGTATAAACTTTCGGGATAAAGAGGAATATTTTATGCACGATTTATTTCCAGTTCACGCTATTTTACGCAGTATTTTCATTTCCGGTGAGCTGCGCGTGCTACTTTTTGATAGGAAAATCTGCTGACGCGTGCCTCAATGCATGACGAGAGCACGTCGCGCGCGCACGCAGCTGAAAACCCTTTCTACCCTCCTTAAAATCTTTTTTTAGCCCGTGAGCAAGCTTTCTTATCAAGGGAGCTTGCTCGCAGGCTAAAGCTTGTTAGCAAAGATGCATTTGGCTTTCTAGTTTTATACACAGCCAGCACTTTGCTAAAAGTTGGCCTATGGTCAGTTGGTGGACACAATATCATTGAATACACTGTTATAGCAAAAAGCGGCTCATGGACAAAACATGCATTGTCGTGCCACATGGGGTAGTCCAGCACTTGTCCAAACGATGTCTGTGATTCGCTAAGAAAACAATAGATTTGTTCCGCTGGGATAGGGGCATTGTTCAAGCGATATATCATTTGTATCGTTCGCCAATCACAGACATCGTTTGGACAGCTACGGGGTCGCCCGCCACATGAACACTTTCTTAACTTAGCCTTCTCAGCTTAATTTAGCATTTAACAAATAATGACAGAATAACATAGAGTTAATCAGCTGTATAATAAAAGCAGACTGAATATAAGGTCTGACATTCTGCGGGAATTCCTTAGCCCTTGGTCACAGAAATAGTTTATCGCGCTAATTTGCATAAACTTCATTTTTGTTACCTCAGGACTTCCATAAATCCAAAGTCTGCATAACAAGCGCTTTTGAGTAGTGCGAGCCCAAAGGGGCGTGTGAGGCATACATGAGTCACACAAGGGCAGGGAAAAAGAAATGAAAACGTCCTTGTGTAACTCTCGTTTCACGCTCCCTTGTTGTTCACCCTTTGAACTAAGCACCTAAAAGACGACTGTTCTGCCGGCCAATTGTTCTACAAAGAGTAAAATGTCAAACATATGGAGCCAAGCAACAATTTAAAGAAAAGTTCCTAACATACCTCCATGCTGTCAGCAAGCGGTAAAGAGTCTTGAATAATGTCAGCACGTTCCTCTCTATTGTCTTCAGTATCATCTGTAGTTCTATTACTTGACACACCACCTTGATTATAACAAGAAATATCACTTGCCTCAGAAAACACATTTGACGAGGATGAGCTGAAAGCCGATTTCGGCTTGTCTGCTTTCCTCTCTTTATAACCTTTAACTGGTAAAGGTGTGAGCGTGCCTTTTCTTCTCTTACCAGATCTGGGCTCTCGTCGTCTTGCTGGAGTTATCAAGTGTAACTTGGTGTTGGTTTCCTTTCTGAATTCCTGTATGCTCTGACAAAAAAAAGATCATACAAGCACTCCTTTCATTATAGAGAGGTTTTAACCGTATCCTGGCCTATAACAACAGATGAGGAATAAGTCAGCGGGCCAATCAAAATGCGAATGCAAATGCATGTAGTCTGTGTCACTAAATGTTTATTTTCCACAATCAACTAAAAAGTGATGTACTTGTGTAATAATTATTACAAACAGCATAAAACTGAAACCAAATTTAAGTACCCCTTAATCAAGCAAATCAAGCAGCTGTTGTGTCAAAGAAGCAGCAGATTTACATGTAAGCAGACCAGATAATATTATATATACACACACATATGAAGTTGATCCTTATCATCGGACACAGGCACACTTCTAGTTCACATATTCAAGGTGATTCAACCACAATGTGTGTCCGGCACATGTTACAACATGTTTAGGATCTGAGAATCAGTCCTTGCATGAAAAATACAGGAATGAGTAAAGAAAGTCCAAGGATCTTGATGTTAGAGCAGTTTTCAATTGAGTGTCGAAAGTAATTGCACAATTGCTTTGGTTTTGCATTGCTACGCTTTGTGATTGGCTTAAAAATCTCGCGCCACTTTCTCTACCAATCAGAAGTAAAACCAAAACCAATCGTGACTTGCTCGCACGCGTTTTCCCGCGCTTGGCGCCGCCGACATGTAATTGCTTCGAGCTCTGATTGGTTCATTGGATTGTTTACGACTGCTGTGATTGGTCAGAGTAATTACTTTGGTTTTGGTTTTACGACACTCAATTGAAAACTGCTCTAATACTATGACCTGAGCACGATTACTGATATCATGGTTACAGAGCACTTCACTTAAAATAATCTACACTAAACTTAAGTTGTGCTTTAATATTTTAAACTCACCTTTACACGTGGAGAGAAACAGATGGCCTTTGCAAAAACTTTTTCTCTGATGGCTTTGCGGCTCTTTACAGCTTCTGACAAAGTTTTGGTTGGCAAAGATTTCCTTTTACTGGCAGCTAACCTGCTGCTCACATTAAAGGCTGAAGGCAAAGATTTTCTGTTCCTGCCATCTTTTAGGTTAGCCTAAAATTAAAGACAAGAATTTACCAGAGAATGACTGTAATTCTCAATGATAAACAAGTAGTATTTTTTTAAAGTATAATCAGGTACCTTGTTAATACAGTCGAACCTCCTGTAAGCGGATACTTACCATTAGTCCCGAGGGTAAGTGCACCCGAGGGCGTATAATGCACCAGAACGTGTGTTTTAAAGCTTTTAAGACCACTTGCAATTGTTTTATCCATCACAGGGCTGTTGGGTGTTGCTTTTTATATCACACATAAATTTAACACTAATTTAAAAACTATGGTTCAAGATTGAAAGACTTGCCGCTAAATATATGCACAGCACATGTCAGTGAAGATCTCGCATTGCGTCACACGAACTGATGTGAGCCAGTAACATACTCAATCCGCCATGTTTCAGAGGTGAACAGAACAGAAGGGCCAAGAGGTACATATTTTATGTATGTAGTTATTTTCTAAAACGCAAAGACGGTACATAAAAAAAAACCTATCGATGAGTGTCTGCTTTCGTAGTTCCCTGATCTTAGTTCTCTTAAGATATCCTTGGAATCGAAATGACTAGTTTCCTGCGTGAAACTGTACTGTTCAGACTCACACTTCGCTTTCGTTAAGGTCAAGCACAATTAAAACCATTAAAACTGATTCTACCTTGCTAGAAATTTTCTCGATATCGTTTTCTGACCGCTTACAGGAGGTTATTTTAGACTCTGTGAACCATGAATAGGTGTCCGTGTCAGCTTACGGGAGGTGTCCGCTTAAGGCCAAGTACTTGCATGGTAACCAAATAGAGCAGTTTTCAATTGAGTATCGAAAGTAATTACACAATTGCTTTGGTTTTGCATTGCTACGCTTTGTGATTGGCTAAAAAATCTCGCGCCACTTTCTTGACCAATCAAAAGTAAAACCAAAACCAAACGTGACTTACTCACACTCGTTTTCCCGCGCTTGGCGCCGCCGACATGTAATTGCTTCGAGCTCTGATTGGTTCATTGGATTGTTTACGACTGCTGTGATTGGTCAGAGTAATTACTTTGGTTTTGGTTTTACGACACTCAATTGAAAACTGCTCTAATAAAGTAATAAGTTTCTAACTTGCCTGCACTGACTTCTTTTTAGTCTTGGATTGTATGCGTTCGGAAGTCCGTTTTACAGGTTTTGTGGCAGGCTTACTGCCCCTCTTGCTTTCTGCCTCATGTCTTTCGTCTTCACTTCCGGTTACAGGTTCTCCTTGCATTCTTCTCTTTGTAGATGCATCTACATGTATAGTTTGCTTGTCACCCAAATTGCTGCCAACCTGAGACAATAATGACAGACAGAGAGTTCATAATTATCTTAATACATTATATACACGTAAGTATTGTTCAATTCAACAAAGAAACTGTTATTGACATTGAAGGACCCGTTTGTTTTAAAACTGCAAATGATGTCTGTAACCATTCAGGACAATCTACAATTCTCGGCAGGTACTGTTGAAAAATCAATTTGTCACATTTCAACTACAAAAGCAGAGTTTATTTATTTATCAAAACCAGCTGCCTTGCGTTTTGGAATTTTTTAAGAACAGTAGACTTAGCTACAGCTGTTAAATCATCTTAAAATTCATGAAACGTCTTTTTCTATTGAAAGAAATATCTAAGGTTTTCTGTGCACCTTTGTTTACTAGGGCAATAATAGTTATTTTGGCCATTTTGCCCTATCCGAAAGTGAAAGACAATTTTCTTGTTTTTCTCCAAACTAAAGCACTTCTAGGAGAAACAAACTACTTCAGTTTTCTTTTCTTACTAAGAGCTGTTTATAAACAAAAACTGAGACAAGATGATTTTTCAACAGCTGCCAAGAATTCTCAATTTTTACAGAGAGTTGCGCTAAACAAAATAAAAAGCAATTGCTGGAAAGAAACTACCAACAAAGAAGTTTATCTCATTTATTTTTGCAAACAAATATCAAAATATCAAAATCATTTACAAGCTATATAATAATTGCACGCTTCATATATGTGCATTATATGATGATTTACCTCATGTTCAGCTTCATCTTTGTCTGAGGTAACGTTTTTCCCCTGGGTGTTCTCAGCACTGTTTTTGTCAGGTTTTTGACGTTCCCCATTAATATTTCTTCTGTCTGTTTCGTCAAGTTGTCCTTTTTCTTCTTCATGGTCTGTTGTACTTTCAGAAAGCTGAGATGAGAGAGACCGCTTCCACTCAACTTTAAACTTAAAAACTTCAACTTAATAATTCTGAGAATTTCAGAAATATGTGTCTCACAATTCCAAAAAATAATTCACTTGATAATACCTGTAGCATTATACTAGGTGTTGGCATAACATATGCCATTTCTATGTTCTTGCTCCTTATATGCACAGGATTAATGGCCACCGAAGCTTTAGAAGGAGTTGAGCTTGCATCTGAATCTCCAGCAGCGTTTTGGACCTTTCTTTCAGGTCCCAAAATCGTTAATAAAACAGACGTCAAGCCGGCGGTATGTTAGCAGAGTTAAGGGCTGTTATTCATAAAACTGTCATAGTTGAAATTTATTGATGCCATTAAATTAGGCCATTAGACGGACTTTATAATAAGCATAATTTGCCTTATAATTTCTTGGTTCAACATTTAGCCTATAAATCATGTGAGGAAAATTGCATCTGTTCCAACTGCAGTAAATATTGTAACACAACGTAAACAAAGCCATAAGGCATTGCACAATCTTGGCTAGGTCTTGTACAGATAGGGATGATTAATCATCCATTACAGATTATTATTTATAGTATATAATGTTCAATTGTTAACCTGTGTCCATCACATTACAGAATGAATAAGGTGGGAAGATTGGACAGTAGAAGACAACTGTAACAACTGTTTCATGAGATGAAGATGACAACAACAACTAGCAATTCACAGGTGCTCCTCAAACAATGTTTGTGCATACATTAATTGATATAATAATATGGCTACAACCAGTCTCCATTTGCTACATTGTTTTATTATGTTAAGCTGCTTGAAACAAGAAAGCTACAATTGAAAACTTCAAAGTCAAGCCGTAATCAAGCATTAACGTACAAAAGGATATAATAACCATTAAAGGAAATTTTGATGTATTGGCTGTTATTATGAGGTAGAAAGGTGACCAAGTTAGAGGCAGGGCACTTCAGCTTTAGCAACAGAGCAATGTCACCGTTTGTACCTTAAACCAAAAAGCAAAGAGCTTAATGTAAGGAAACGAAAGTTGATCAAATTACCAACACTTTATTCATAAATATATATACAGTGGCTGTTGCACCTGCAAGACGATAATCCTGAACCATGTCTGCCTTTATTAGTACTGGCTCCCATGAGCTACTTTCCTGTGCAAGAAAATTGTAAACAAATAAGAGGCTGTTCCTTAAACAGAAGTGGAATCAAATTGTTAGATAATAATAAGGCCAAATGAGGAGAAAGGATATGAATTCCCCCTTTGCGCTTTTGATAATCAACACAGAAGCAGGTATCTGCATTTCTTTTAGAAAGCATGCAAAATAGAAGACAACTTACATTCTCTTAGCTTATAATACAGCTCTTTGAATCTTTCTGATGGTATCTAAATAGCAAGCATGTCTTGTTCTACGTAAATCCTTTAAAGTTGCACTTGAGCTTATGAAAGTCAACACAGAATCATAATCTGGAAAAGCTTGAAAATTAACAGACTTGATTCTCTACCATTTGATACTCATTCTTTTAACATTCTTTGAGACATGCTGGATAAAACTATTGTCTTAATAAATATATGAATGATATTTAGTTACCTTTTCAGTTTACTAAAGTCAACAAAGAAGCAGACTATGTCTACCTTGCAGACTTATTAAATGAGACCTGTGTCTAATACATACATACATACATACATACATTTATACAATGAACTGAATACTACGCGCTCTGTGATTGGCCGTTGCCTATGATCTATCAGAGTACAGACGCACGGCTGACGTCATAGAAAAATTGTTTGCTTTGTTTTGTCCAACATGGCGCACAGTTTTGAAAATTGCGAGATTATTCTGGATTGAGCAAGTGAAAGCCTCGAAAAATGTTTAGCAGGAGCTGTTTACAAGCAAGAAAAAGAAGAAACCAAGACGAAAAGTGTTCTTGGCGACTTGAAAAATACCCAAACTGGAAAATCTTCGACCAGTCGTGCGCTACGAGGCAGGTTCGTAATTTTACTCTTTTTACTTTTCTGTTCATTGTATAAAACAAATAGATTCCATTTGGCCGTGTGTCTGTTCAGTTATAGATCACAGAAGAAGTCAAAATGTGGTAAGAACATCAGTGACACACTCGCCTACGGCTCGTGTGCCACTTTTTTGTTCTTACCACATTTTGACGTCATCTGTGATCTATAACTGAACAGACACACGGCCAAATGGAATCTATTTGTTAAACATACATACATACGTACGTACGTACGTACGTACGTACATAATCTTTATTTAAACACGATAATTTTTAAAGCTATTAAAGCTTGTGGGGTCGTGTGTTTAAGAATTAAACTAACCTAATCTATATCAAAACATGTACAAATTATGTTTATCATATAAATACATTAATCAGTAATATATAAAATTCTGTTGTGTGCATCTTAATTATAGCAGATGCAGACGTACATTCAAACTTAAAATCAATAAAATAGTCTCCAGTGCTGACTCGCTTCCTGAGCTCATTAAAATTCAGGGTCGCAGATGCTTCCTTTTCGTGGTTATCCAAGTTCCACAACGATACTCCTCTATATGAGAGAGAATCTTTCATGTATCTTGACTCGTACCTTGGTACGAGAAGATGGTTCTGGTCTCGAATAAAGTAAGTGCTAATGCGATTTTGGCCAATATTCTCATACATTATATCAGGTAAAGTTTCGCTATGAGCCCTATAGACAAATGAGGAGAATATTTGATTTTGTTATCTTTCTAACCTGTCAATCATATACCCATTCATAAATATCAAACCTTGTCATTTCCTTTTTTGTCTTGTTCCTCAACAAACAATAAAAAAGACTTGCTTCCAAGGTTGCAATCCACCCAAAAGTCTTCTATTTTTTCATCCGCTGGTTTATAAACCTGGCAGTTTGATACAACAGAAAATTACTGTGTACTGTAATCATGGGATAGTGAGGTGAAATTTATAAACATGCATTTTTGCATTTTTGCATAATAGGAAACAACTTCTAGGCTACTGGGACACTGCATGATAATCAATTGAAACAAACATTGGAATTCAGCACCAGCACTGTGTTGTTTAATTGAATTACACTTAAGTTTTTCATGTACAGTGTATCTGTATTAAAATCATGTAATATCTACAAGGTTGTATTTGTTTGATTTCCTTCTGTCAAAATGGTCTGTCAATGCAGTTATAAACAAATAAACAATTTACTGTCAATGCAGTTATAAACAAATAAACAATTCAGACAACTATTACCAGCATTAATTAACACATGGTGGCCTGCAACAACAAGTTGTCACTCAGGGGAGTTTAATCTTCATAAATATAATTTCACATTCCTTTGAACACTCTTTACTCATGATTATACTGGTCAAGGTCAGAAAATCAATAAATTTATTAGACAGTGAAAGAATATATCCCCATGCACCCACCTCTCCCGTGCCAAAGCTAGCTGAATAACAAGGAAATGAAACCACGCTATAAAAAAGAAATGGAAAGTTATAAGGTAAGTGTTGAGTATAGTATTGAATTTAGTAGTCACATTGTAGCAAACATGCCCCTAGCCTCACCATGGACTCTATTTGACAAACAGGGAATGCACATAACAGGTATTTGTACCATAATAGCAAAAAAAAAAAACCCTCCCTTTCCCCCTACAGACAACCTGGTATTGTATCTGAATACCTGGATGGCTGCTAATAAGTGCAGAAGACATCAATATGGCTCTTAAGGCTCGTTTTCACTAGCTATGGAGTCAGAGTCATCATCACAGTCAGAAGGGCACTTACAGCTAGTGAAAATAAGAAAATGGAGCCACCAATGGCGCCTTAACCTCAAGAGAATCCGAATCCCAAAAATCGGAAAGTTGTATTTATGACTCCGATCAGATCGCTGGATCAACAAGCAGAAGTGTATTAACTCATCACAATGCCTAATCCCTGCTTATGACTCTGACAATCTAGTTTTCATTAGATCGTAAGCCAAAGAGTCATAGGTGCAATTGAAAACTCTGTTGTTTGATTTTTATTAGATCTGCTTCTTATTATGACGCTGATTTTGTCGCTAGTGACAACTAGCCTTAAGATAGTGGCTTTCTGGAAATGATTAACTCTAGATACAGTGTATGTCAGAGACAAAATATACAGCAAATTTTGATTACATGGTACCTTTGTTTTTCCATCTGATTCTGATTCAAAGTGTTAAGAAAGATTCGGCAGCCCTGAAGAGAACGGATAAAATCATACAGACAATACCATGTGAATCAAACAGTTAAGAAAATGTATTGAGAAGAACATATGGCACAGTTCCTCAAATAACAAAGGGGTGGCTAGTGCAATTGATTTTCTCATTTACTCCATTTTCACACAGCTATGGAAGATACATTATGATCCACAATTTAATTTAATTTTAACTTACTGCTTCAAACTCTTGATTGAGGATATCAGTAAAAGTCTGAGATACAGATTTACTGCTGAAATACTCCTGAGCCTTCTTTTGCCTGACATCATATGGAATGAGACGGATTATTAGTTCCACCAATCCTGCTTGAAGTTCATAATCTGCAAAAAAAGGACTACATTATTGAAAAGGATTAACAAAAACCTCCACTACCAAGTAAGGCAAATACATTATTTTCCATTCATAAAGCAAAATAGATAGATATATCGCTTTTTAAGTTTAAATTACTAACCTAACTTTAAAAAGCAACTGTGTCCATGGAATGGCACAAACATGCTGGGCCCCTGCAAAATAGTACTTGGAGGAGCTGGTTGCAGCATGCAAGCAATCAGACCATAGCACAACACTGTTTACACCACAAACACCAAGTCAACTTTAAGAAGGTTTTGAAGTGGAGGAAGCAAAAGGAAATGGCTTAAGTTTTGTTTTCTCATTGGTAATATATGATCAAACAGGTTATAGTCTCAAACACACACTTTCCAAAAACTTCCTCCCTTCCAATCTGTGTTGCAATTACATTGATGTATGTTAAGATCAATCACAGCACTTAAAAATGTAGGCATATTTTATTTTATAACTTAGGACATAGAAAACGACCACTTTGTGCTTGCATAGCCTGAAGCAAACCTTTAGAGGTAAGTATGAATGGCTTGTACAGAAGGTGGGATGACCACTTTTATTCATTGGTTAATTTCTATCTAATCAACGTTTGTGGGCTTACATTATACAACATGACGTGAAGTATTAAATGTTGGTGAAATGATTACCTCCAGCCGTGACAAGCACATGCTCCATATTACTTTCCCTAAAGAAAGGAATTAAAGATATCTTGGTGAAATATTAGCACTTGTACTTAAGTTGAAATCACTACGTTAGGGATAACTTGTGAGTCCTTCACATGATAAGGTTAAGCCTTCAGAGGTTCAAGTTAAAACATAATACTACATTGTTCCAACTGGATAACCAGATAAGTTTATGAACTGCAAGGGGCTCATTATAAACACTACAGGCCAGGCATTTCCATTCTTGTCTGTTTTCAATGATTTGTGAGATGCTCAAATCCATCCACAAAGTAAGATGATTGTTTCCAGGAATTATGAGTTCTCATAGAGTAACTGGACAACATCACTTGTTCTGTGAGAAGAGTTGCCTTCCCTTTATTACTTAAAGTTTAAAAACCAAAAAGCAGAACAAGCTGCAAGTTTATGTTGTAGAAACTTACAGTGATAACAGAGAGGGACGGATATCTTGTTTCAAGGAATTCCTAAAATTTATTACTGAAAGAGAGACAATCTACAAACTATGGATGGACTCTATGAATTTACTTGCAAGTCATTTGGTTTAACAGCACTGTTTCTTTTTCCATGTTCACAGCTAATTCAAAAATCAGCAAAATTAATGACAGCAGTTATGGTGTCAGTTATTACATAGTTGTTATATCAATACAATTCCTCTAATTATAGGTTATCAACTGTTTCAAGCCTCCTAAATTCACATTATTACCTTATTATTTGTCAAAGATCTGAGAATAAATAAATTGACTTACAATTCTTTGAATGCCATGCCGATCTGATCTGTTGGATCCACTTCATCACTAACCACATCTCCAAGGATTAAATTTGCTAGCTTTATTGTCTGAAAGTAACAAACATGATTTGATATTATAATAGAGGCCCTGCCGGGGGGGGGGGGGGTGTTCCCGTGTCGAAGTCTGAATTTGAAAGTGTCTCGTGTCAGTGTTTTATCAATGTTTCACGTTGCTGTCGGAAATTGAACAAACATTTGTCTTTTTACATGCTGCAGGCTTTTAGCCAAAAATTGAAAAGTGGGCGTCCTGAAGATATTTCCCGTCAATTTTTTAAAGGAGTAGGTGCAATTTTCATGAATTTCTTCATAAAGTGGGCATCCATAGGACACCTGGACGCCCTGCTGACTAAAAGCTTGACATGCTGTCGCTACTTTTTGGGTCATGTCGCCTGTCGGAATTTACTCTGGCAGGGCCTCATAATAAGTTATTTGTTTTTGTATGTTAGTTTGTATGTACGATAAAGCAGCAACACAAAAGCAGTTCATTAACACTTACTTCAATTCTCAGGTGAAAGCCTCTTTCCTCACTCAAAAGGATGTCATGCAGAAGGACAGGAATCAGTACAACCAACTTGTTCTTGCCTTTTATAAAGCAAAATCGGTAACGAAACATTTAAAAAAAAAAAAACAGAACAGTTGGACAGTAAGTTAACACTGTAACATTTCACAAGTTTGTATAATGTATGTCTTCAACAACTACACTTATGAACCTGAAACACAGAAAAAGCCTATCAAAGGAAGGACACCCCCCTTTAAACACTGATTAAAGCGTATTCTTGAATATTTCATCGATCAGTTATGGAGGATCCCTTTTTGTCTTGGTTTATACAGAAAACTGATTAATTTATATTAATGCAGAATAAAACAAACTAAGTTACTAATAGACCATCCTTACTAATTAAGTCCTAAATTTCAAGGACTTTGCAATACCTAATAAAGAAATCAAGTATTTTTCAAAGACCTTAACCAAATTAAGGACTTTTCAAGACGACTGCTAAAATTTTTCAAGATTGTACAAACCATGATTTATATGTTTTTATAAAATGCTTAAGGAAATGCGTGCGCTATGTTTGGTTAAACCAAGTTCATTATAACTTGATAAAGCACGCACGTGACGTAAGGTTCATTATAACCGTTTTTATTTTATAAAAGAAATAAAAAACTTGTTCCTCGTGCATTGTTGGGTTATATAAGCACTTGGGAATTTTTAAGAACACTCGAGAAGTGTGAGAAGCACTCGCCTTTGGCTCGTGCTTCTCTGCACTTCCCTCGTGTTCTTAAAAATTCCCGCCTGCTTATGTAACTCAATAATGCACTCGGCGCGTTTTTTATTTCTTTAACAATGTACAATATTGGTCAGCAAATAACTTCTGGAAAAACTTTTTTTTTCATGAAAAAAAAATTAATTCATTAACTGGACAGCTTTGTAAACAACTGCAGCTATTATAATAAGTGGTGCCTCATGTAATCTAAAAAATACTAACATTTACACAAAAAGGGAAATACAATGCCAGTTTTGTTAGAATGTCTATTAGCATTGAAGCTTGTAAAACAAATAACAGAAAAATTAAGTTATAAAAAGTATGTAATTTGAGTAATATTACGCATTGATTATTTATTTATTTATTTAGACTAAATGAAATCAAATTAACATACCAATTGTAGCATTTTCGCATGCAGTCTGTGGAAATATCAAAAATTGTACTTTTATCGAAAGTCATACACATTAATTTAACATTAGATTATAATTCTTGTGATCTTATTTGTACAAGTTCACCCACTGTATAATGACCAACTCAGTCTTAAACTGTACCAATGAAGCTCTGATTATAATTTTCAAAAAATTTTCTAAAATATATAATTTTCTAGGATGATTCACTGCACCATTGCAAGGTGATGGGTTTGAAGCCCATTCAAGCCTAAATTCTTTCAGGTTGCTTTTTCAACTCCTAAGTTGACAGCACACTGCGAGGATAAACAATTTCACTCAAATTCAACTTTATTTAACAAAGTTGACACTGGACAGTCAAATGTACATGTAGGACTAACAATTTGTATGTTGGATTTCTACCCAATTATAAGCTTCCGGACACCTTTCTGTAATGAACAGTTCTCTTGGTCTAGAAGATACCGCACACTATAATACAGACACCTATAGTGCGAACACTTAATTTGGTCTGTCCCCGTGTCTGTATTAAGGAGATTTAACTGTATATTAAATCAAATCCTTATTAATATACTTACATTCAGAAAATTAATTAATGAAAGAAGCAGCTCTGCAGCATCTGGTGTACACACAACATCACGATCAAGTACCACAGCAAAAACTTCGGGGAAGTAGAAAAAAAATCACACACACAAAACAATGTCATTTGAATCTATCTGGTGATTTCAGCAGCATGATATTAACAGTTATGACACCATGACTGACAACAAAAAAGTTGATGCCCAGAATGCTGGAAATGCCATTTCGAGTTCCTAGATTTGAAAATTTTCTTGGGGGGGGGGGGAATCACAAATTACACATATTATTTATACTGGTATATGCAAATGTTTAATACTGTGTGATACAACGATATTAAAGCTTTGAATGGTATGATGAAATGAAAGTCCAACTCAAAGAGTTGGTCCAGAGTTGAGTTGTCTGTTCCACTGAGTTTGTCAACAGCATTGGTTATACTCCTGAAACAGGTGGACAGCTGGGATATGTGTCCTGAGGCCAGCTCCTGAGGAAAGTATGAAAACATAGAACTCAGAATGAATTATACAGTGATGGACAGAGTTTCTAAGGAATTTGCATCTCAAAATTGGTTTGGCTTAGCTTATAACAAGGGGCAAGGGCTTGCATCTGGAAATTTTCCAGCTGCAAATGAGCAATCTGGTGTTACCTTTTCAATGGACATCAAAACTTTCTGAACACCGAATGAGAACAACCATTGCATCCAAACTAACACAAAACACTCTAAACCTGAATGATGTAAATCAAAGTTGTAAATCAAAGTTCTAAACTGTCATCAAATGAAAATCCAACCAAGTTTAAGTCTGCACATGAAGGCTTTATTTCAAGCCCATATTTGGGACAGGGAAGGAGGATTTTTGCAAGGAGGGATTTTTTTGGAAGAGAGTTCATGTGACAGCTTAATAATAATTATGTCATTTTAAAATTGCCTTTAGCTTTTTTAAGGGAGACCTGGTAGAAAGCTTTACATATATATTAAAGGGAGGGTTTCACAGTTCAGCACATGTGCAAGCTATGAAGTAACCCATTTAATTTCATTTCATTTCGTTTAGACCAATTGGAAGCGAGTAGATAACTCTGGCAGGAAATTTGCCCGTGAAAATGTTGCAGTCAGTCAGCTGATTGAATGGATGATTATCCATACCTAGCTGTGCCATGAAAGCCACCAGGGGGAAGAATTAATTTTTTCGGGTCAAGGGTTTTGTCTGTGTAATCCGTTGAAATTTTCTGTGAATTTTGGTCATCTTCACTTTGTTTGGACTAATAATATTATAGTATGTGATTATTGAAGTAAATGTGAGTGCTTTTTTAACCAATAAAATTGGTAAGAAAGTGAATAAAGTATTTTAATCTGCGTACATGCACCAAACTGTGAAACTGTCACAGGTTTATTGCCATGCAAATAAACCTCTGATTTTCAGTCAAAACAACAATATTACAACAAAATTGTTCCAATTTTTTTTAGGAAAGTTAATAAAATTTGTGGTGGCTATTTTTTTATACTTTTGCATGTTAGAAATCTTTGAACTTTGTACAGATTAATTTACTTCCCCCATAGCTAGTCAGGGTTCAAACATATCAATATAAGTAAAGAAGAGAAAACTTCAAGAATGTTCGATTAATATAGAGCCAACATATTTACTTTCCATGCAACACTCCCATGTTTTGCAGGAGTACTCAATGTACTTTGCTTGCAAACATTTTGGAAGGGCTAGTTTTCATCATATTGACCTGAAATAATTACTAACTGCTAGGTCGAGCTTCCTACCTGCCTAATATATCCTGAAAAGTTTGTGACTGATTTTTCCCCAGGGGACTCTAGAAGCTCATTACAAACCTCTTTAAATTTATCCTGCAAGACAAGGAAAATTAATTACATTTTCTCCATGCCAGAGTACTTTGTTGTGCTCCCTAGTTTCTTTTACTTGTTAATTGGTATTTTGTGAGGTCCTGTTTTTTTTTTTTTTTTTTTTTTTTGGGGGGGGGGGGGGGGGGGCTGTGGATATCCCTAGTGTGAAATTTTGAACCTTGTCATTTTCCAATTTCATCAGCTTCACATGTCGCTGTCAGAGTTTTGTGCACTACCACCCCCAAGTTTGCAATTGCAAAGAATCTTTTCATTGCAATTCACTTCACTTCGCTTAAAATAATATTGCCATTGCTATGCCATCCCACTCATCGGTATTTTCCCTTTCATGAAAACACTCAAGAAAACCTCTGGGCCAGGCTGCATAAAAAATATGCAAGATATAAAATGGAGGTTTTGGCAAAGCAAGTGCTGACTAAGGTTTTCCTCTCATCTTTTGCAGGGCTCTCTGCCAAAGGCCAATTAACTAGCATACACCTAATTCAATAAAGGTTGCTTTGGTCATTGGTAATTGGGCATTGGGAAGCTATTGTTTAGCGGTCACTCAAGCAAAGCATTGCATTGTGTTCCGTTTGCCCAATTACCAATGACCAAAGCAACCTTTATTGAATTAGGTGTATACATTTGAGAGCACAAGCATATCCTGTGGCACAAAGGGATAAGACGCATAAAATCTCTACTTAACATACGATAGTTATATGCAAACAGGGTCAGTGCCCAGTATCATTAAACAACCCTAAGATATATGTAGGTGTTTTATTAAAGCACGCTCTAGTTACCAAGGGTATTTCTCTTGCACCTTTATCAAGCTCTTGGTTGAAGGCTGATCGCAGGTATTAATGTTGTGGTTCAATTTTATCCTTGGTTCAAATTTTATTTTCCTTTGTTTAAAACTCATTATCACACATTATCATAGCCAAAAACAAAGGAAAATAAAATTTGAACCAAGGATAAAATTGAACCACAAGATAACAACATGTACAATATAAACTATTTCTACAAATACAACAATTCTTTTTTAAGAAGCTATTATCTGATATATGCCAGCAAATGATTCTTTCACTCACAAAGCTAATTACACAGATTTAGGGGCTATTGTTCCATTGTTTTCTTTTAAACGACTGTATGTATTTTAATGAATTAAGTCTACATGTATCAAACACGGCAATAATTTTGATTAGTATAGCAATTTATATTGCATGATAGTTGATTCAGGCTTCGCCCTCATCAACTATCATGTGATAGAAATCTCCAGCTCATAATCTAATTGTTAAATATGCAGACTGTCTCCGCATAAAATTTTCACATACCGAAACGTTTTATGCTAATGATACCAATAATATGACAATGATTCGATCAACTGTTAAATACACCGTTCAAAAATCAATTGTCCGTGATAGTTGAATCATTATTATATTATTGGGAACATTAGCATAACATTTTTCGTTATGTGAAGTCATACTTAAGCTTATAGAAAAAGAGAGCTGAATGACAAATTAAAAAAATAAGCTAATTAAATCTTAAGTCTTAGCTTCCTGCAGCATCCAGCCGGAACACGTCCGTGAATATTGTTATAAAAAGCTACACTAAATAAAAGAGCTGTCAGAGCTGTGATAGTATCGAAATGATGTTAGGAACAATGTCAAGGATGTTCATTCAGTTGTCTTTTTCTTTCTTCGTATAAAATGAAATTCACATCACACGATGTGTAAAATTTTGGAGGTGTATGAGCATATGCCGCCAGACGTAAGCTCGACTAAATTTAGCGGCCGAATAATTGCACAAATGTTACATTGCAGTGGCTTTCTTACACAAAAGAACTAATTTGTACTCACCAATGTGTTCTCCATAGGTGACAAAATCAGTATTTTGGCTTTGTTTTCTTGAGTAAAATAACGAGTTGCATGAAGTCAATGAACCGCTGTCAGCCGCGAGAGGAACCGAGGACAGGAGAATTTCCCGCCATACAACTGCATGTCCATATTTGGACAGCTTCGTTCCCAGGCTCTTTGTGCCGGCACTCGAGAGAAACTGGGATCCAAAAAAGCTTTCCTTTTTTACCATTTTTGCCTCATTACCTGCCTCATTAGCATATGCGCCTCGTTCTCTAACCAACCTTAAAAAAAATTAACTCTGAATATTGAAAGAACATAGCATAATTAGCTTTCTCTGAAAATTTGAGCCCGATATACTAGATGCACTTCATGGAATTCAAAGGGGACAAACTTCAAATAAATGTGGCTACTAAACATATCTGAATTTCGTAACTGTTCATCAGTAGGATGCCTAAAATGTGTGCAATTCCATAATTGATTTCGGCTCCATTAAATCCTATACCAATTGCAGAACATTTTAGGAGGAGCCACCCACAGTGTGAGCGCAGTTACTGACAAATGCTGTATTAAAAAATTTTCCAAAGATTGTATGGGCTCATTAGCGATTTTGCCACCCAACAATTTTGCAGTTTTTGACAGCAGATATTTTCTTAAATATTGCATGAAAAAAGATGAAAATTGTATAACTTACTAAGTTTAACAAGCTCTTTCAACTTTTGAAGCATGATGCCTTCTCTATGCAGATTCGTATGCTAATGAAGCAAAATGTAAACAATGACGTCAGCAAAGATTCCCCTGTAAAGTTTGATTCATCTCTCGTTTTTATCGATTGATGATAGAGCAGTTTTCAATTGAGTGTCGAAAGTAATTACACAATTGCTTTGGTTTTTCATTGCTACGATTTGTGATTGGCTAAAAAATCTCGCGCCACTTTCTCGACCAATCAGAAGTAAAACCAAAACCAATCGTGACTTGCTCGCGCTTGGCGCCGGCGACATGTAATTGCTTCGAGCTCTGGTTGGTTCATTGGATTGTTTACGACTGCTGTGATTGGTCAGAGTAACCCTAACCCTAACCCTTTAATTAGCATTTTGACTGCGGCGGTAATATTGTATAATAGTTTTAATTAATCTTTAATCAGTGGTTTTATCTGATGTATTGTGATATTAGTGTTGTTTAGTTGTTAGGTTTTAATTAGTTATTAGGTGGAATACCTGTAAACTAGCTCTCAAGCTAAGTGTATATCCACATTAAATAAAGTGTTTATTATTAATTTTTATTAGTTTTACTTTGGTTTTGGTTTTACCACACTCAATTGAAAACTGCTCTACACTGCACAATGATCTTGCCTTTCAAGGATTCCATCGGGTAACAAAAGCCCAGGAAGCCGCGAGATGCTTTGCAATTAAAATGTTCAGCGCATCGATATTCGGGTTTCAATCTCATATTTGAAGAACAAACTCGCACCGCTTTCGCTACTCCACTATCCTAAGTGAAAAGTAACACTACTCGCAAACAATAGAGTCATTTTCCTCATACCGTGAAATAGTTAGTACACTAATAGAGGTTAGTAGATCTTTTATATTTCCATTGTTTTCTTTTGTGTCTATTTGACTATTACACCTACCTGCAATAACGTTGTCACAGAAAAATGAACAATGGAAAAACGAAAAATGAAAAAAGGCCAATAGGAATTAATTAGACATGCAAATAACAATAGCCGCTGTACGCTTAGGCCCCGTCCACACGTATCCGGATATTTTTTAATCCGCAACTTTTTTGTTACGGATTAGAAAATACTGCGTCCACACGTAGCGTATTCGAATCGTATTTGCTCGAATTCGCCGGATACGTGTGGACGGAAGGCCAATCCGCAACAAAAAAGTTGCGGATTCAAGAATATCCGGATACGTGTGGAAGGGGCCTTAATCGTGCCGTGTGTCGCTGTGAATGATGATTAAGCTAATTAATTCCTATTTGGCTTTTTTCATTGTTCATTTTTCTATGACAACGTTACTGCAATTAGGTGTATACACTATTTAATAGAAACTGTTTCACGGTCTGAGGAAAATCCCTTTACTGTGTAAAAAGAAAATATTTAAGCTTATTAATGGCTAAATCGTGGAGCAAAACTCAAATTACACAAATCTCAAAATTTAAATTATTCCTTTTTGAAGCACGCCATACTTAGGGTTGTTTCGGTGTCAATTTATGGACTATATTTTGAGGCTGGACACTGCAGAAAGACAGTGCGGAGAAATTGCAAAGTTTCTTGTCTTAAAAGCAAACAGCATGACGGCAATTCACAAAGTCATCCTATCGAATCCTAAGCATTGCTTCTAAACAATAGGCCATTGTTAATTCCAACAGAAGGCTACTGTAAAGAAAAAATGGTAATGAGGAAGAGTCGCTAAATGGCGTCGCATTTTTACGACTGGATTGACTATAACAAGGTCACATTTTTAACTAAGTGACTAGAATGGGGTCACATTGGACATCATTGGGTAATTAAAATAGCTTGAAATAGCTCGAATGTGGTTAAAAGGTGCATAAAGACAAAGTGAATAAAATACGAATCTCCATAGAGAAGGCATCATGCTAAATACAAAAGTTGAAATAGCTTGTTAAACTTAGTAATCTATGCAATTTTCAGCTTTTTTTACGCAATATTTAAGGAAATATCTGCTATCAAAAACTGCAAAATTGTTGGGTGGCAAAAGTGCTAATGAGCCATACATTCTTTGTAAAATTTTGAGTTTTTAATACAACATTGTATGAAGTGTATCTTAAATCTAGTATATCGGGCTCAAATTTTCAGAGAAAGCTAATTGTGCTATGCCCTTTCAATATTCAGTGCTGATTTTTTTGTGGTAGATTAGAGAACGAGGCGCATATGCTAATGAGGCAAAAATGGTAAACAAAGATTCCCCAATACCCCCCGGGTGGGGCACTCCCACAACCAACGTGTGCTTACAATTCGGCGGTGAAATTCTTGTATTAGGGCTTGAACAAAAAACAAGGACGAATTTAAACAGAAGCATGATGCCGCCCTACGCTTTCGAACTACATTTTACAGACTGAGAATAAAAAAAAAACTACAACAGAAAATAGGCGTAGTTATCTCAGTTTTTATTTCTCTTTTGTAAGCCACGTATATTATCTTCAATGTTCAATCGACCATCATTTAAAAATTGCCACCCATAATTCAAGTATTATATTATTACCGCGAGTACTTGCAAAGGCAACATGTTCTGTAAATAGAGGGTTTCAGATGTTTCAATTTTCATAATTCACTTCTACTAAGAGTTCAGTATTCACTTTAAAACAAGAGAGATAACCTTCTCTTGCTTTGAAATTACATCCTATATGGCGTGTTGTCCTGTACAGGCCCGTGGGCTCCGCATCGAATAATGTTGTAGTGTTCAGATCCATCTGTAACAAGTGATATAGTTGTTTCCAAACCCCTCTCAGTACTATGTATCAAGTGCTATCGTTGTTTTTACAGCCCTCTGTATGAAGCGTTATCACTGTTTCCAGTCCTCTCTGTAGGTTTCCGGCTAACACTGTTTCCGTCCCGGCATCAGTCTCATTGTATCGTTGTTCCCAGATCCCTTTTTGTCAATTTTTAGACCATCCCGTCACGTTGTATCGCTGTTGTCAGAATCCCCTTCGTCCTCTCCCTGTTGGCCATCCGTTTCAAGAGTTCCAAACTCCTCAAAATCGGGATCCCCTTCTAAATCAACGGGTTCGGGCCCTGCACCGTCAGGTTGCAATAACCCTAAATGAAAAGGTAAGGAAAGCGTTGTTAGATTGCTGTAATGACATGTCCAAAATGTTTGAGGGTTTCAAGTTTTGCAAGTCGTAAGTTCCGAAGAGGAGTCTCTTATGCCTCATCGCGTAAAACATCGCTTTAGTTCTTGTAAAGGTATGATTTTGATCACTTTGTCGTAGCCACCGTGGTTGGCTTAAAGCTCTCCGTCTCATGCTTGTTTCAGACCAATGCACGTACCTTTTCGTTTTGATCCACGAGCAACTTTAGCCAATTTGCTGAACAATTTTTTCTTGCTTTTCTTCTGCTGATCTTTTGGTTGCTGAAACATTAATTACAATGATCGCAAATGTTACTTTACAACACTTACAACATCATTATTACTTGTATGAAGGACTAATGGAAACCTAGAGCCCTGTACTGGAGCCCAACTGACAGGCCTGTTAATGTTCACAGGCTACGGTATGGGTGGATCCTGAAGATTTGACCTGCTAAGTCTGCAGGAACACATCAGCTAATTTGCAGGTACGTCACAAAATAATCATTTTTCTTGACAATGCGGCATGGCAATGTTATTTGCAATTCCCTTTTGGGAATTCGAACTAGTTATATTGCTTGTTTCCACGCGGTTCACCCATTCGCCACTTTAGAAACGAGAAGGAAACTGGGCCGAGTGAACTTTCGCAACGACTTCTGGGACTGTTACTGGGGACAGAGACAAAAGAAGGGTCCCTTGTAACGATCCCAGAAGTCGTTGCGAAAGTTCACTCGGCCCAGTTTCCTTCTCGTTTCTAAAGTGACGAATAAACCTTATTCATAAATGGCGGCCGATTTATTATTCTTTTGTATTTATTTTAATTAGTCTCACTAGCCTCGTTAGCATGTGCAAAATTCAAAAGAAATTATGCTCTAACATGAGGCTAGTGAGGCTAATTAAAATAAGTACAAAAGAATAATAAATCGGCCGCCATTTATGAATAAGGTGTGTTGACACCACAAGTTACAAGCTCACTTCCCACCCACTCCGGCACGCTATTATTATTACTTCCTTAAGTTCCAGGGAAGTTATTTGACTAACACGCGCTCGGTTTGGAGTAAATGGTTTCGGGCATCGTCCGGGTTTTCGCGTCCGGCGTGTAGTCGCATTGTTTGTTATATTTAGAGTCTTGCGGTTCGTTAATCTAGTTATTGTTTTACACCGCCGTAGTTATACTTATTTTAAAACGAAAATTGCTTTTAATTCTCATGTTTTTGTTCCCGGATCAAATAAAGCTTGTACGGCTGGTCGGCCTCTCTCTACACAGTTGTATTCATTGAGCACGTAATAGACATGTTTTCTATTCGGCTGAACGTAATGAAAGATAATAGCATAAATATCAAATATACAATAACTAATATGAGGAAATCGTTCATTAGGGAAAAGACGTAACTTAGGCAACTTACAAAGCCTCCTAGCAGCATCCGTGCTTTGTCTTCCTCTCTGAAAGAAAAAGTTGAAAATGTAAAAAAATAGAAATATGTGGCTCGCAAAATCCTCTCAAAGCCGAGCCGCGTGTTGGTGTACGGGTATCTTGAGTGACGTCAGCCCACAACTTGCAATTCTGTCTGTGTGGCTCAATGGTACAACCGAAGGTAACTGTTAGTTTGTTTATGTAAATTGCAACCGAGATAACAAGCTTGCGCCGTTCCAAGATATGTTGAGTTATATACAATGCCAATTATAAATGCGACGAATTTCAGTGCTAACAAAGACTTGCATATGGTTTGTTTTCTTTTTCAGTACTGGTATGTTGTCTTAACCTAGTTCTTTAACTTAGAGCAGTTGTCAATTGAGTGTCGAAAGTAATTACACAATTGCTTTGGTTTTGCCATGCTACGCTTTGTGATTGGCTAAGAAATCTCGCGCCACTTTCTCGACCAATCAGAAGTAAAACTAAAACCAATCGTGACTTGCTCGCACGCGTTGCACGCGTTTTTCCGCGCTTGGCGCTACCGACATATAATTGCTTCGAGCTCTGATTGGTTCATTGGATTGTTTACGACCCTGTTGTGATTGGTCAGAGTAATTACTTTGGTTTTGGTTTTACGACACTCAATTGAAAACTGCTCTATACCCCATTCACACCAACGCTTAAACATGTTTAAATGTTGTTTAGTTTAAAACAGGTTTAGAAATATACCTGCTAACTTCCCGTAATATTTGGAGTGAAATATTTACTAAAAGAAACTTTATTGACTTTTACTGCCATTCCAGGTAGTTTGAGTCATATACATTTAATAACGTTCAAGACAGACTAAAAACGCAGTTAAACTAAACAACATTTAAACATGTTTAACTGTTGGTGTGAATGGGGCTTTAGTTCGGCTGGTTTACAAGGCCCTGCATGCGAAAGCACCACTCCTGAAAGCCAAGCCTGTCGGTCGGTACAACCTGCGTTCTGACGGTCAGGATATGCTAGTGCTCACCAAGATAATACTGAAAACCTATCGGGCCAAGGTAGGCCTCTCCATGTGGAATGAGTTTCATGTTGACATTCGCAGGGCGTCATCAATGGGGACTTTAAAAAGCCTACTGAAGACTTTTCTTTTCGGGAAAGCATTCTGCGTTTAAACGTTTTTCACTTTTAAATCACTCTATACTGGTTCTTGATTTTCTACTTTGACTTGTACATAGATTCATTTTATCTATATATTTTTTATATTACTTTTACATAACGTCTTATATAGTAACAGCGCTTTAGAATATTTATAGTTTTAGCGCTATAGAAATGTATAAATTATTATTATTGTTATTATTATTATTATTTATATATTTCACATTGCATTTAACTGTACTCCTATTTTCCAATATAAAGCTGATGACTAACTTGGCCTGTGATTTGGATTCCTTGGTTTCCGTGCCATGTCCGCCTACAAGATGAAGCTTCTCTTTAATGGCCTAAAGGGAAAAAATAATAAGGTGTACGTTGCAGCATCCATATAAGCATACCAAAAGGCTGGAAAATGAGAGTAACACTCTAGTTTGTGGGGCATTATGCAGCTCTTACAAGGTCTTCTCTGATTTGCTGAGAAAACAATAGAACAAACAACACGACAATGGATCCTAGCCCCTGAAAACAATAGAGCTGCGTAATACCCAGGTCCAATGAAATTAGAGGTTGTTAAGAGCTGCGTGGTATCTGTAGTTTGTCGTGACTGTTGTGGCAGTGAGTGTCAACAACAACAACGTTTATTCGCACTGTAAAGTTACAAAGATGTATACGTAATATATAAATTAAAAATGGATACAGTAGAAATTCGTGTTTCAGTGCTATGATTGTGCATTTCCATGCTTTTTGATTGGTTAAAAAAAACTCGAGTCACTTTTCCAACCAATCGGATGTTATAAAACCAAAACAAATCGTGACTTACTCACACTCGTTTTCCCGCGCTTGGCGCCGGCGACATGTCTTTGATTCAAACTCTGATTGGTTCATTGGATTGTCTGTGTCTCTTGTGATTGGCCAGAGTAATTACTTTGGTTTTGGTTTAACGACACACGAGTAAAAATCGCTCTATATGCCTAGTGATCGGTAAAGACACCTTGCAAAATTTTCCAACCAATCAGAAATTAGTCCAAAACCAACAGTTTGTTATGTGACTAGTGTGCATGTGATATTGTGTGGCTGACCTGTGATACGAGCACGTTAACACAGTCTTTCTTCATGGCCATCAACAAATCATGCCATGTCCACGTGCGATTGTGATACTCCAGTGTTGGGATTACCAGACTGAAGTTATGTACGTCTATAATATTCCGGTCTTTTTCACCCTGTGGAACAAGAGAGAATATGTCATTACAACCAGATTATATGAACCAATGAGAGAGAAAACCAAAATCTGATCTGGCAAATGCTAAGACAGTAGTTAGGAATTTCTATACAACTGGCACTATTGCGGATAAAACATACCACTCTCCCAGTAAACCGCAACTCCCACGAATATGTTGGCCACCTTCAGATGCATCACGTGGCGCGTTTGTCTGTACAAAAAAAGCTCGATACAAAAAAGCTGATACAAAAACAGCTCGTCATGTGGTGCAGACAAATGTATCACGTGATTCATTTGAAATAAACTCGCGGCATCACGATCCTTACTCTGAAGGCGGCCATAAAATTTGTGGGTGTCATGGTTTACGAGGAAGAGTAATGATGGAACACAAAAGAACGGTAATACCCAGGCTTGCGAGATAATAAACTCTTAGAAATCGGACAACTTTACTTATATTTTTACTTGCAAAAAATGAACAAAAAAGGACCAACATCTTACATCTACATCTACATCTACATCTACATCTATATCTACATCTACATGATTTACTTGCAAAATCTTAATGGACATACAGCAAGTTTCAGTGCAAAGTGCGAAATGTAAATAATAGTGCAAATAAAAATGATGATAATTAGTCTAACTTAGGCAAGGAGATAATCATTAATTTATGTGATGGCAAACTATTCCAATCATTAATTGTTCTGGGCCAAAAACTAAATTTGTATTCGTCACACGATGTTTACATTTGAATAAATTTCATTCATTCCGATAATGTTACTTCTTTTAACCTTATCCTTATTTGAACTACTGAATGTGAAAGAACATGAAAAACAAACAAACCTTGTAGCTCACAAGTAGGGACACTTCAGGGATCTTTACATAGATGAACGTGTTATTTTTTGAAGCTCGTTCCTATAAAATAGAAAGGAAAACATGTTAATTACCTTTCTTACCTTAATCCCATAGGGGTTTCGAACATTCGAAACCTGACGCAACTTGGCGGCGATTTCTGAGAAATCACAGCAAATATACCCAAATCGCAAAGAAATCACCGCTAGTTTACACTTGCGACAAAAGTTGCGTTGAAGAGCGCAACAAACATCTCATCCAAAAATCGTATGTGTAAACTAGCCTTAAGAGTGTGCATGTTAAAACAAAACACATTCATACAGTGCAGAAGTAATCTTACCTTCATTTTGTCTAGGTCATCATAGTCGCTAATTCGTTTATAGAATGTACTTTTCTTCTTTGTCTGACGTAAAAAAAAAAAAAATAAAAATAAAATAAGATCGAGAAAATGAGTCGAAAACAAATGATAGGCATTTTTTCACTCACGTGACCTTCAGTCCTGTGGGACTCAAGTGACAAAGGCCATGGCGGCCATGTTGGTGCACATAACAAAAGAAGTTCATTAAAATTCTTTTGTAGGTGTGCACCAACATGGCCGCCGTGACGTAATGTGAAAACCACCTATAGTTTTGATATGGCAATATCCTCCGATAACGTGTAAACTATCCAGAGGGTAGTTAATTAACCCCATTCAGACCGGATGTTTTATAAAACTTGAAGGTTTTATATTATGTCTAGAACTGTCTAAGTTAAGGTTGATCACGTGAGGCGATGATGTCATATGACGCGGAAAAAAGTAACTGTAAGGTTATTTACCCCTTTGTCCTTGACTGCGGGTGACATAGGAGGAGAATCTGTGACAGTCATGCTAGATCTGGATGAAGCCGTGGATAAAGAGCTTGGTGATCGCTTCAGGGAAGTAGATTTACCTGGGGGAGGACCTAACATATCCTGAAAAAAAAAAAAACAAGCAAGCAAAGGAACAAATATTCAGCGTCAATGGATCGAATATACCATGCAATCACCATATAGCCTCCTCCGTAGGCAACGCCTGCGTTAAAAAAATAGGTGGGGAGAGGGTGAGGAGCCGAGACTTCACTTTTTTCTCTCGTCCCCACCCTCCCTCCCTAATCAGTCACATTTTTGTCCTCTGTACCAGTCTCTCGTCTGGCCCTTTACTCGTCCCATTCTTCGCGCCCAAAGAGCGGTAGTGTAGGAGCTCTCAGAAACCTCTATTTTCATTGGCCTTGTAAAACACAACGGCCTTATGTGCTACCGAGCACGAAGAGGATTAAGTAAGTAAGTTGTAAAACACAGCTGCTATTGTTTTTAGGGCTAGGGTCCATTGTTGTGTTGTTTGTTCTATTGTTCTCTCGAAGGGTATCGAACGAATGGTGTGAGACCTTACGAGAGCTGCTACATCGCCCCAAAGAGTTGCCTGTGGAGGAGACTACATACCATAACACATTACTTTTGTAGGCTTCCAATAACTCCGGTTCTGCCAAGTCTGACTATGATACTTTCATGTTAAAACAAGAAAAAGTCTTGTTGGAATCCGAAAAAGGCGGTCTAGTGATCTTATAGAGTGTTTTCACTCACGTGACCGGCGGCCATGTTTGAACAAGAATAGAACTAAAGTCCCATAGGATTCAAATAAGACACCATTATGGCCGCCATGTCATTGTTTTGGGACACCAATATGGCCGCCGTGACGTCACATAAAACGTTTTATATATACCAGAAGTTGAAAACAAACCACCATTCAGTCGCGAGAACTTTTGATTATAATGACTTGGACTTGGAAAAGTGGTCTTGTATGAAAGGTGGTGGTAGATTAAGATTCAACTGCGTTATATTTTGTGTGTCTTTGTGCCTATATAAGCCTGTTATTGATTACCTCATCTTCGTAACTAAACACATCCTTGTCCTCGACTTCCATTCCTGTCAAAACAAAGAGAACAACCTCTTCAGCATAAATGACAACGAATAAGACATGAAACGCTTAAATAAGAAACACCTGGCTGATTACAATGTGCTGTGCAAAGGAAAAGGACAAGCTGTCTTTGGTGATACTGATTACTGTCTGTCGTCGTTAACACAAGCTTATCTCTTATGAGCTTCTGTCTTTAATTGACACCTCTATACCAATACACGAAATATCTCAGATACCACGCAGCTCTTAACAACCTCTAATTTCATTGGACCTGTATATCATGCAGCTCTATTGTTTTTAGGTCTAGGGTCTATTGTTAGCCATTGTTGTGTTGTTTGTTCTATTGTTTTCTCAGCAAATTAGAGAAGACCTTGTAAGAGCTGCGAACTGCCCCAAATATCTAGCCAGATGGTTAATCAACTGACTGAAATTCCTCCAGAACACACATTATATACCAGTTAAAGTAAAAATGCATAAAGGCTGGTTTTCACTAACGACGGAGTCGGAGTCGGAGCCGTAATCAGAAGCGCATAGCGTTATGATCTAGTGAAAATCAAACCGACGGAATCGGAAGAAGACTACGGAGTCATAAGCGGAATCGGAAGAAAATGGAACCGTTCTGATTCTTCCGACTCCGATTCCGTCGAGCTTATGACTCCGCTTACGACTCCGATTTTCGATTTTCACTAGGCCGGAAGCGCTCTTACGACTCCGACTACGACTCCAACTCCGTCGCCAGTGAAAACCAGCCTTAAGTGGTACATTGTTAAAGCATTTACTGTGACTGCTTTACCACCTCGTCTGAGAATACGCGCACATTTACAATAGGTTTTTTGAACGAATCCTCTTATTGCTTTTTTCACTATAGAGCGGTTTTTAACTGAGTGAAAAAAGTAATTTCGCAATTGCTTTGGTTTTGTATCGCTACACTTCGTGATTGGCTAAAAAATCTCGCGCCAATTTCTCAACCAATCAGAAGTAAAAACAAAACCAATCGTAACTTGCTACCAGCCGTTTTCACGCGCTTGGCGCCGGCTATTTGTATTTCCTTGAGTTTTGTTGTGATTGGCCAGAGTGATTTTGGTTTTTCGGCGCTCAAATGGAAACCGCTCTATATTGTGTTTCAGCAGTTTTATCATAACAACAGTATTTAGTAAGAACTAAGCAGGCTTAACCTCTGAAACCAAGTTCCACTTCTCCCATTTCACCCTCGTACTCATGCGCTCTCTGAGGAAAGAAAAACACCATGACCTTCTTGAACAGGCGGTGCGTTAAACGAACGGCCAGCGGACACACGTTCAATTCAAAATGTTCTTTCACTCCGATGCCTCCAACTGCGGAGAAGAAAATGAAACGATTCCTTAATACTATTCTACAGTCTACTTTATAAAATATTGATACAGCTTTTGGCTATGAGCTTTCGCGCAGTGTGATTGGTTCCCTGCTACGAGGTTATCAGCGCATTTTCTACGAGTAGAAAATAACTAAATGGTGGAAATAACTAATGATTTGAAAGGAAATCCAAGATGGCGGATCCAAAATGACGGTTATGCAGAACTAAATGAATTGATTCCCACATCACGTGACGAAGTGCCTTTTGTTAAAAAATGTCTATTGTCCATTCCACAGCAACACCATTTTAGCGTGAAATCTATAGCCAATCAACCTGAGCGCATTTGAACAATATCGGATGCAAGCGGGAAGACAAATCGCTTAACAGGTAAGTGACAACCAAAAACCTATGGGCAACCTGTCTTAAACAAACTTTTCTTAACCCTATTCAGCCTGGCCCCGGTTGTTCAAAAGGTGGATAGTGGATACGCATTAGCAAAACCAATTGTGTTATCCACTGGATAGTGACTTATCCGGTGGATAGCGCTATCCAACTTTTGAACAACCGGTGCCTGGGCTTTTTTTGAGTTCCTGAGCCTGGGGGGGGGGCACATTGTGCACCCCCTCCCCCGGTCGTAACTTCAAGAACATTAAAGCTATTACAACGAAACCAAGAGGGTACATAGTATGTCCAAAACTGTCTCCTTTGCGGTCCGCATAATGGAACGATGACGTCGTATAACGTAGTTATTAGGTAATTATACGGCCGCCATCTTGGATTTCTGAAATTTTTTAAAACCTCTTAAAAACCGTCCAAATTGACTCAAAATTAATCAAAACCAATAAATAAACGCTAAATGACGTAAAAATATAAACGTTATACCAATAAACATTGTTTTTCTTCATTCAAAGGTACAAACACGGCTGTCAAAATCTTGTTGCCATGGAAACATCAAGTCACGTGATCAATAAATTGTCATATGAAATTGTTGCCAGATAAATTTTAGGAAAAGACACAATGTTTGATGGCGTTTGAACACATATTAAAGAAGTTATGAATGTTGAAAGTTAGCGCGGGCACTAAACGGATTAATATTCCTACCTGGAGGCCTCACTCGACTGAACAACCTGACGGCTATGGCTCTATCCACGTGACCCTTACTGCTGACGTCTAATGGGCTCAAGGCATCCTGCACGTAATTGAGAAAAATGGTGACTTTAGAATACACCCAGGATAAGATTCCACGTAAATCAGGTGTCTATAGCTAATTAAATGTACCTGAATAAATATTAGATCGCTCGCCTATCAGTGCGCTGAAAGACTTCAGCGGTACGTTCTTCTTTCCAACCGGAAGTTCTTTTTTTCTCTAATAAATACAAGTTTGTATTCCAGAAGAACAATCTCACCTTGTAGATGCTGTTTGGCAAAAGATTTCTGACGTGAAATTTTCCCAGTTCTAAGCGATGTTCCATTGTGGCACCAGTTAGGGTGGTTTTCCTGTAACTATACAAAGCAAAACAGAACATAAATTGAAATCTTTAAGCATCAAATTTCTACCATGTCTCGCTTCATAAAATGTAAGTTTTTTTGTCGGTCACTCGCCTTATAACTCCGTTTATTACCTTTTTGTGCGGCCAATTTGGTCAACGAAATGCGTTTGAATTTGTTTTGAGTTTGATGAAACAACGTTTAAAACTGGAACCAAACGGCCCGTTTGTGAAGCCGTAACGGGCTACTTGTTTATTTGATCACACGGATCCGCCTGTGAATAAACCAAACGTACATACAAATCCGAAACCGGAAAAGCTGTGTTTTAAAATTCTGCTCCGTTCGAGAGTTTACTCGATATCTTCCTCGTGTGATTTAGAATCATTTTATGTATTAGCGAAGATATTGAGCCAGAAGTTTACCACAACTAAAACCAAGATTTCTCCGGTCACGGTTACCACAGTTGTTTGTAACAACCTCAACAATGTTCGAAACTATTTTGTTGGCTGGGTTAAGGTGGCTCGACTGGGTTTTTTCGCGACACAACATCCCAACTTTGAACGGCTGATACTTCACTGTCTGAGCTTGGTCAGGCAAGCTGCTTCACACTAAGCTAAAGATGAAATAAAGCTAAATAAAGCTAAAGATGAAATAAACTTTCCAAAAAAGTAGATTTGATTGACATCGGTGTTACCATAACAACGATCTGATGACGTCATGGTTTTTGCATATTAGTAATTTTCTCAACATCTAGACCTAAACTTTTAAAATGACTGTATGCCTCTTATAGTCTAGATGTAAGTCTTCAAGACTGCAAAGTTTGAAAAAAAAAAACAGTCGAGCTACCTTAACAAAATAGAGCAGTTTTCAATACGCTATTTTCGAGTTACGTTATGCCTCGTTGTCAAAGCGAGGCTTGGTGCACAACCTTTCATATGAAGATGAGTTTTATTTTCATTTGAATAAAATACATTTTCAAATGAAAGGTTGTGCACCTAGCCTCGCTTTGACAACGAGGCATAACGTAACTCGGAAATGGCCTATTGAGTGTCGCAAGTTGCTCGCTTTTGGTTTGGTTTTGCATTGCTACGCTTTGTGATTGTTAAAAAAAATAACTCCTCCCCCCCCCCCCTCCTCAACCAATCAAAATTAAAACTCAAATCATTGGTGACTTTCCCGTGGTTGGTGTCAGCTTCATGTATTTGCGTTGAGGTTTGATTTATTCATTGGAGTGCTTGGTTTGGGTTATTCCATACTCAATAGAAACCGCTCTAAGGAAACAATGTACAGAGAGAATCTATACCTAAAGTTAGTAAATGTTACATCGGCTATGGCCAACTGTCCGTCTTCCTGGTTCAGTTGCCACGAGGCGTGATTGAAATAAACTTCAGCCAGTTTGGTCACTACTGCAGTGGGAACTGAAATACAATGAATTAAATATTAACTTTACTAAAAAAACAGACCAGGAGTGAAGCTATAGGTACTCCAGTGGTGAAACTATAGGTATGCCAGGGGTAAAGCGATAGGTGCCCCAGGGGTAAAGCTATAGGTACCCCAAGGGTGAAGCTATAGGAATCCCAGGGGTGAAGTTATAGGTATTCCAGGGATAAAGATATAGGTACCCAGAAGTGAAGCTATAGACAGACTACCTATTCTAAGCAATGGTTTCAGTATTATCCAATATCTTAGATGATTTTATTAATCGTTCTGGAAGAAAAAAATCTCAGAATTTTTTAAATCGAAATTATCTATTTTGAATTACTGAAAATAATCTACAAGACTCATTTATAAATTTACGAAGAAATAACAATTAATTAATGTTAATTTTCTCGGGCCGCAGGAGATCAAAAATTAGACAAATGCTGAGGCAACAACGGTTTTCGGTCACAAATAAAGTCACCTTTCCACAAAATTCGTTTCTGCTTCTTGTTGACTGCCTTAGCAGAGCCTTCTGGAAAACTACTCTGTTTCTATGACACAATGCAACATCAATGGGCATAAGACAGCAGTTATTTACTTAACGTATGGGGGTTGGACTTCGCCCTTACCTTTCTCAGGTGTGGGTGTGTTCAAATTCATCAGAAAGTCTTTGTATGCACTGACAAAATACAAAAAGAAAACAATACGTATATTAAAATGCGATAAAGCGGCGAATAACTCCTATCAAGCGGCTACTACTGATCTTGCAAACCTTTCAAATTGAGCCAAAGAAACTCTATCGTTACGCTAAGAGCTAGCAAACACTGAAATGACGGCGTAACTAAATATTCTAAACGGCTCTGGAAAACGTAAATTCTTCCTGTCAGTATCACAGCGAGAGCTTTTTTCCTAAGATCAAAAAAGGACAACATTTAGAAAACAGGCCTGTTATATCTTTATTTTGATCTGAACGGAAAAATCTCTCATACACGTACTTGGGGTAGACTTATTCTAAAGCTGGGCTAAAATGCTTTTAGCGACGAGCAGGATTTGTGCTAGGCCTGTCACCTTTTATAATAACTTATGTGATTTTTTTGACAGAGCTCCTTCCTGCTGCGTTGCGCAAGATGGTAACGCATGTAGCACTGTACTACACAGCAATTACAAGCTTGCAGTTGTACAACAGATAAACAAATTATTTCTCATCCATTGAGATATATATCTACAACGCCATTGTACAACTATAAAAGAGCCATTCCTTGTGTCAGAAAATATCTTACATGCTCAAAAAATCAGCTAAAAAGCCTACAAAGAAACACAACATTCATCGGATCGAAAATACTCCATTACTATTGGCTTAACTAAACAAGCCAATGAAAAGATAGAACATTTGATCCTCCCCAAGCGCTTATAAGTCGCTAACATTCTACAAAGTCAAATCATTCTACGAGACCTCTCTACATGGGAGCAACTGATGAGGTTCACCAAAGAACCGAAACTCGAGTCTTGCTTAAAGAATATCTAAAAGAAACCACTTGCATCTGTAAGAATTACTAAACAGCTATCATGCTGGAGATTCACATATTTCAAACCGGATGCGATGACACGATGCTTCTGACAATGAAGATACTACCTAGCTCCGAGAAATACATCAGAATAAACTCCAAGGAGCTAAAAACAATTGCAAGATGCTACTATTCCAATATAGACCGTTACTATCGCATAAGACTTCGATCTTAGAATTTTCTAGTCGTGATGAAGAAACACTACATCGCAAGTTATGCTAACCGCAGACTTGCACTCACATTAAATCACGTACTGAGAAATGAACTGATCCTAAGCGGCGAATAACTCCTATCAAGCGGCTACTACTGATCTTGCAAACCTTTCAAATTGAGCCAAAGAAACTCTATCGTTACGCTAAGAGCTAGCAAACACTGAAATGACGGCGTAACTAAATATTCTAAACGGCTCTGGAAAACGTAAATTCTTCCTGTCAGTATCACAGCGAGAGCTTTTTTCCTAAGATCAAAAAAGGACAACATTTAGAAAACAGGCCTGTTATATCTTTATTTTGATCTGAACGGAAAAATCTCTCATACACGTACTTGGGGTAGACTTATTCTAAAGCTGGGCTAAAATGCTTTTAGCGACGAGCAGGATTTGTGCTAGGCCTGTCACCTTTTATAATAACTTATGTGTCGTGAAACCAATCAGAATTTGAAGTAATTACAGGTAGCGTAGCGCCACGCGCCGAAAAACGCGTGTCAGGCCCGGTTCAAACGTCAAACTTTACATGTGCCGAACCTAATACCTATTTAGGTCGACCCAAATTATTAAATTCGACTGTTGATTCAGACGGTCGAACTTTACATGTGCCGAACCTAATTCGTGGCGAAAAGAAATATCATCCTTACCGCTTAAAACAGGGAAATAAACCGAAAAAAGTAAAATTCACCAAGCCTGGAAATTCTTGTTTTGATTTTAGTGTGCTTTGTGTTCTGTTATGGCAAGGAGACAGCTGAGGAGATCGTGTCGTGATATTTGGACAAAATAAAGTAACGCCATAAATTTTAAAATACGTTACGATTTCTTTATGGATATAAAGAAAAGCAACTTTTTAGAAGACCGATTTAAGCTGTCCAGTTTCAGTCTAAAAATCTACAACGTGAATGCTGGTAACCGTCGTTACGCTTCTGTGAGTTCTGTCTGCAAAGCAGGGCGCGAAAACCCACTAAATAGCCAATCAGAAGCGCGGTTATATTGAAAAATACGTTAACATAAATTATGCATTAGGTTCGGCACATGTGAAGTTCGACGTATGAATCGAAGTCGATCTTTTGCCGTTCTATTCGACAAGGTCAGTCGAATAGAACGGCAGAGTCGACCCAAATACAAAAGTGCCGTTCCTAATTGATTCATACGTCGAACTTTACATGTGCCGAACCTAATTATTAGGTTCGGCACATGTAAAGTTCGACGTTTGAACCGGGCCTCAGTAAGTCACGATTGGTTGTGGTTTTACTTCTGATCGGTTGATGAAGTGGCGCGAAACCCGCTCTATATGCCATTTAGTGTCCTGTAGTGTACTGCACCTGTATTTTCTTTATTAGGGAGCTTTAGCAACCACGACGGCAACGGCAAGGAAAACGTCCTTGGAAAAAATAATTTGCGCTCTTTGAAAACACTTTGCGATTGTTCCAATATGTTGAATTTGTCTGATTTGACTGAATTGTTTAGGAGCTGAATTCGTAGTGAAGGCTTTCAAGTTCAACAGAGAAAGGAAAATTGACCGTCGTATGAACACGTTCTCCACAAAACCTATAATTTGGGGTGTCAGTAAAACGCGGGGTCGGGGCCGGGGTCGGGGTGGGATTAGGTCTAGGATTAAGTATGGGATTAAATATAATCCTATACCTAATCCTAACCCTAACCATTAACCCCATACTTAATCCTAGACCTAATCCCACCCCGACCCCGTACCCGACCCCGCGTTTTACTGACACCCTATAATTTGATCATTTGACGATGTTGTTTTGCAGGAAACGGCAAAACAAGAAATATGCTAAAATGTAAATCGCACGTGCAGAGGCATTGTTTTCGCTCATCAAACCTATTGTTTTGTGACGTTCTCGCTGCCTTTGTCGTCGTGGTTGCTAAAGCTCCCCAATATCAAATGATGGTTACTTCACCTTATCATTATTCGCAGCTCAGTGCTGGAATTACTAAGTAACTCCTTTTGTTTTACAATCTCCCTCTCAAGTTCAATGAAAGCTTCAGTCAACCTACAGAAAAATTTCAATTTTTTTTTAGTAAGGGAAGCTATCTGTACCTATAAGAAAAA